>JAFEMN010000056.1:0-442658 GCA_018801565.1 Epichloe coenophiala | reverse complement strand
AAGGGTATTCTAGTTACTACTATATCCCTTTAAATAAAGGGAGTAAATATT
Organism: Epichloe coenophiala; assembly: GCA_018801565.1. Lineage (NCBI taxonomy): Eukaryota > Fungi > Ascomycota > Sordariomycetes > Hypocreales > Clavicipitaceae > Epichloe > Epichloe coenophiala. The sequence goes on along the minus strand of JAFEMN010000056.1, from coordinate 442,607 downwards.
AACTCCTTATAGTTTTACTAGTAACTAGTTAGTTTCTCCCTAGGCTAACTATAATCCTATACTATATTTCTTATTTATATATACTATATTATATTTAGTATAGTATATAAGTTAGAACTAGGCTAGGCCTAGTACTAGAGGCTATAGGTTTTTTATATATTCCTATTCTTAGATTATAATTATATCTATATTAGTCTAGTAGTAAAGCGCTATATATATTAGTTTATTTTTCTTATTTATATTTTAAAAAAAACCTATAGTATTATTATATTAATTAGGGGGGTTATTAGTTATTACTATCTTATACTAGTTTTATTCTAGCTTTAAGTTACTTTATATACTATCTAATACTTTCTAATCTTAGTTATTTAGCGCTATATTCTATATTTATAGGATATCCTCTTTTTCTAGTAGCTATAATAATAGGTTCTAAGGCTATACTAAATCTCTTATAAGGAGGGGTTAGGCTTTTACTTAGAAAGTAAGTAATAAAGTAAGAAGGTTATTTAAGATATCTTACTTTAGTAGTATTTTACTTCTCTTTTAGAATAAGGTAGTCTTTTAACTAAGCTAGGTATAGTCTAGAGTATAGGATATAGTTTTCTTTTACTTATTTATCTTTTATTAGGTAAGAGAACTCTTTATTCTTATAATAGCTAGTACTATACTTACTATACCTTAGAGCTACCTTATAAAACTTAATAATATAGCTTATTTAGAAATAGTTATAATATTATTAAGGCTATAGGGTTTTATTATATAGTTTAGTTTAGAATAGCTTTGCTTTAAAGACTATACTATTATAGTATATCTTATTAGTATTCTTAACTTTACCTAGGCTTAGTATTAAGGTAATCCTTTAGGTGCCTTTACTATAGGGTTACCTTACTATTACCTTAATTATATTTACCTTATTAGCTTTTCTAATTTCTACTACTAAGTTTTTAGTAAAAATATATTTAACTAAGAACCCCTTAATAATAATACTAAGTATACGTTAGTAAAGGGTTACTTCTAGTTTAAATATGTTAGTAATCTATTTTTAGTCTTATTTATATTAGATAGTATTTCCTTTAAAGGTAATAATAGTATCTTTACTAAGGAGTCTCCTAGCTACTACTACTATAGCTTAGCCTATAGCTTTATTAACTACTATTACTATATTTTTTATACCCCTAAACTAAAGTAATTCCTAAATAGTATTCCCTTTAATAAGTACTTCCTAGTCTTACTTACTAGGGATTTAGAAAGGGGGAGGTAAGGTATTTAGTTACTTAAGGGCTAGGCTAGTAGTAATGCTAGCCTAGGTTAGGGTATTACTCCCCTTAGCTTTTTCTTTATTAGCCTCTTTAAGGGCTTTCTTAGTAATATAAATATTACTATTATTATAGTTTATTATCCTTATTTTAGCTTAGGTATAGTTTACTACTTATTTAGTAATAGCTTTAGTAATACACTATACCTAGGTAACTTTATTACTAGGGATAAGGCTTATAATTTTATTATAGAATTTCATATTATCTAGGTATTTAAATTAGATTTAATCTATTATTAGGTTATTCTTGCTACTCTAGATATTAAACTATCTAATTCCTATATTTAAGTAGTAGTAGCTCTATACTAGCCCTCTTTCTCTTATATTAATTACTATTAGTATCCTAGCCTTATACTTACCTCTAGCTTTATTATAATGTAATATTATAGGGGGGGGTAAATAGAGGTAAGGAATTTAAATATTAATATGGTTTGTATTTTAGAGGCAATTCCAGACCTTTAGAGCAGTGCGGAAGTTTGTGTGAAGGTTTTTCTTAATATATATAGCTAATACCTAACTAACTTACTAGTAGTTTATACCTAATATTACTAATTTACCTAATTATATTAGTTTTATTAAGCTTCCTAGTAAACTTTAGGTCTATGTATATAAAGAAAGGGATTCTAATAATAAAGATACTTCTAAGGCCTTTGCCTTTATAGTTACTATAGCTATTACTATTACTAAGAAACTAGTAGTCCTAGTAACTAACTTTATTATAAAGGGGTAGGTGCTTAGTAGCTATATAATAGATTATTAAAGTTATTTAAGTAAATTAACTTTATTTCCTAATATCTTCCTATATTAACTTATAAATTATAACTATTTTATATTAACTTTACTACTTAACTATTACTTATAGTTATTAATAATTTCTTTAGTACTAAAATCCCTTTTTAATACCTAAGAATTCTCTAAAGTATTATAGCCTTTCTATTTAACTAGATATTTATAATACCTTTTATTATAGTAATATAAAATAATTCTCTTAACTTTAAACTCTTATTTATTATCTTTAATATTATTCTATAGTAAGGATATATCTTCTATATTAGTTAGGTTCCTTTTAAAAGGCTTAAGACTAGTAATATTAAATATATTATATAATTAAGTCCTAGGTAGTAACTTTAATTAATACACTAATCTATAACTCCTAATTACCTTTTTAATCTTATAAAGGCCTAGGTACTTTATAGCTAGCTTCTTACTAGGTTATCTTAAATTAATATTCTTTATTAATAGTAAAATATAATTACTAACTTTAAACCTTATTAGAGTTCTTTTCTAGTTATAATATTTCTTATACTAAGTTTATAAGTTACTTAAAAGCTATTTAATTATAGTGTGTTTTTCTCTTAGTACTAAGACTTTACTTTTAGCTTAATTATTTACTAAAGGGATATTTATAATTACTTATTATAAACCTCTAGAATTATAACCTTATAATGCCTTTACTAGTGTGTAGCTATGCGTTATATAATTGCTTATGTTATACGTAAACTACGCTAATAATAGGTTATCTACCTAATTAGTCTGTTTAGTATAAGCAAAAGCCCTTAAATAATATTCTAGGACCTAGTTTTAATATTCTATCTAGCTATCTATTTAGGGGTAAAAAGCGGTGCTAAGTAGCTGCTTAGTTATAAGAAAATAATAAAAAGTTATCTAAAAACCACTAGTAAATATAAAACCTTAGTTTATTATAATACCTTCTAGAGCTTTATAGTCTCTAAAAATATATTCTAAGAATATAGTTACTAGCCTATTGCTAGTTAGTTATATTAAAATAGGAATATAAATACTATATTTTATGAAATAGTTAATAATAACTAGAATTATATTATAAGTCTAGTTTAAATCTTTTACTAGTAAAAGTGTTGGTTACACCAAGGAACGTTGCACTAGTGCAGAGGGGGTTCAATTCAATAAAGTCAATAATAGTTAATAATATCTAAGAGAGAAGAGAAAAGAGAGAAGGAGAGGAATCTAGCTAGGAGAGAAGGTAAGCGAAAAGGGGAAAAAGTAAGTCTTATAGTGCAGAGCTACTATAAGTAGTGTAAGGATGCTTATAATATAACTAATTACATTACGTGTATCCCTTTTATAGACTTACCTTTAGCTATAGCTAGACTAACTATTATCTAAGGGTTTAGAGAAAGCTATACTAGCAGTCTCTCTTTTTCTTTATAGCTAAAGGAGCCTAAAAATATAATAAAAATCAAATTAAAGGAAAGTATATATAAGTAAATTCCTTTATAGAAATCTATAGCTTTAATTAGCTATTATAGCCTTAGTTAATCTAATTAACCTAGTTACCTTAATCTATACTTACTAACCTATTATCTTAATTCTCCTATTTACCTAACCTTATAGGTCTTTTAACCTAGCCTTCTATATAAATTATTAATTCGTTTAAATTAATTAAATTTAAAAGAGCTAAATTTAGTAATACCTTTATTATTATATTAGCTAGATTATTACTACTATTAATCTACCTAACCTTATAAATCTCTCTCCTCTTATATAACTATTAGAGAGCTATAATATTAATTATTAGCTACTTCTCCTTTATTATACCTAGCTTTATAAGGCATTTATATAATAAGAAAGAGTTAGTATAAAGAATTATTAGAATCTAGGGTATCTTTAATTAGTCTATAATTATATAAAGAGTTATAGATATTATATATATAATATTAGCGCCTTAAACCATGCTATATAGCTTAGATATAAGTGCGCTATAAGTTATATACTTGCTTTTTATAAAGCTATATATTATAATATTGCCTTTTAAGGTAAAGGTATTATTATCCTTTAATGCTTTATTACTAATTATAATTATATACCTAATTTATAAGCTAAGGTCTTTATTATTAGTAAGGGACTTATCTATAAATATAAAGAGCTTTGCTTCTTTAAGAGTTAATAGAATATACTATAATCCTTACTACTAATGCTTAATTTGCTACTTAAGGCGTTTATTAAGTTATAAGATATTATTAGTAAAGGGTTCTTAGTGTTATATAGTAATTAATAGGTTATAAGATACTTTAGGTTAACAGACTATTATAATATAACTCCCCTAGGCTCTTTGCTTAATATAATCTTACTTTACTATTAGTAATTATAGATTAATTTCCTTAATCTTCTAACCTTAGCCCTTTTAGGTTAGGGTTAGCAAGGTATTAGTATTCTAGGTTAGGATATAGCTATTAAAAATAAGGGGATTTATAGTTATTAGGCGTTATTTTTCTTTAGCTATAAACTTTACCTTCTAGAGCTCTCTTTTTTCTTTCTTAAAGAAGTTATTATTACTAAGGCCTAGGGTATTATCTATTTATATTCCTATAATACTAAAGAGATTCTTATTATTTAAGGCTATAATTAATAAGCAGGGATTATATATTAAGGTTATTATATTAAGGTTATCTCTATAGTAATAGAAATACATTGCTTACTAATAGGTTCTAGCCTCTATAATTCTATAAAGAGGCTTAATTACCTCTATTACTATGCCTTCTAGAAAGAGGTATATAATCTATTTAGGTAATCTTATAATAATTAGCCTATTTAGGGTTATATAGGATTAAATATAGCCTTATATAATGTCTTATAACTAAAGGTAAATTCCCTTTTGCTTTAATAATAAAGTAAGGGCTATAATAATCCATTAGCTTAATTACTATATTATTAGTAACTAGGTTAAGATAGCCTCTTTTTCTCTATTATTATGCCCTTATATAATAAGGTATAACTTCTTATATAGTAATTTAGTCCCTTTACCTTTAATCTCTTAAACTATATAAGAATTAAAGATCCTATAGCCTTTATACTTAGTAAGATTAAATATTATAAACCTAAATATATTATAAGCTTATAGGGCATTAATCTTAGCTTAGTTAGATTATTTAAAGGGGCTTCCTAGAGTTATAATCTTTCCTTCTTAGTAAAGTTAAAGGGCTAGTTTCTAGTTAGCCTTTTCTTTTACTATAAGGAATCCTATATTTAGCACTTTTCTAGCTATAATCTCTTTAAATAATACCTTCTCTTAGTCTTTATTAATAAATATAAAGGGCTTTATAAGTCTAATAGCTTTATTAGGATTATAAGCCTAGGCCCTAATAACCTTTGCTTTTATTACCTTAAGGCTATTAGCTTTATAGCTTTCTATAAGGGTAGCTTTAGTATTATAAGCCTCTTTAAGCTTCTTTATAACCTTATTAATATAGAATTAGACTATAAGGGCCTTCCTTAGTCTTCCTTACTTTCTTTTTACTAGTATTTCTTTCTTTTCTTCCCTTACCTTATTACTCTTTACTAGTAGCTTATTTTCTCTAGTCTTCTTATAGGAGGTATAAAGGGCCTCTAAGCTTAGGTTATATTCCCTAATACACTAAAGGCTTTACTTATTAGCTTCTATATACTATAGGTTCTTATAGTATAGCTTTACTACTATAAAGCAAAACCTAACTAGGCTATAGGGTATCTTAACTATATAAGTCTCCTTATTAGTAGCTAATAGCTTATAAAGGCTATACTATCTATCTTTTTCTCTCTATATATATATATTAGCCTATAGTAATAGCTAATATATTAGTAATATATTAGGGCTATTCTAGGCGCTAAGGGTATTATAAACTTACCTCTTAGCTAGGTAATAGTAAACTTTATTAGTTACCTTCTAAATTACCTTAGCTTATTAAATAATAGAGATACTTAGTAGTAACTTATCTATTATCTATAGGTAAGCTTTAAAGACTAGTAGTATAGGCATAAGGCTATCTAGACTTACTAAGTTATTAATAGCTTTAATAGCTATTTAGAGTTATTATTTAGGAGTAATCTCTTTACTAATTAAGTCTATAATAATATTATAAGCCTAGCAAAGAGATCTATAGTATTTTTTAACCTTTCTAATACTATTATAAGCTTTAATAGGTATCTTATTAATCTTAATTAATATTAAGTAAGTATAGTGCTTAAATTTAGCTAAAGTAAAGTTATTACTAGTATTATAGATAATCTAATCTAGAGGGCCTAGATATATATCTATCTAGCACTCTCTAATTATATCATAAATATTATAAGCTTTCTGCTTCTTAGGGTTAAGGAAATAGGCTGCTTAGAATAAGGTTACTAAATTAATAATATAAAGGACTAGTTAACTATTAATTTGTATAATATTAATAATAATCTTATAGTTAAAGTTATAGTTATCTTTAATTAAGAATTTAAATTAGCTAGGGGCTTTTCTATTTATCTAATAATAATAATAGACTTTTATTAGCTTTTTAATTATATAGCGTTTAACATTATAACTAGCTTATTAAAGGATCTTTATAAGGTATTAAATTAAAGAATAACCGAATCTTTAGTAAAGTTAATAAATTTCTCCTTCTAATAGATAGAATGCTATAGTCTCCTTTACCTCTAATAGCTACTAAGGATAGCCCTATTTATATATAATAAGTATAGTATTATTATCTTAAATTAGCATATTAGTAAGGTTATTTATCTTAACCTTTATAAGATCTATATTAGTAAGGGAAAAGAGAAAAGGTATAATAGTATTAAGGATATAGAAGTTAATTTAACTAAGCTTTATTAGCATATATATTACACTATATATAGTTACTAATCTAGCGCTAAAGTTAATAACTTCTAGGCTATAGGGTTTAATCTTTAATAATAGTATTAATCTTAATAGGGCTTTAACTTATACTAGGCTAGTAGTTAATTAACCTAAAGCTCCTATATCTAGTATAATTTCTCTAAAGACTTCTTTAGAATAGTATTCCTTAGAGGTATAATAAATTAAATAGTCCTTATTAAAAGCCTCTTTAAGGTATAGCTCTTACTTAAGTAAGGTATATTAAAAGGCCTGATTTTTAAGCGTTATAAGAATATTAATATTATTAATTATCTATAGCCTAGAGTAAAAGAATTATATAATACTTAGGTATACTTTTAATAATAGCTTCTCTTTAGTATTATTATTATTATTATTATTATCTTAGGCCTAAGTATAGGCCTTAAGCTAGGATTCCTAGTCTTCTAGTTTCTTTATTTTAGTATTAATACTACCTTTAATTAAAGTAAGGAATAATTAAAACTTCTTCTCTAAAGGGGGTAAGTAATAACTCTTACTAGCTTACTATCTCTCTCTCTTTTTCTTTTACTTAGTATTAGAGTAGTTTATTAACTAGTAGCTACTTTTACTATAAATAAAGCATTGCTTAAAGCGCTTAGAGCTACTATAATAGTTTTCTCTTTCTCTCTAATTTTATTAACTATATTATTAGTCTATAAATATAGCCTCTAAAGGGGTTTTACCTTATTACTAGTAGTATTAAGTACTCCTTATATTACTTTCTATAATTATAATTAATTTATAAAGATTACTAGTAAGGTTTTTAAAGCCTAGTATATATATATACTTTACTACCTAATATTTAGGAATACTAGAGACTATATTTAAGGTTTACTTATAAAGCTTTATATTTACTATATTAAAAGGGTATAGCCCTTTATAGACTCTCTTTAATATAGTTAATAGGATTTTAAGATATTTAAGCTTACTCTTTTTAAGGTTTTAAATAATAATATTCTTAAGGGTTATATTACTTTATTTATAATAGTAAAACTATTAATTACTTTCTATTTTAAAGCATTAATAGATATTTATAATTATCTCTTTATAAGAGAGGTTCTTACTAGAAAGGTAGTTAAGAAAGTATTATTTAGTATCTCCTATTAGTATAATAGGGAATGCTTTACTAAAGTGTAATTTAGGGAGATTAATCTAGTTATATTTACTCTTAAAGAGTATAAGCTTTAGTATAAGGAAGTTATATAGCTTTTTACTATAGTAATTACTATCCTTATATATCTTTATAAGCTTAGAAATCTTCTTTATAGTTTATTTACTAAAAGAAAGGTATTAAGAAGGGAAAGTAAGCTATTAGGGTTTAAACTCTTAGTATAACTAAGATTATTATAAAGGTTCTTATAAAGAATATAGTAATTATTCCCTTTAAGAGTAAGAAATACTAGGGAAGGTCTTTAGGGTAGTAACTTATAGGGGTTATATTTAAGGTAGTTTAGAGAATCTTAATCTCTTTTTTAGCTAAAGAGATATTAAGGTTTAATAGAGTACTTCCTTAAGTAATACTAGGATTAAATATCCTAGGCCTTATTTAATAGGAACACTATAATCTTAGAGAGAGTTATATAGCTCTTTAATAATATCCTTATTTACCCTTTTAAAGGTATCCTTAGACTAGCCTTTAAAGTCTTCCTAGAATAATTCCTAGAGGTTATTATCTCTCTAACCTTAATACTTACTAAGGTTAATAAATCCTATAATATAATTATTAAGCTTAGACTATATAGTAGTTTTAAGGTCTAGCTTAGTAAACTCTTTCTAATCTCTTATAAGCTTACTAGTAAGTGGTTATAAATATAGTGGTAGTTTACTCTTAAAGAGTCTTTTAATAGTAATTATTAAAGCCTTACTATTACTAGCTCTTTCTCTTATTAAAGGTCTAGATTTAAATTCCACTATCTTTAATAAAATAAAATAATTAATATAATAAAGCCTAGAGTTCTAATTTAATAAAATAAACTAAATAAATAGAATAAACTAAATAGGAGTATAATAATAAAATAGCGTTTTTCCATTAGGTATAATATAGTAAATAGGGTAAATAGGAAAAAAATAGGGAAAATAGGATAAATAGGGTAAAATAAATAGGATAAGTAAAATAGAATAATAAGGTAAATAGAATAAATAGGATAATTAGAAGAAATAATAAAAATAATAAAAAGAGAGAAGAAGGAAAAATATAAGTAATAAAGATAATATAGACTTAAAAATAACTTAACTATATATAGAATATAAAGAAGCAAAGATAGTTATAGTGAATAATTATAAAGAAGGGAGAAGAGAGGTAGAAAGGTAAGGTTATATAGATTAGCTAGCTTAGCTAAGGGTTGTGTTTAATATTAGGTTTAAATAAAATGCCTTATAGTAATAGATTTAGTTATTTAGTTAGTTTTCTTATAATAGATAATAAGAATAATAATTAACTAAATATCCTAAAGGCCTAAGAGTTAATAGATTAATCCCTTAGAAGTCTAATAAGCTTATTGCTAGGATTCTAGTCTATCTTCCTTTAGTATACTCTATAGTTATGCCTCTTTACCTAAATAGCCTATATATTAGCTTAAGGGGTAAGGGGCTATAGTATTTATAGAAATATCTTTTTTTATAATACCTAACTTATCTATAGTTATAGTTAACCACTAATTAGTGTTAGTTATACTAAGGAACGTTATACTAGTATAGAGAGGGTTTAATTTAATAAAGTTAATAATAGTTAATATTATCTAAGAGAGAAGAGAAGAGAGAGAAGGAGAGGAATCTAGCTAGGAGAGAAGGTAAGCGAAAAGGGGAAAAAGTGGGTCTTGCAGTGCGGGGATGCTTGCGATACAACCAATCGCATCGCGTGCATCCCTTTTGTGGACCCACCTTTAGCCACGGCCGGACTAACTATCGTCCGAGGGTCCGGAGGAAGCCACAATTATACTAGATAACTAATAGTAAAGGAATCTATATACTAATATTATAAAGTAGTCTCCCTAAAGATATATACTCTTTTACTCTATAATTTAATATAAAAAGCTTTATTTTTATACTTAAACTTATTATATAATACTACCTTTTAAACTTCTAATTAATTATAGCTTTATATATAATAAAGATATAGCCTTATATTAACTTCTAAGTATTAAGGTTATTACTAAGAAAAGTATCTATACTAGAGAATAATATATTAAAGCTATTTACTCCTAAGTATTAAATATATAGCTTCCTTATATTTTAAGTATATATTAGAGCTCTCTTTATAAGCTTTATATACTTTATTAATAAGTTTATTATAAAGAAAGTAAGCCTTAATACTATAAAAGCTATATCTAGTCTTTTAATAATATAAAGATAAACTAAAGAGCTAATAACTACTCTATAGTAATTAATCTCTTTATTAGTAGCCTATTTATTATTTAGGAGTATTATAGCTATTATAAAAGGTATTATAATTAAGCTTTTCTAATTATTATTTATAGTATTAAGAATAAATTTCTAAGCAATCTTTTAAATATATAATTCCTATAATAACTATATCTCTTTAGTATTATAATTCCTAATAATCTTAATACCTAGGAATTACTTTAAATTACCTTAGTCCTTTATATCTAGACTATTTATAAACTACTTATATAGCTCTTTAAATTCTACTTTAAATCTATTTAGATATAATACTATAATATTATCTATATAGAAAAATAGGATAAATTTATTCTTTATAAAGATATATAGGTCTTCCTTTCCTTAAATAAAGCCTAGATTTAGTAAGAATCTTATTAAATAAAGAAACTATTATTAGGAAGCTTTCTATAGCCTATATAATACTCTAGTTATTTTCTAGAGATAACCTTATATATTTATACCCTTTAGTAACTTATAGAAAATAGATTCTTTAAGTTCTATATATAGGAATGTATTTTAAATATTATATTAATATATATTAAGATTATTAGTATAGTAAATAGTAAGTAGTATGTATAAAGATTAAGAGGTAAGTATTATAGTATAGTTATTAAGGTTATCTTTTAGTTACTAGTTACCTTATATAATTATTTAAGCCTTAAACTTTATAACTAGCCCTTTTTTATTAGTTTTATACTTAAAAACCTATCTAAGGTTAATAATCTCTTTATAAAGGTCTAGATTAAATAATTTATTAGGTATATTCTCCTAGTAGTTTAAGGATAGAAGCTTTAAAAGCTTCTTTATAATTACTTCCTTTTAGTAGTTATAATATACTAAGGCTATTACCTAATAATAGTAAGTAAGTTCTAGAGGTATATTTTTAATATAAAAACTATATTAAATTCCTTAGAATACTATTAAGAAAGTAAAGGAAAATTATACTTACCTAGCTTTCTATATTTTCTTTCTTTAGTGTTTTCTAGTTATAATATTATCTAGATTAATACCATTATTATAAGGACTATAATTCTCTATAGTCTTACTACCTTTAGTAGTAATATTACTAGTCTCTATAGTAAGGTTTATATATCTAGCTATTGCTTTACTTATAAAGTTATTAATCTTATAAAATAGTGTATTATTACCTAGTACCTAAAGCTCTATATTCTTTATAGTAACTAGTGCCTTATAAGAAAAGTTAGGAGAGATTAAAAGAGTACTAATTTAGTCTCCTTCTTACCCTAATATATAAGGTAGTGTTTTTACTTTAAACTACTTATTTTCCTAACCTATAGCTAATTATATAGAGGTATAATTATTCTTTTCTAGTTCTATTCTAATAAGGTCTTAGCTAATCTCTTTATTAATATCTTTAGCCTTAAGCTCTTTAAGTAGTATAATTATTAATATCTTCTCCTATTAAGCTAATTCTAGCTTTTTTTCTAGTTTAAAGAAGGAGTTTTTATTAAAATAAACACATACTAATATAATAACCTTATAATTATATAATATAGGTACCTAGATAATATACTAGGATTTGCCTTTATAACTAATAAGGTAACTAATATAAGCTTTTTACTCTAACTAGGGAATTATATTATATAATTTAATATACTTTAAAGCCTTTATTATTATTAGAAACGCTTTATATCTATAAGTATATAAATAGGTAATTAAGGGCTTTTAAACCTCTAATATTTATAAATAAGTAAGTATAGTTTTCTATGCCTAATTTTACTAAAGCTTATAGGGTATAACTTACTTTTTATAATATTTAAAAGGTATTTTATTTAGTAAATAGACTACTATATTAAAGACCTTATTATTAAGTTTTAATAGAAGCTAAGCCTTAAGACTTAATATATAAGCCTTTTACTTAATTACCCCCTTAGACTACTTTACCTTACTATTTTAACTAAGTATTAAAGGAGCTAAATTATAGACTATAATACTAGTAAAGGCTATCTTATCCCTTATAGTGTTTATAAATAAAGCCTTTTTAATATTACTATATAAAAAGCATAGTCTAATAGTAAATTAAGTGCTTAAGAAGCTTATTATTATATAAAAACTATTATAAGTACTATCTTTAGTCTTAAATAAGTAAAAGAATTATATTAAGGTTATAAGGTATATAAATATATACTAATACCTATTACTATTCTAATAAGAAGAGTTATAATACTCTAGATTAACTAATAACCTATAACCTAGCCCTTAAGGAAGTCCTTTAGGTATAACCTATAATCTCTAGTACTTAGCCTTACCTATAGTATATATCTTATACTTTATAAGCTTAGGTTCTATTAATTTAATACTAAGAGTAGTGTTTATAAGCTCTATAAAGGCCTTTTTACCTAGATAATTACTTTATTAATACTAAAGCTTTATATCTCCCTTTATAGGAGGCTTTAGTGGTTTGCTTATTATAGTATAAGCCTTTTTTAGATTATCTAATAGCCTTAATAGTATATAAAGTTTATTAATATTATAAACCTTTACTATAGGTTACTTTTCTTAAAATAAAAAGCCTTTCTTTTAATTCTAGAAGATCCCTATATTTATAAGGATCTTTACTAATACTAGGTTTATATAGAATTCTAGGATTAGTTAAGCACTCTATAATATAATTATCCTTAGCTTTTATAATACTAGATTTATAATAAATATATAAACTAGTCCTTAACCTAAAGATATATAGATTATACCTTTAGCCTTAATCTTTATTATAATAGAATTATTAAATTTAAACTATTTAAACTAATAAAGGTTATTAAAGATATACATATTAGCTTTAGAGTTATATAGAACTATATTTTACTTTATTTCTAAGCTATTTATAGTATTTAAAGGTAAATTAATAACTTCCTTTAAAGATTAAGATTACTCTAAGTATATAAATAATAATATATTAGCTAACTTCTTCCCTAGAGTTACTATAAGTAAGTTATTTATTAGATTCTATAAAGATATAATAATATTACTACCTTTCTTCTTTTTTTTTAAGCTTCTAGCTTCTAGCTTTTAATTTCTTTTATAAGTTCTTTTTAAGATATTTCTTAATATTATCTTTAAAGTTCTTCCTAACTTCCTAGTCCTTTAGAGTAGCTTCTAGCTTATAAAGAGTCTTAAATAAATTATAAAATTCCTACTATTTTAAGGTATCTCTAATATTATAACTAGAGTATTTAAGGCACTTCTTTTACTTTAGTTTACTCTAACTACTTAATTTATTAGTAGTAATAGTATTATTAGCTAACTTTACTATACTCTAAGAAGCTTTATAGTCTTTTTTAAACTTACTAATAGCCTTAAGAAAGCTATAGTTTTCTTCTTTATTAAGTAAGTTATTCTATTTCTTTTAAAATACCTTAAATTTACTTTAAAGAGAAGTAATAAACTTATATAGTATTATCTCCTTAGTTTATTAAGTCTTAAGATCTAGATAATTTCTCTATAGTACTTTAGTTATTATAGCTTACTTATACTAATTATAGGTATCTTCAGCTTATAAATAATTATTAAGGTAATTTTCTATAAGAATAAGTATTTTCTTAGTATTTAGCTTATACTAGTTATAAAGAAGCTTAAGTATCTTATAGGTATAATATTAAATAAACTCCTTTTTTTTACCTTAGTATTAAAGTTAAGAGAGTCTTAAATATTCTTTAAGAGAGTCTTATAAATATATTCCCTAATTTTTAGTATTTACTTTAATAAGGTTATATACTTTATAAGATTAAATTAAAGTTTTTTATATTTAAAATTAAATTAGTTCTTTATATCTTTATAAGGAAGCTTTAAATCTTTAAGAGTATTAGGGTTATTTAGTATAAGCTTTAGTCTTAGACCTCTTTATAAGTATATAAGTATTATAGGTTCTTTAAGTAATTTAACCTTATTTAAGTTAATATATTACTAGACCCTATATAATTCTATATAGTTTTTAACTTAGATATACTATTTAATCTAATTCTTCTTTAATAATAATACTATATTTAGGGTTTCTTTAAATATTATAAAGGGAAATATATTAGTTAATTAGTATATAAAATAAGAAGTTTAACTAATTAATATAATAAAGGGTAATTATCTTTAAATATAGGTAAGTAATAATTAATAATATCTAATAAAGCTTATATCTTTAATAATAATTAATAATAAGGGTAGTAAAAGCCTTCTAGGCTTATAACTATTAGGTAAGGGTATATAATAATAATAAAAAGTATTTAATTTAATTAATTAAAGGTATATAGTACGCTATAGTAGTAACTAGTTTATAAAGGTACTTCTAATATATTATCTTTACCTGTTATCTTACTAAGGGTTTTATCCTAGTTAGTGCGCGTTGCCCTCATACATCCTAGGCTTCAAGGGCGCTCTCCCTAACACTAAGACATAAATTGATTGATTGACTGATAAAGGATTCGTTAGGAGGGCTTCTTCAGACATAAATAAAGGCGGCGGGAAAAAAAGCCACAAAGTGCAAGCTCAGACTGTACGGAGTACAATGCCCCCCCTGAATTATTTCACAAATCTACATGCCCCAGTTATTCGTTCCTCTCTAACAGCTGCGATTAGGTATTGTCAGGGAGAGCGTGTCAGGGAGAGCGTGTCAGGGAGAGCGCCCTGACAGGTATGTAAGTGCACTGTAACCCCTGTATTGTTTTAGAGAGCTACAAGGCAAATACGCAGGGATTTAGCGCTAAAAAAAGCGCCACAAAAGAGTACATCTATTTGTATGTAGATTACTGATACCCAAGTATACTAGCCCCTGTCTCCTTTATTTCCCAGATAACATCCGATTAGCTTATTTATTTCTCAGCTCACACCTGATTGGCTCAATTACCCTGTCATGTAGATTTGTAAAATAATTCAGTGTACAAAGTCTCGTGCCGGCGAAAAAGAGTGGGTCGGTACGAAATTGTAGCCTTACCGGCTCTAAAGAGTTAGGGTGGCGCTGGTCACGTGTGCGGTGCGAGTCGGAAAATGTGGCAGCCTTTGTCGCACGCTTAGGCACGTGACTTGGAAAAGATATCCCCTAGCAGGATAAAGATATACAAAAAAGGATTAAATTAAAGCTATCTTCTAGTATATAAATAAAAGAATAAAAGCTTTTCTTTTATAGAGAAAGCTATTATATTAGAAGTTATATACTTCTTTTATAATAATCGCGTTTAGCAATATATATCTTTAGCTTCCCTAATACGGCGGTGAGCGCATATTATTCGTCATAGACGCTGTATCCGCCATCGGGCAACAGCCTTAACCCTTCTGTTCCGTAATTTTGCATTTGCTTATTTAATGGCAAACAACTAAGCCAAAATGAATTGTGAAACCCATTTTACCAAGAAATGAGCTGTCTCGGGTATCCTGCGGCAACTGCGAAAAAGCTGACCTCTGTTCTTGTCTTCTCACGAACCTCGCGACAATCACTAGGGCTCCTAGGCCCGCCGTCCGTCCACAGAGGGAGGACAGGGCTAGCTTTGTTCACTTTGCATAGCTGCGTCAGCTTTTGTTCGTCATCAATGCAGCGTACGGAGGACGAACCGTGTTCTCATGCCGAGTACGAATGGGTTGACGGTGCGGAATCTCTTGCCAAATATAAACCGGGTGGCTATCATCCCGTCATGATTGAGGACATACTCAACGGGCGATACCGCGTTATTGATAAGCTGGGTTATGGAGGCTATTCAACTGTTTGGTTAGCACACGATGTCTGCATGAAGCGGTACGTAGCCATCAAAGTCTGCATAGCGAACTCACAGCCGCGGGAGATCGGCATTCTCAGAGCCCTTGCAACGCAACCCCCGTCGTCACGACATCTAGGGCAAAACTTGGTCCCTGTCCCCCTTGACGAATTCGAACTCCGCGGCCCTAATGGACGTCATTCATGCTACACGACGACACCGGCAATGTGCAATCTCAGAGAGATCTCATTCAGCCGCCTGTTCCCCATCAACGTTGCGCGAGCTCTGGCCTACAAGCTGGCACTCGCCGTCTCTTATGTACATTCACGGGGCTATGTTCATGGAGGTCTGTCTGTGTTCTCAAAGCAGTATACTTGGCCGCTTGGGCTTGCATTGACTAATCATCTAACAGATATACATCTACGCAACGTATTGGTCAAGCCCCCGGCGACTTTCGACGAGCTATCGGTTGAGCAGCTCCGTGAAGAGTATGGCGACCCTGAGACGGTCCCTGTCATGAGGCGGGACGGAAAGTGCCTCCCACCGGGTGTTCCATCAAAGGCAGTAGTACCCCTCTGCATGGGCAAAGACGCGAAAGAATTTGTTCTGTCTGATGCGCGGGTGCTTCTCAGTGACTTTGGAGAGTCGTTTGCCCCAGACCTGGATCCTCGTTTGGGAGAAGATTGCAAAACTCCTGTGGCTATGCGGCCGCCAGAAGCTTTTTTTGAACCAGGGTTGCCTCTTTCCTACTCGGCAGATATTTGGAGTCTTGCTACGGCAATTTGGGAGATAATCGGCATGAAGGCGCTGTTTAGCAGCGAGTTTGTTGGCATCGATGAAGTAGCATCTCAGCAGATTGATGCGCTGGGGCCTATTCCTTCAAGCTGGTTCGAGCGTTGGGAGGCGCGAAACCGTTTTTTTGACGAGGATGGACGGCCAAAGAAGGCTCGCTATGTATGGCCGCGCCTCGATGACGCATTTGAGGAATGCGTACAGAAATATCGCCGAAAGCTTGACGCGGGAGAATTCAGCAGAGAAGAGACTGCTGCTCTTTTAGATTTGATGCGCCGAATGCTTTCATTCAGGCCGGAGGAGCGGCCTACGAGTGAAGAAGTCCTCAAGTCGGAATGGATGGTGAAGTGGGCACTTGCTGATTTTGAGGCAAGCTTATGACAAAAAGGGAGAACGGCGTCTTTACGCACTAGCATAGAAGTACTCGATGTTCTAGAGTTGGATGCGACCTGATAACAGGCTATATTACAATAGCCTGGATGTTTGTTGGTTTGTTGGCTTGTCGGTTTGTTGGCCCAAAGATTGGAACCCTGAGCCCGGGCGAGTGTAGGCGGGCCCACCTTTGATGCGATTTGTTGTGCACCAATGATGATCGAAGCATAATAACTCGTGAGTCGTAGGCCAAGGGCCAATGGCCAGACCAGAGGTGGCATCCATCGACGAAAGAACCTGGACCGTCTCGAAAAATCCTCTTCTTTCCAATGTCAAGAGAAGTGCATCATCGATGGAATTTCCATCGCAAAACACGAGCAACATTTCACAGCCATCGTCTGCCTCAAAACGGCTGTTCCTTGATGATGGATTCTCCTCCTCGCGAGGCCGCGAGTGGCAACATGCATGCCATCATGCTCGGTCGCGTCGGTCGCGTGTCACAGAACCCAGTAGCAGCTGCAGCCTTAGCCTCGATAGCCCTTGCAGTGGTCTTGATATCAACCATGGCGCTCTTCAGTGCACCGCCCTCACAACACACAGCTGGCAAGGCAGGCCCGCCATCTGTGCCAGGCTACTGGCTTCCATTCCTGGGCCATGGCCCCCAATTCTTACTGAACAAGGATGGGTTCCTGGCCGGCCTCCGAAGACGATATCCCGAGGGCATATTCTCTCTCAAGATGATGGGCAAGAAGCACCACATCATCCATGAGCCCGCCTTATCGAGCGCCCTCATGAATCGACCACGTACTTCTTATCAACAGGGGTGGATCGCTATCCGCATGCTCACGGCCAGCTTTGGCCTTCGCAAGCAAGATCAAACTACATATACCAAGTTGGCCCACGAGACACCCGATCTGTTCAAGCATATGCTTTCTGAGCCTGGCCTGAGCAACCTGGTCGATGCCGTGGTTGACCAGGTCAAGACTCGCATCACCGAATTCGTCACGTTCAGCTCCTCGACGATAGACCAGACGGACTGGGAGAGATCATCGGATGTTGATGTGGTGCAGAACAGCAAAGGCGAGACGTTTGCAGAGGCTGATTTGATGTCGCTGACGCGCCATTTCGTCGCCACCACCGCGAACCCTGCTCTTTTCGGCACCGACTTTGTCGAGAATTTTCCGGATTTCTGGGAACTGCTGTGGACGCTCGACGACGGCATCCTTTTGATGGCCGCCAACGTGCCGGCGTGGATTCCCTGGCCGAGACTCCAACGGGCAAAAACGGCGCGGCGCAGAATGTTGGCCCGCGCACTTGAATTTGAGGCCGCCATGGACAGGTATCTCCGAGGCGAGGATCCCGGTGCGAAATGGCAGAATCTGGACAACGTCAGCACCTTTGTCAAGACGCGCATTGAGTTGTTCCGCGCTCGCGGCCTGCCTCTGGAGGCTCGAGCGTCTTGCGATGTCGCGCTCTCGTGGGCAATGAATGCCAATTCCAACCCCCTGATATTCTGGCTGGTCTTCGAGCTGTACAGAGACCCCGTCCTGCTGGAACTGGTTCGCGAGGAGATTGCCCCCTTTTTCAAGGTTTCACAGCCCGGAAACGAATTCGGATCCGCCGTCTGGATAGCACCGGAAGTGGAAAGCCTCGACCTGGACGGGTTGATTCACCATTGCCCGCACCTAAAGGCCGCGTATCTCGAGACACTTCGCGTCTACACTGGCGTGTGGACCGTCGAATGGCTGACCGAGGACGTCACACTGGAGCGAAGAGGGAAGAACTCAGAGGCGTATTTTCTGCACAAGGGGGATCTGGCGCACTCGGCACACGAGCTGCACCAGCTCGATGCTGATTACTTCCCGAATCCGAAGGAGTGGCAACATGATAGGTTCTTGAAGGAGACAAAAGACGAGAATGGTCGCCACGTGCAAACTGTGGACGCGGGAACGCTACGACCCTACGGTAAGTTTTTTAAAATGTTTCCTCGTTTGACCAACGACGGGGTGCTTTGTTTTTTTCTTTCCTAATAACTCAATTGATTGCAGGTGGCGGCCCAAGCATGTGCAAAGGTCGCGCGTTTGCCATCCGTGAGATGCTCCTGTACGCGTCATTCATTATATCGTTTTATGACATGATTCCTCCCGAGGGAGGGAGTTGGGAGGAGCCAGGTACGTGTAAGCGGGCCGCTACAAGACATCCCACCAAACCGGTCAAGGTGTGGATTAGGAGGAGACACGTCACTTTACAACCAGCTTCGAAGAAAGCGTGAGATGAGAGATGAGCCGTTATTACGGGACAAGGCTGCGTGGACAGCACGTACAAATGCGTGGGAGACGCATAGCGTTTATCAGTTTTTGTGTATGAAGATATAAAAATTGGGTTGGTGGCCATGGGATGGAACGCTGACGCAATTGGCTGCGAATTTTGGCTCACCACCTTTGCGGGCCTCACAGCCTACAGGGCAAGGGCCAGGGAGGTGGGGGGGGGGACGAAACAACTCAATCCCTTTCTCTTCTTTAGCACACCATTTTGTCTTGTCTTGCCATCGCCTTTCTAGAAAGTTTTCCTTCACTCGTCCATTCTCGCTCCCATCTCTGCTTCCGCTACTTGTGGTCCGCAGTGACAAACCAACCAGCCGTAAGACCCCGACCAACCTCAAACATGCTCACATCGAGGTGAAGCAGCCATGATGCCACGATTATCACCTCGCTCATCGCTTCTTTGCCCGCGATGCAGCTTCCGCCAACCTCGCAGCCGTCCGTCTTGGCTTCCTCGTCTACCAATTGCCTCGTCACGACCCTTCCGAACATCGGTCTCATCTCGTCGCGAACCGCCGCCGCCGAAGACTGCTACCGATGCCGTGAAGCTCTCGGCTATTCTGCCCAAAACAGCGCCTCCTGGGCCGGGCGCACCGAAGAAGAACAACGACCCGCTTGCCTCGGTCGATAAATCGGCTGCGGAGCAGCGCAAAGCCGACTGGGCCATTATTCGCGAAATGTCGCGCTACCTTTGGCCGAAAGATGGCTTCGGCACCAAAGTGCGCGTAGGCGTGGCGGTATCGCTGCTGATGGGAGCCAAGCTGCTCAACGTCCAAGTCCCGTTCTACTTCAAAAGCATAGTGGACTCGATGAACATTGACTTCGCGGCTGTGGGCGGCACAGCTGCCGCCGTGGCAGGAAGCATGATTGTCGCGTACGGCGCAGCCAGGGTAGGCGCCACGGTTTTCCAGGAACTCCGGAACGCCGTGTTTGCGTCGGTTGCGCAAAAGGCCATTCGCGGCGTGGCGCGCAACGTGTTCGATCACTTGCTGCGTCTCGATCTGAACTTCCACCTGTCGAAGCAGACGGGAGGGTTGACCAGAGCCATCGATAGGGGTACCAAGGGAATCAGCTTTTTGCTGACAAGCATGGTTTTCCATATTATCCCGACGGCCTTGGAGATCAGCTTGGTGTGTGGCATTCTGACGTGGCAGTACGGTGCGAAATTCGCCGCCATCACGGCCCTGACCATGGTTGGATACACGGCGTTTACGATCTGGACGACGGCTTGGAGAACAAGGTTTCGCAGGCAGGCCAATGCCGCCGATAACAAGGCCTCCACGGTGGCCGTCGACTCACTCATCAACTACGAGGCGGTCAAGCACTTCAACAACGAGGAATTCGAAGTGGCGCGGTACGACAAGGCGCTGGAGGAATACGAGAAGAGCTCCATCAAGGTGGCGACGTCGTTGGCTTTCCTGAACAGCGGACAGAACATCATCTTTTCGTCGGCCTTGACGGCCATGATGTACTTTGCGGCGGATGGCGTGGCAACGGGTGCCCTGACCGTGGGCGACCTCGTCATGGTGAATCAGCTCGTGTTCCAGCTTTCCGTGCCCCTCAACTTTCTGGGCTCCGTGTACCGAGAGCTGCACCAGTCGCTCCTGGACATGGAAACCCTCTTCAATCTGCAAAAGGTCAATGTCAGCATCAAGGACAAGATTGATGCCAAACCGCTCGCGCTTGCTCGCGGAGGCGAAATCAGATTCGAGAATGTCCGCTTCGGATACCACCCCGATCGACCCATCTTGAAAGACTTGTCCGTCACCATCCCCGCTGGCAAGAAGGTAGCCATTGTTGGGCCCAGCGGGTGTGGTAAGTCGACACTGCTGCGGCTTCTCTTCCGTTCATACGACGTGCAAGGTGGCCGCATCTTGATAGACGACCAAGACATTCGCGACGTCACCGTGGACTCTCTCCGAAAGGCAATTGGCGTCGTGCCCCAAGATACACCCCTTTTCAACGACACGGTGGAGCATAATATTCGCTACGGTCGCATTGACGCCTCGCACGAGGACGTCGTCGCCGCGGCCAAGCGGGCTCGCATGCACGACACCATTGAAAAGCTCCCCGACGGATACAGCACCAAGGTCGGCGAACGGGGCATGATGATCTCTGGTGGCGAGAAGCAGCGTCTGGCTGTGAGCAGACTGCTTCTCAAGGACCCTCCTTTGCTCTTCTATGACGAGGCAACGAGTGCTTTGGACACGCACACCGAACAGGCGCTGATGACAAACATCAACGGGATCCTGAGGGAAAAGGGTCGGACCAGCGTCTTCGTCGCTCATCGTCTGCGGACCATTTTCGACTCGGACATGATTATTGTCTTGAAGGATGGGAGTGTGGCTGAGATGGGAACGCACAGGGAGTTGATCGATCGCGCGGGAGTGTACTCTGAGCTATGGAGCGGTAAGTACCAAGGTCTCTCTCTCGGGACGATAAACAAGGGCTTACTTGGGCTCTGTGATTAAAAAAAATAAATACATGCAGCAATGCTAACATTTTTTTCTTGTGTAATAGCGCAGGAAATGCTCTTCGACGAAGACGGGAACGACAAGGAAGGGAAGGTCACCAAGGGGACCAAGAATCCGCCATCTTGAATAGATTGGCAGAGCAATGTTATCTCCATCAAACAATCACCTGGGCTCTGGTTTTTTTTTTTTTTTTTTTTTTTTTTCCTTTTTTCTCTCAGTCACACTCTATACAAAGCACTCGACGCTGCTGCAGTCGTCGTGGGAACTGCAGTTAATGCAGCTGGAAGTACCCCCTCCACAGCTTCTGCAGCACCCCATGCGCATCCCACTTCTCCGCGATCTCCTTCAGTCGCCGGTAGTTATTCTGGCCATAGCGTCTCAGTACATCCTGCAATTTGCCAGCATAGTTCATGTACACGAAACCGCGAAGAAGATGGCGATCCCAGGCCATGCTCTCCACCTTTTCGATGAACTCCTTGGACGAAGACTCGATGAGCGTGTCCAGCGCGGCATCAGTCCAGCTCGACGAGATCTGGACCATGATGAGCGGCCCTTGCTCGGGGTACAGCCCGAGAGCATTGCCCCCATCCTTCTGCATGTGCGCTATCATGTTATCCGTGATGGGTTGCAGGACGAAGTAAGGGGTGAATGTCCTGTTTCCAGCTTCTTGGACGATTTTCGAGACGTATTCCTCGTAGAGACGCGTGATGTCGCCCAAGAACTGTTCTGGGCGTACCGCCGTTATGGTCGTATCCCACCACGTCTTGCGAAACAATCCCACTGGCTCCTCGACCAGACGTGTCAGCGTCGAGACGTCGGCGCGTCGCGTCTCGTTCCGGATCACGCCCGGGACGGAACTGAACGGCAGGAAGACGGGCGGCGTGATGCCCCACGCCGGAGGTGCGGCGTGGAAGAAACTTGCCAGGAACAGCCACCGGCCCGAAGCTCGATCGTACGTCTGGACAAAGTACGCGTGGGCGTCATCGTCGGTGTTCAGCCTCAGGGCCGCCATGCTCGCGACCAATGGCACAAGAGACTTGTTCGCCGTCGCACCGTCGTAGACGACGGATCTCGTCCACAAATCACCCTGCTCAAAGGAGGCGAGGTCGAATCTCGTGACGATGCCCCAGTTGGAGCCGCCGCCGCCGCGAAGAGCCCAGAAGAGATCCGCGTTCTCCTCGGCGTTTGCGTTGAGGATTTTCCCCGAGGACACTACGATCTCGAAGTTGTTCACGTTGTCGCATGCCCAGCCGCGTCGGCCCGAGAAGTACGATAGTCCCCCGCCGAGAATGAGACCGCTCACGCCGACGGTGGCTGATCTGCCGCCCACGACGGCCAGCCCCAGTGGATCAAGAGCCTCGGACACGTTGATCCATCGGTTGCCGGGCCCGACAGAGACGGTCCTCCGGTCCATTGAAACGGAGATCTGGTTCATTTTCCTCAGATCGATGGTCACGCCGTCCTCGATGTTGGACGAGCCCGGGAAGGCAGTGTGGCCGCCCCCTCTTACCGTGAAGGGGGCCCCGAGCCTCACGAGCATCTTCATGGCGCGGGACACGTCGGATGTGGAACGGGGCGTGAAGAAGCATCGTGGGTGGACATCGGATTGTCGAGTGGACCAATATGTATTGAGAAGAGGGTAAGTCGACGAGTTCGGATAGTGGACGTCTGTCATCATGCTGGACAGAGAAACACACTGGGGGGGGGAGAGGGGGGAAGGGGAATGTCAGTGTAGTTCTTGCACGTGTACAACAGATTGTGAAAGACGGCGGACCTCGGAATTCGAGACTCGGGAGAGAGAAAAAACGTACGGCGGCTGTCACGGCTTTAGATTCAGGGCCCGTCAGGCACGTAGCTGGGCCGAATGCCCATGCGAAGAGGACGAGCGCAAGGTACCTCATTGTCAATGAATGTTTTCGTGATGATGCTGATGTCACCAAGGGGTCAAGGGGGTGTCGAAGCGACAAGACAGCAGAAGCTACTTTTATATTATATTCCGCAACGCACAACTTTTTCGCAAAGCCCTTGACCACTGTACAAAGAGAGCTTCGTGAATGCGTCATGGGCGGAGAAAAAGCGCCACAGGCTGCATGGGTGGCGCGGCCTTGCTGCTGGGGAAAAAGGCTGGCATGGTGCACAATGGGGGAATTATGCTCGGGCTGATATGCGCGCCACGAAAGCCACCGGCCTTGTGTCATCTTGTCATCTGTAAAATTGGCATGCATGGCACAAGACGGTCACATTGGACTGCAATTGTTCCGTAGCTTGGGGGGGGGGGCTCCCGGAGAGATTCCCTTGTTGGGTATGTACATACATATACGGGAGTACGGAGTAGTAAACGCATAAATTATGTCAACATTCCCTGTGCCAAGGTAGGCATGGCAGCCATGTTGATATGTATGTACATGATATGCCGCTCTTCTCTGTCTTGGCCTGCCTTGGGAAGCGTCCCGTCCTAATAAATCAATCATGACACACTCTGATGAGGCTGCTGCCTCTGCATGGCCTCGGCCCGCGCACTCACCGGCGACGCGTCCAAATACGCCGTCAACTTGACGGCCTGCAGTCCGCCCCGTCCTCTTCCCACATGGCTCGGCTCCAGCTCAATCACGTTGAACTCCTTGATCCTGACCTCGACGCCTTCGGCGTCCTCCTTGAACACGGTCGCGCTCGTAGACTCGTACATGACTGTCCTCGAGCCGTTGCCCATGTCGACGTCCCACGCGCGCTCCAGGCTGTGGCCGAACCTGGAGAGCCGCGATGCGCGCAGGCCCTGCATCTTGACCACGTCGGCCGCGTCCACTGGAGCGCCGTCGTTGATGGTGAAGGTGGCGTCCGGCGCGAGAAGGTTGGCCAGACCGGGCGCGCCGCGGGAGGGACCCAGGGCGTCGAGCGCGGGCAGGATGGCCTTGAGGAACAAGAGGCCGGGCGGGGAGTCTGGGGGGATGGAGTGGTGAGAGCCGTGGTGGATGAAGGTCTGCGCCATGTTGGGGGGGTTTGTCCGGAGGAGAGGAGGGTGAAGGTGGCCGGGAGAAGTCGGCCGCTGCCGTCTGTCGCTGTCGCTGTCAGAACACGGAGAAGCAAAGCTGTAGATGGGTTATATGTAAAGAAACAATAATCCGTATGTAATCCGTACGTGGTCGGCGTTCCCGCGGGTCAGGGGAAGACATGTGACTGGCTTGATTACCCTGGGTTTGTGTCTTTGCAAAATTAAAGTGCATGTAATCCGTATGCAGGGAGCTATACATATATTATACATAGGGAAGTTGAACTATCTCTACATATGTAGAGGTGGTCCACCTTGTGGGTCGAATTGTATGTATCTCTAGTCTCCTCCCATATGATTGGATACATACAGACCCTGCTTAACGTGACTCCACAAGGTGGACCACGCTGAAGGAGATTTTATCTCGGACTAATCCGTACGGAGTATTAGCCTGTTAATAAGCAGAAGTACCTCTAGTCCACTTTTGTCCGATTGGATACAGACCCTGGTTGACGTGATTCGCAAGGTGGGCCACCTCTAAGGAGATAAGGGGGGCATAACCCCCCTAGACCCATTCATTACGGACTATGTGCAACCCCGCATCCCTTTGATCCGTTACTAGTGCTAAGGCCCCGGCACCGTGATGTTATCCATCTCTCTTTCGTGACATCAGGAAGTGGCTAGAACTTATGTATGGGATGAAATCAAGTAACCTCAAAAAGTGCCTTGTTTCGAGTGGCTCATGGTTCACATCCGGATCTTCGACATGGCTGAGGCCTACCACGGTCAAAAGAGATTGCGCACCAGACGCAGGCAACCCAGCCACGTGCTTCCCTCCATGTTCGTCTCGTCTGATCTGCCTCTGGTCCGGGAACCCCCCGAAACGGAAAGGTCGATGGCTGTGGGATCCGCTTTTTGCTAATTTATCGCTAAAAATCCCTGCACGGCCAGACCCATGTACATCCCCACGAGCCACTTGTTGACTGACTGCAACTTTTTTTGCACGCCGCCTTCTTACTCCTTATTACCCTCCGTCACTTCTCGCCATATCTATT
Source organism: Epichloe coenophiala (assembly GCA_018801565.1). Classification (NCBI taxonomy): domain Eukaryota; kingdom Fungi; phylum Ascomycota; class Sordariomycetes; order Hypocreales; family Clavicipitaceae; genus Epichloe; species Epichloe coenophiala. The sequence continues at coordinate 416,550 of JAFEMN010000056.1, read as the reverse complement.
GATCCCGTCAACTTGTCTTGTCTGGCGATGCCGCGCGAACGGCACCCGCCATGGCAATCCTCAAACTTGCAGCCGAACCCCCCCCACGCACCGGCTTCATGTTGAAGAAACGATTATTGCGGATTGTCATCACCGTCGTGGTATTCCTCGCCAGCGCCTCTGTTCTGCTCGCTCGCGACGGTCGAGTGCGGAGAGTGCTGCCTTTCCACCGCGAACACACGAGTCCCGACAACTACCAGCTCACATCCACCAGCCGCTTCTCCCCCACGACCGTTGATGATGCCGCGACGGCGAGCAACCAAGACTTGTGCGCGAGCTTCCCGAAATACATGCTCAACGTCGTCCAACCGGTGCTCAAGGTTGGCCACAGCGAGAATCAGGAGAGGCTTGCCGCACACTTCAACACCACCTCGTCATGCTTCACCAAGGACGAGCTGCTGGTTGTTTCCGATCTGGATGAGGTAGTTCACGGCCATCGCACTGTTGACATCCTCGGGGATCTGCCTGCGAGCTACTACGATCTGCACAAGAATCGTGATTTTCAAAGTTATCTTTTGCAGAAAGAGATGCGCAAGAACGGCACCCTCAACGAGCAGACCCAGGGAACCATTGACGGCTGGATCCTCGACAAGTACAAGTTCCTACCCATGGTAGAGCGCGCATGGCTGGAGAGACCCGGAAAGGCCTTTTACTTCTTTTACGAGCCTGACACCTATGTCTTCTGGGACAACGCCTTTCGATTTCTCCAAGATTTCGATCCAGACACGCCAATCTATATGGGATCGCCCTCTCCCGGCAAACACGACGAGAGTCGAGATGTCAAGACATGGTTTGCTAACGGCGGCCCTGGCATTGTCTTGAGCAGAGGCGCGATCAAAGCACTTCTGCATCGTCGGGTCGACCCCAACGGTCACTACGTCGATCCGCCTCTGACCGAGAAGTGGCAGGAGCTCGTATCAGGAGAGTGTTGCGGCGACAGTGTGCTCGGATGGGCTCTTTGGAACGCGACTGTCCAAGTGCAGGGATACTGGCCCATGTTCAATCCCCATCCACTCCACGGCATCCCGTTCAGCGACTTGTACTGGTGTCAGCCTGTCCTCACATTGCACAAGACCTCGCCCCAAGACATGCACTCTCTTTGGCGCTGGGAATTCTCTCAGCGAACGTTGCACGTGAGTTTTATACATGCTACCCTTTGCATGTTTTCGCACTTCCCAAAAAGTCGCCATGGGCTAACTGACCACAGCGACCAATGTTATACGCCGACGTGTGGCGCCTGCAGCACCCTGGCGAGCCGAGTGTCATGGGGAATTGGGACAATGGCGATTGGGATAGATGGGACCCCCCGGCAGATGCCCCGGTCAACACTTTTGAAGCCTGCGAGCAGTACTGCAGAAGACAAGACAGGTGTGTGCAGTGGACATGGCGCGGGGGCGACGAAAAGAAGTGCATCCTCATGTCATCGATACGCTACGGTACTGCGCGAACCCCCGCACTCATGGATGACGGCGACAAGAGGGAAACGATGCCGCAGGAAACATTGGGCAAGAAGACGAACAGGAAGTGGGTGGATTACAAAAGCGGCTGGGTGGAAACCCGAATCAAGGAATGGCGGGACCAAAGGAAATGTCAACAGGTGCATTGGGTCGGGCCCAGCGTCAGCCGAATATTTTGACGTGCACTTGTCCGGAGTTCAGGGGGTCGTTCTTGTCATCATGGAAAAGGCGTTGATTGAATGATTGTTGTCACGTTTGACTGGGTAATAATTCGGGACCGCCGCGTTGCCACGCACTGCGACATGGTTTCCATTCGTCTTTGTTGTTGGCGCACACAACAGCCCGTTTTTTGGGTTGGTTTATTGGTTCGAAAACAGGTACTCGTACAATGCCGGCCGCGTTTTCGTCATGAGAGCGCAGAGACCAGGCGGCCCGCGCGGAAGCGCTGCAGGGCAAACGTCGGACACAGGCCGGGGCAGCATGCCGCGGATCTGGATTAATAAACGAACAACCATTGTTTCTGCCCCCGGGTCGACAAAATGTTTTTCTCCTCGCCAACCACGGCAATCGCGCATCCTTGATGAGCTAACCATTCCAGGCAGGCATTCTCTGCATTTATGATGCTTCGGGCACAGCAGGGCCAGTGTGTTGTGGACCAATCAATCCATTTCTCCACGATGATGATACCAAAAAAAAAAAAAAAAAGGAATAAAATATTAAAAATCACTTGTATGTTTCATTGATTGCTATTCACACACTCGTCATACTACGCAACAACACGTTTCTCGCTATCCTTGAACGCAGGCAACTTGAACAATTTGCTGGCATTGTCCCTACCAATCTTGGCCTTGTCGGCCAGGTTGAGGGGCACGCCGTCGTACCAGTCGCAGGCGTCGGCAAAGGACTCGAAGGGATAGTCGATCGAGAAGAGGATCCGGTCGGCGCCCACCTCGGCGAGGCAGTACTGCAGGGTGGCGGTGGAAAAGTGGCCGCTCGTGGTGATCCAGATGTTGTCCTGGAAGTACTCGCGGATGGTCCTCTTGCAGTCCAGGCCGAGGGGCTTCTTGACGTCCTCGAACCAGTGGTTGATGCGCCACATGTCGAAGGGGATGTGCTCGCCCAGATGGCCCAGCACGACCTGCAGCCCGGGATGGCGGTCGAAGACGCCGTTGGTCACCATGCCGAGGACGTGCAGGCTGACGCCCTGGGCGAAGCTGAGGGGAGGGCCGATGAGCCACTTGCGCTTGGCCCAGAGCTTCTCGTACTGCGTGCCCGTGGGATTCCGCGGGTGCAGGTAGAAGGGGACGTCGAGCTCGGTGACGGCGGACCAGAAGACGTCCCACTCGGCGCCGTCGTAGAAGATCATGTCGTCGCCGTCGGGCCCGGCGCGCTGCGTGTCGTTGACGAGGGCGCCCTTGAAGCCGTGTTGTGTGACGCAGCGCTTCAGCTCGGCGGCTGCTTCTTCGGGCTTGTGCATGGAGAGGGTGCTGGGAGGGCGCATCTTGTCGGTCAGCATTTCAATTCTCGTCCCGGGGGGGGGGGGGGAAAACACCGACGCAAATGCGCCGAATCGATCAGGACGGCTCTTGACGGCGGCGGCAATGTAATCGTTGATTTCCACAGCCAGATCCTGTGCCTCCTTGGGGTCCCAGACGTCCTGGACGCCAGGGGCTGTGTAGGAGAGAATCGTGTATCCAACGCCGTGCTTGTCCATGTAGTTGATGCGGATGTCGCCGACGTCGCTCATCTCGGCAGCATGCTGGTCTGGGTTCACGGCGAACAGAGATGCCCACCATCTGGTCTTTTCGTGGAGACGAGGGAGGGCAAAGGCCTCTTCGAGAGCTACCTTTCCGTGCATTCCGACTTGTGGGTACGTGGCATGTGGTATATGGTATATGGAACTCGGCAAATTGGAGTTGAGCACAAGTGAGTGTCAGTGGGAGAGAAGTGTAGTCCGAGAGTGTCGGCGAGGGAGCATGGCTTGACGGCCATTCCATCTCTCTTATAGCTGCCTGCATACTTCTTTTTTTTTTTTTTTTCTGGCTCGGCCCTTGCTCCCAAGGCCGACGCCGACGCCGACGTTGACGGCGTGTTCAGAGCCGGCATATCATCATCAATCTGGTGCTCCAACAAAAGCTGCAGATGTGATGGCGTGGCGCAGCAAGACAGAGAGAGAGCGAAGTGCACAGTATCCGCCGGGAAGGTGCGGGGCACAACCGTCGGATAACGCGCGGAAATACAGTGCGAACCGCTTCAATGGCTACGGTCTGCGGCCCTCTCGCATGCCACTTACTAATTATCATTTATCATTTACATATCACGGATTATATCAAGACAACTCCACTGCATCCGAACTGGGGCACCAGTGCACCACAGAGTCAACAAGTCAATTCGCACATCCATCCGCAGCCATGGCCCACTCATACAAAGCTCAGTACCCGGCAGAGTCAAACGTTACTCCCGAAATCGTCCACTTCTTCCAAGACTTTTACCGAAACTCGGATATCCCGGGCGAGCATGATCAATACGTGCAACAGTTCACGAAAGATGCCACTTTCATCCTGGCGTCCACGAAATCCGTAGGCAGCCAAGGTAAGGAAGGCTACTTGCGCAAGACTCAAAGACTCAGCTGGCGCGCACACACACACACCCTTTCCCCCCCTTTTGTTTTGGTGAAGCTCATATTCCTTTGGTTTTCATCAGAGATCAAGACGACGCGCATCGGCATGTGGTCCGCTGTGTCATCGCGTCGGCACACAATTCATAAGATTTTTCCATTCTCCGCACAAAGCAACGAATTCATGCTCTACGGGTCTGTGGCCATGGAGCTGCGCAACGGATCCAATGCTGATGTCGATTGGGCGGCGAGGGCGGAAATTGAAAAGGGAGACGACGGAAAATGGAGAATGAAGTTTTATCAAGTGTACTTGGTGAGTGCCACCTGCTCGTAAAGGCTGATCTGAGAAACATGCTGACGTGTATTCAGGATACTGGGGCGATTGCTGCCCAGAGCAAGTAGATTGTGAGCGATAAGGCTCCTTGCTATAGTATAAAAGCACAAGTTGATAAAGTTCAATTTTCCATTCTATTCTGCCAACTTGTTGTTGTTCTATGGAGCACCTACCGTCACTTGAATCCCTTGGATGAACTCAGTCACCAGAGCCTCGACTTCATCCGCCGCCTCGATGCAGTGCCAATGACCAACTTCCTGGAGCACCTGTATGCGCTTGAATCCCGCCTCCACCCCCCAGCTAAAAAAAAAATGATGGTCAGGAAAGAGTGAAGGGCGTTCCTGTGGCCTGGGTTACAGCACGCACCTTTTCAAGATGTCCTGGGAACCGGCCATCGGGGTGTATTTATCGTGTGAGCCTGCGATAATAAGCAGCGGGCACGTGGCATTTTCATAAGGAGGTCGACGAGCATTCGCAATGGTGCGACACAGCGAGGAGTAGCCCTCTGGGGATTGGGCCAATAACAAGGCTCGAATGAAGGCTTTTTGCGTGGCTGTTGCTCTTGGTCCGGTGGCTGCGGATGGGATGAGGTTGGCAACACCTTCCATGCCCTCTGTGTTGGGGGAAAATGTTTAGAACTTGCTTGAAATAATCACAGTGATGGATATATCGCAACCGAGACTGTGGTCTTGTCAACAACGTACCCGTCTCGACTAGGTGAATCCGAGCCGCAAACACATCTGCCAACGCGGGCGATGGATTTACAGGACCAATGAGTATGACACCCAGGGGGCTCAGATGAAGAGCCATCTCGCTGGCGACGATGGCCCCCATGGAATGGCCCACGACGATGACCTTCTGGGGGTCAAGCTCGAGCATCGCTGTGAGAGCGAGCGCAGCACCGCAGATGACTTGGGCATCGATGTCTCTGCCCGTGTACTTGGACAGCGCGCTGCCTGTGCCCCCGAGTCAGTTTCGGCGATTCGACGGAATTGGGGGAGGGTTGGGGTTGGTTTGTAGAGTTACCTGGTGTATCGAATGCCAAGCACGAGTGGCCCTTTTCTACCAGTGACGGGATGATGGTTGAATAGAACGAGCTGGACGACCCGAGGCCGTGGATGAAGAGCAAGATGGGCCCGTCGCCCGCCGGGGTCCAGGTGTAGTAGAGCTCTTGGTCGTCGACTCGTGTTGAGGGCATATTGGGTATCTGTCTATGATGGATGGTGACGGAGCTTTGTCTTGTTCGTGTCAGATGAGAGCTTTGGATATTTACCAATCACGACGGGTCTGCCGTGTTTGGCTCAGGCGGCTGTGGGCGTGGGTACATAAATATGGGACGTACCCACCCGAAATCTGCTCCGGTGGACCCGTGTTACAGATTATTGCAAGGATGCTAACCCGATGGCTTGTGGAGTCGTCGGAACTTGCTAAGCCGAGCGCCCATCGGAATTTCATGGGGACGCGGTCTTGGCCTTTTGTGATATAATTCGTCAATGTACGGAGTATGTCGGTATGTTGAATCTAGAAACAGCCCGTTCCATCCGAGCATTCCGGACTCAACTCACACTGTGACCTGTTGTCTTTCAAGGTCTACATATGTAGTTTGAACATCCAACACCCACTAATAGAGCAAGCATGGATTCTGAAACCGCACCCCCCTACAGCTCCATCGCGGAGAGCTCACGAATCCTCGACTTTCTTCTTCCTTTGCTCGACGAGACCTCGCTACCGGCGCAGGCGAGGAGCAAGCGCGACAATGTGCAATTCACTGGCACCCGAGACAAGCCGTACTTCCCCATCCCGTTCAAAGAAACCGAGTTATCGGCCGCGCTAAAGGCAATCGAGGGCTGTGTCGCCTCGTCTCTCGCAGACGACAAGTTCGGGCATGAGACCAAGAATCGCAAAGTCACCGTGGACCAAGAGAAGACGACTGCCTTCCTGTTCCAGGCTTACTTGGCGAGGGTGGGCGGGCTGGGCAAGCTGGACAAGCATGTCAACAAGTTCCTCAAAGGTAAAAAGCCATCTCGCATCTCGCATTTTCGCATGGTGAATCATGATGATAAATATTCGGGGGAGGAAGGCGGGGGGGGGAGAGAAGGTAATAGTGACAAACAGATGTCTGCAGATACCGATTTGCTCCAGGCACAGTCGAACCCTTACCGCCGCATGTCGGCCAACTTGTACGAGACGGCGGAAGCTGGAGAGTATTACCACATCCATGGCTCGCTCGAGGCGTCTACCACGCTGAACATGATCGGACTGGAGTCCCACCGGCCTGATTTGACGTCGCACGATGACATTGTCAACGAAATCGAGCGTGCTGTGAAGAAGTTCACCGTTGAGCAGCTCGAGGCCCTGAATGCCAAGAACAGGCAGGCTGGTGTCAAGGCGTTCAAGCACGAGGATTTCCTGCAAACGCCTCACGTAAGTTCTCTACTTACTCACCCACTCCTCACTCACTCACTTACTCGCTCACTTACATACTAACTTACTTATTTCTCACTCCTCACTCACTCCTCACTGAAATACATAACTTGGAGCTAAGGAGAGAAACAAATTTCTAGGGCGAAACGAATCGCTCACTGCCGCCTTGGTCCGTGAAGGCTCTGGAATCAACTACTCCAAAATGCCCGCTGCCAAATAACGGGGACAAGCGCATCCTTTCGGGTATCAAGGTCCTCGATATGTGCCGCATCATTGCCGGCCCCACCATTACGAGAATCCTGGGCGAATACGGCGCAGAGGTCCTCAAGGTGACGAGTCCGCATCTCAGTGATGTCCCATTCTTCCAGGTCGACGGAAACATGGGGAAACGCACGGTTGATCTTGATCTCAAAACACCCGACGGACGCAGGGTGTTTGAGCAACTGCTCGACGAGGTCGATGTTGTTGTCGATGGGTACCGACCCGACGCGCTGGAGAAGCTGGGCTACGGCCCCAGGGCCATGGCTGAAACCGCCACCAGGCGCGGAAAAGGCATCGTGTACGTGAATGAGAATTGCTTCGGATACGACGGAGAATGGGCTGGGCGTCCTGGATGGCAGCAGATTGCCGATTGCGTGAGTCTGGACCCCGCGCCCCCCCCAATATCATTCACCCACGTAAGATCTCTCACGCATGTAATCCGTACGTATGTAGGTTACCGGAATTGCCTGGGAACAAGGGCGCTTCATGGGCCTGGACGAACCCGTCGTGCCCCCCTTTCCCATTTCCGACTACGGCACCGGCTGCATCGGGGCCATTGCGGCCTTGGTCGGGCTACATCACCGAACCACCCGGGGGGGCTCATGGCACGGAATGGCATCCCTCGTGCACTATGATCTCCTTCTCTTTAAGGTCGGGCTGCTGCCCGGGCCGGTTCAGGAAGAACTGCGCCGGCAGGCCGGGCCCGACTTCCTCGCCCTGCGCCACGCCCACAGCGTGGATCAGATTTCGGGCACCGTCCTTCGAAAGATGCGCGAGCTGTATCCCGGGTTTGTCGACCACCCGGCGTACCTGGACCATTGGTTTTCTGAAAAGTACGACGCGAACGTGTCTGCGGTCCTGCCGGTCGTGGAGATTGACGGCGTGGAAATCAGCTTCGGCAGAGCGAGCAGGCCGAATGGGAGCGATGAGGCTACGTGGGATGCTGGACAGGGCAAGGACGAGAGGCTGTCATGTGACTCATGTCATGCGACGAGCGAAGGCAACTTTGTCGGGGCCTCTAAGGGTGCGATCCAAGTCGGCGCAGTCGTCTAAAAATTAGCGCAGTTGTTTAAAATTCATCATTTTTAGGCCTACTATTACGTTAAAAATAAGGCTTTGCTATATTTAGTTAGTATTTTTATAGCGCATGCCCTAGGTAATTACTATACCTCTAAAGGCCCCTATTTATAATATACTAAGTTAGTAAGGCTAGTTAGATAGCTAGAAAAGGGAAGCTATATAAAAAAAGTTATATTTTTACTACTAATATAGTAAAAAAGAGTATACTAAATATTTTAGTATACTCTAGTTAAATTAGCACACTCTCTAGTTAAACTAGTATACTTTATATTCTTTACTATACTTTATAATATAAAGATAAAGATAAACTTCTTTTCTTTAAAGTAATTCTTACTAAATTTAGTTAAAGATAATAATAATAATAATAAACTATACCTTATTATTACTATATTAATTATTTATAATACTCTTTTTATAAAGAACTTACTATAAAATAATAACTATTCTCTTATAACTACTAGGTATAGATTATCTATAGCCTTAATAGCCTTTTATAAGAAAGTCCTTTATATCTTAACTAAATAGTAATTTAAAGAGATTTTTTATATATTAAAAGCTATGTTTTTTAACCTTTATTAGTAGCTTTAAAATAATATAGATATTAAGCCTACTAAATACTAGTTAATTAAGTAAATAGTAATAATTTTCCTATAGATTATAGTGTTTAATAAGCTATAGTAAAATATAGCTTTTTACTTTAAAATAGGCTAGTTATTAGTATTAAGAATATTCTATAGGCTTATTAATCTAATAAGGTGTTTATATACTACCTTTATTTATTAACTAGAGCTAGATTATATTTCTATATATATTATATTAGATCTAAGCAAATATATATTCTATAGTGTAATAGGTGTTATTAATAGTATATATATACCTATATTTATCCTAGTAGCTAAGTAGTAGTATTTTTTCTCTTAAAAGAGTAATATCTCTTAGAATATACTAGTAGCTATAAATTTTAATAATAATATCTTTATATATATATTAGTAAGTGCTAAGGGATTAATTTATAATAAACTACTGCTTTAAACCACTCTTACTAGGTTATTTTAAATATATAGAAAGCATTTTTACCTTATAAATATAGGATTTTATATATAAGCTAGGTTACTTATACCCTTTATAGGCATTTACTATTATTTAAATAAGAATCCTAATAATAAAGAAAGGCTAAGAATAAGGGCTAAACTTTATAATCTTTAGTATACTATCCTTTAAGTAGTAGTTAAGAAACTCTTTAGGTATTATAAGTAAAAGTTTAAGATAATTTACTATAGCATTACTAAGTATAACTTTCTAGATTAGATTAAGATTATTTATACTATAATAGGCTTATTTAACTTTATTAAGTTAAGTAGTATTATACTAGAAGAGTAAGGGAGGCTTAACTTAGAGGCTTTAAATAAGAATAAACTCTAGCTTATTAAAGAGGCTTATAAGCTAGTAAATAGCTTTAATATAAGAGAAAGTCTAGTAATATAGTAAAGTATTATTATAAAAAGAGGCTTTTATAGTTATTAGTAATACTAGTAAGAGAGAGGTATTAAGATCCCTAAGGATAGAAGTCTTTAATAAGGGAGGAATTAATAAGGAAGGAATTATTTAGTAAGTAATTATAAGGTTATTAGGTAAGTAGCTATAAGGTTATTAAGTAGGTAGCTATAAGATTAGGGAGATAAAACTATAAGTAGTGTAAATTTTATATAGGTAAAAATACTAGTAATTCTTATACCTAAGCTAATTTTACTATAACTATTTAATCTCTTCCTTTTTTTACCTTTATAACCTTGCTTTTCTAACCTCTTTTTTTAACTTTATAACCTTTTTCTTTACCTTTATAAATAATAGCTAAAGTCTATAGTTATAAAAGCTACTTTATCCTTACTTCTAAGCTTATTCTAAAGCACTATATTCTTTAGATTTTCCTTTACCTAGCTTATTACTTTTAATATCTAAGTAATACTATAGCTTTTATAAAAAGACTTATAGTTCTTTAATACCTTTTTAAACTTATTATTTAATAGGTTACTTTACTAAGTAACTATAGTATATATATAAGAGTACTCTTACTTCTAAACTTAAGAAAACGCTAATTTAAGTGCTATAGAAACCGCTTTTATTATTAATTAATTTATATTCTTTTTCTAAATCCTCTAAACTAGTATACTACTTAGGGTAGATTTACTAGAAGGTAATAATCCCTCTCTAGAGCTTAGGGTTAACCCTTTTAAGCTTAGAGTTATAAGCTAGCTAATTTAGTCTAGTATAAGTATAATAGTAAATTATATTAGTTATACTAAGGTAAAGGGATTATCCCCCTTAGTTAGATTAATAGTCTTAAGCTATTTAATACTATTATTCTTAACTATTTTAGTATTCCCTTATTAATTATTATCTTTATTTATTAGATTATTAAGATATTATACTACTACTATAAAGCCTATATTATTACTTACTTCTAATATAGTATCCCTAGCTAGTAAGTCCTTAGAAAATACCTTATACTAAGTCTTATAGGTAATACTATTAGTAACTAAGAGTAGCTAGATTATAACCTTTCTTTTAATTAGGCTAAACTTCTTTTTAAGTAGCTTAGTATTTATATTACTTATTTTAAGCATATACTTTACCTTATTATATTAAGTACTTAAATAGCTTTTAGCCTATAAAAACACTTACTAATAGTCCTATAAGCTATAATACTTTTATTTTATTAACTTTATAATCTATCTATACTAAGGGTAATAATCTTATATTATAAGGATAATCTCTTTTAAAGTTACTTAAGTTATGCTATACTTTATACTATTTAATTTACTATTAACCTAGGCTTTATAAAGCTTCTTTAGTAAGTATATTATTTACTTATCTATTTACCTTATAGTAATACTATACTAAGAAGTAGTAAATTAACTAGGCTATAAAGCGCTTTAAGCCTAAGATAAGGGTATTTTAAAAAGAAAAGTATAAAAATATAAGGAATTCTCTAATAATAATTAACTTCTTTATAAGAGAAAGCCTTTATTAATAAATAAGAGAGGCTAGGGTAGTGTAAAATCTCTTTACCCCCTTATATATTAATAAGGAAAGGTACTATAGATAGTATAAAGTAAGCTCTCTACCTATATTTATAGCTAATTTGTACCTATGGGGGTCTTAAGTGCGCTAGCTTTTAAACGACTGCGCCGACTTGGATCGCACCCTAACATAAACGCGCACATGTCAAAAATTAAAACACGCGTAGACCCCTAGTCCTAATCGGGATGGACGGTCCACCTACTCGTTTTTAGTGTGGAACCTCAATGGCTGAAATTATGTTGTTCTGTTGTCAGGAACGTGATAACGTGCTTCGTTAGTCGTTGTAGTTCTGTTCAATCACGTAACTCATGTCGCGCAAGGTCATCAATACAGATTTCGCGCCCATTTCATACGTACGTAACAGTCTATCTTCAACGAGGGCAAACCACGCGTCGAGTAATCACCGTGGCTGACATGCACTCAAAATTCTATAGAGCCAATGCCACTCAATCTGCAAACCCAGTACCCATCATTGTCCACCCGTCTCTTGCAGTTATATGAAGCTCTGTTGCCATTCAGACCAGAAAGCTTATCATGTGCCAAATGGCCCTCTCATGACCATCTTGACTGTCCCCGACAAACGCTTTCTGCTCTCCGTCTCACTAGCCACAATCCTCCATAATTGTATCCTCCATAATTGTATCCTCCTCCATAATTATATCCTCCTCTATAATTATATCCTCCTCCATAATTGTATCCTCCTCTATAATTGTATCCTCCTCCATAATTGTATCCTCCTCCATAGCTGCCTCCTCGTCACGCAGTATGTCCTGCAGGACATTGTAGAGTTCAGTCATCACTTTACCAGCCTGAATGTCGTCCCGCATGACCACATCATTCTCGTCTAAGATTTGTCTTCTCTTCTTCCTCCATGTTGCTTCCCAGATCAGCTCAATGACAGCCTTGATGGCTTCCTTGATGGCTTCCTTGATGGCTTCCCCACCATCATCATCATCATCCCCACCCTGATGGATCAGGGTGGGGCTGCGGAATTGCCATCCCGAAAGCTTGTTCGTGAACTTGTCAGGCAAGTTGCTTTGAGAGCGCTTATTAAATTCTTTACGTTGGCACTTTTGCCAAGCTTCTCTGGTGGAAACAGGGTCCATTGCTCTGTATACCGAACGCCTGATGGCAATGCTAGCACTCTTCTAGGTACACTTGAGGGTCCAACCTCGTTGTCCGTTTGAGCCCGCCTATCACCCTTCACGGAATTTCACGCGTCGAATCGTCCGTCAAATGAAGCTCTTTGCTCTTTTCCTACGTGTTCGGCGCTGTACACAGCGTAGGTATTAGCCACCGGTAGTTATACTGTATAAGCATGTCTTACTTTATTTAGCCTATCCAGCAGGCGCGCGAATCCTCGTATCAAATCCTTGTCGCGATGTCTGTTGCTCTCGACTGGCTGCCAACAACCTGTCTCTACCGACTATGGTGCCGCTCCGCGTGCCACTAATCACGTCTTGCCGCTCTCCTGACCAAAGAGCTCACGCCCCCCTCTGACATCGACCACAAAAACTTGTTGTCGCCGGAACGTGGTAGAAATTCTATCTGACCTGTGAGTATGTTAAGGTAAGGATCAACATTGCAAGCTCCCGCGAGTACAGTCATTTTTATAGAGTGAGGCGAAAGCCAGCCCCACAGGAGTCTACAGTGGGGCCCCAGTAATTCCGAAGAATTTCCACCAGAGTCCCCGTTGCTGCTGCTTCGGAATTACTGTGACCCATTGTAGACAGAATAAAGAGGGTGACCGGACCGCGTTTTTTTTTTTTTTTTTTTTGGCGGGGTAAAGCGACGCGAGGGTCTCCCGGTGGCACGTGAGGGAATGACTGCCGATCACATATTAATAACCACCCGTTAGGTCGCCGGTGGCAGTGGGCGAAGCAAAAGCAATAGGTCTATAGATGCCATTGCATGCTTCATGCTTTTGCCATTTCTACTTGATCAGGCCGACTTTGCATTCAGTTGTTATTAATGTCTTGAAATGCTTTGTCAATCGTTCTAGATCAGTTGCTGGCCTGACCAAATCCCCCCATATTCTTCAACGTGGAGATTCACAGAGCTGGCGCCCAACTATCGTCTGAAAGCTGGTGCACGCAAGCTTCATGCCATCAATCACCGCCACAACAATACGTGGAACTATTAATTATATACAGGTAGCATGTTCATCAGACCTAAGAGAATAGACGAACTCTCAGAGCTCCAAACGGACATCTCCGACCTCACCAACATCCTATCCTTGACTACTAAAAGGGCACGCTCCAGTCGCTCCTGAGAACGCGGAAGTCGATGTCATAAAACGAAAAGCTCTGGATCGCCTAGCTGAAGTATTGGCTAGATTCAAGACGGGCAAGGGGTCCCAAGTACGGACAACGCGGAATCTTGATGCGAAACACGTTACTAGTGTTATCATGGTGGAGGAGTTGACGAATAATTATGTTACATTCCTTTGTGCCAAGAACGAAGGGCTCGATATTGTTGACATAGAATTCTTGCGGAAACTAGAGGACTCTCTCCGGAATGTTACTGAGAATGGCAAGCGAACTCCTTTCTGCCATTAGGGACTCAGCTACTGCACTACGAACCCTACAACTAATAGAGAGAAATAGGAGCGGGGGATGGACAAACAGAACAAGTCGACCGGATATTCGATATACTGCTTGACCACCTAGGACCCCGCGTAAAGTATTACTCTACGATACTCCGCGAAGTCATTGAGACTGGTCGAGCTAGCGCGGCCCCCAAGACTCTTACGAGCCGAATTGTGCAAGAGGGTCTCCCCCGCGTCACATCTAGGGACTGGGAAGATAACAATGGTCTTCACTTCAGTTTTCAACTTGGTGGGATGGGAGAGGATTCCATTTCTGATAAAGCTGCGGACTGCCTGTCTGACCAGGGCGAGGAGACTCTTGTTCAGGAGGCGTACAGTGAAATTCAACATCACTTTGGCGACTTTACCCACGAAGTCCAGCAAATCCGTTTGAAGAACCTTCTGAAGAAAGTCTACTGTGTTGTGCGACATCCTCGGCAGCGCCCCGCGCTAAAATGCCTTGTTAGGCAAGCGGTCCACAGCAACAACCAACTATTTCGGCAAGCCTGGGCATCTTTGCTGTTCTTGACCCGAATCTTCTACGCCGCTGTCACCTTCGTGGATCTTGCTTCCAGGTTGAGGTTCACGTCTTTAAAGTTCCAAGGGGTCTCGGCGGCCGTGGCCTACAGACCTAAGAATTCAGATGCGAGACGCCCAACGGAAATCCTAGCGTCTCTTGGTTATTTTCTCCCAACTCGAGCATGGAAGGACTTTTTCCAAACTACGGAGAGGGTCAAAGAGTTCATGCGAATGTACCAGATGAAGAAAACAGTCCATGGAGAAGTTCAACTTATCCTCCATGTCGAAGACCGTTTAGATGCTCGTGAAAAGTTCCCAGGTACGGTATTTCCTTACATCGGATGTAGCAAGAAGTGTTGTTTCTTCTGTGAGCTCTTTCGCAAACAACACGCGACTTTCCAGGCGCGTGGGACACATCAGACACTGTTCCCGCTGTGGGCGTTACCGCAGATAGTTTCGCAACAGTCACTTCAAGTGTTGCGTCAATTCTCCAAACTCCTTAGGAATTTCCTGCAGAGCATGCTCACTATGCCATATCCTCCTCGAGGGCGAAAACTGCTACAACAGTCATCGGCAGCCATGTCTACAGAACAAGTAGTGCAACGGGACGTGCCGAGCTACCCTACTACACCGCAAGACGTTGATGTATGTAAATTTCCGTATCAGTTTTAGCCTGTATACTAATGCTGTACAGAAAAATGATGCTTGGCCCTGGCGGAGTTAGCGCCACAGAGGACCAGGTCGAATTCCTTCCTTCACCGGATAATCCTGGATACGCCACTTAGTTAGGCGGGCCGAAAAAGCAAGGAATTACATCTGTGCCAATTGACCAGGCCGAAATATCCAAAATCAACCACGAGAGGAGAACATGTATGCTGGAAGAGATCCACGAAATGCCCCCTACCAGATACACAGACCGGCAAGTATGCCGACAATGTAAGGGTCTCGCAAACTATAGGTGCTCAGCTTGCCGGACGAGGTATTGTTCTAAAGCGTGTCAGAGACGAAACTGGGCATCGCATGTCTTCATGTGCAGGGTTCCAAACCGGCCCAACGACGTAGACTTCCTCAGATTGGTCACCCGGAGGGTCACGAGAGAAATTCATCCTGGAGATAATGAACGGCTGCACAACGCTGTGCTTCATTTGCTTGCTGATGACCACATCTGCAGCACCTTTGGATTCAACAACTGCGAAAATATCTATGATATAGTTAATCTTGCATGTCTGTACAATACCATCTTACAGAGGATTCATCCAGCCCATTAGAGCGCTGCAGGAGCATCTGGAAACCGGGACCCTCGGCAATTTTATGGGGCGATTTTGTCAACTTGAACGATACATTGCCAAGGCCACCAGTGGGGACGAATGGGCACATAGTAAATCTCGGTTCTAATAAAGTTAATCTTATATCTAGGGTAAAGCCTTATAACCTAGATTAGGTAGGCAGTGAAAAACTACTATATATATAAGGCATATGCCTTATATATACTAATGCCTATAGTGTATTAGTATAATAATATACTTATAAAGTAATAGAGCGTTGCTATTCGGAGCTGTGTTTTCTTGCTAGTTAGCGCTATACCCACATAAGGATTTGTCCTAGCCGCATTTGGTTAGCTAGCTTAATTACCACACCCTCCTGTAGAAAACACATGTAATATTATAGAATCAAACCCTACACTCTAAACTACATTATAATAACAGTAGATTTTTTAATTAAACATATATAAAGCTTATAAATTCGCTTAAAAACACGATTTCTAGTGTTTTCTTTAATTATAAATACTTTAGCTAGCCTAACTAATTATTCTAACCCTTTCTAACCTCTTTAACTATCTATACTAGTCACTATATAGCTATAATTATAACTATATAGTAGTTATAATAAAGGTAAGCTTCTTATAGCCTATCCTACTACTAATTATAATTACCTTATAGTTATATATAAAGTTAATCTTCCTTATAACTCTCTTTAACCTTAAGGTCTCTCTTATAGCCTCTCTTATAGCCTCCCTTATATTAACTATTATAATAATACTTCTTTAACTTTTACTTATATTCTTATATACCTTATACTTAAATTTAGTCTTCTAAAGCCTCTTAAGCCTTAAGTTAATAGTAGCTATAGTTAAGGTAGTAGTTTAGGGATTATAAGGCCTTATTAAGAGCTCTAAATAAAGGGTTAAGACTCTATAGGTTTAAATTAATTACTTTTTATATTATAAGGCTACCTATAGTAGTAATTAATAATAAGAGAGTCTTAGATTTAAAGCATTAGATTATTAGAAGGCTAGTAATAAAGGTAAGATAATTACTATATATAAACTATATATAAGGTTAATTACTAATATACTAGTAAGCTTTATAGCTACTAGTAATAATAAATATTATACCTTATAAGTATTTAGTGTTATTTAATTTAGTTAGTAATAATATAGGTATAGGGAAGTAAAAATTACTATTAAAATTAATAGGGCTACTTATAGGGAGGGAGTAAATATAGCCTTAACTATAAAGCCTTTAGAAGATTAAACTATTAAAGAAAAAGATAAATAGTAAAAGAGATAATCTTAGTAAGTAGCTTACTAAGCTAATTCCTTCTAAGATACTATTTCTTTTACCTTATTATATTCTTTATAAGTAAGCTAGTATATTTATTATATATATCCTTTAGTATATATATTACTATAAGGAAGAGATAAAGAAGATTACTAATACTTATAATAATATAAGACTTTAGATTCTAATAAGGTAGTTTAGTTAGGCTATTAGTATATTACCTAAGATTATAGTAAGATAATATAAAATAAAGCGCCTATTACTTATACTAAGAAAGCTACTAGTTCCTTATATACTCTATAATATTCTTTTACTATAAATTATATATATTCTTTATCCTTTACTAAATAGTATCTAAGGAAGTAACCTTATAGTTATATATTAGTAGCTTAAATACTTTAAAAAGCTTTATAAGGCTATTATTAAAGGCATTATAATTATTATTATTAAGGTTTATAGAAAAGGGTTTAGCGCCTTTAATATCCTTCTAATTATAAAGAATTTAAGCTTAAACCCTTATAAGGATATACTATATATAAAGCTACTACTATACTTTAGGAAAGATTATCTAAAGGGTATTTTTTAATATAATCTTATAGTCTATAATAATAATATAAGGGCAGGGAATATAGTATTTATTATAGACCGCGTTTAATATTATAAGTAGCTACTTATAGCTTTCCTTTATTTTAGATAATAAAAGCCTAAAGCTAAGGTTTATAACTATATTCTAATTAGTAATAGTATTTACTACTATTATATAGAGTCTAAAGCTATTTGTTTTATATATATTATTAATACTAATAATATAGGAGCAAATCTTCTATTTATTAATATATTTATAAGTAATCTAGAAGGCTAATTATAGCTAATTATTAGGGTTAAGATTAATCCTATAAGGGTAGCCACTATTAATTAAAGACTATATAAATTACTATATACTAATAAGCCTATTAAAAGCCTTAATTTAGATTTATTAATAGTTATTATAAATATCTTTAATTATAGCTACTAAGTTAGGGAATTTAATTTAAAGTAATTAATAGGCCTTATAAGTAGGAATGCCTTATAGTTATATAATCTCTTAAAGTAATACCCTATAAGCTACTATACATTGCTAATAAAGAGTATAACTATTAGGGCTAATAGATTAAGGGTAATTATAATAAGTAACTTAAATAGTATATAGCTAAGTATTATACGTTCTTATACTATATTTTACCTAGAGCTTAAATAGGTAATTATAAAGCTAGGTACTAGTTATATAAATACCTTAAGATTTAGAAGGTCTTTGCTTACTATAGTTATAATAGATTAGAATATTTACTATAGCACGCTCTCCGTGGATTAGTTAATAATTACTACTAGACTTCTTAGTAAAGGTATAGCTATAAGAGTAGCCTTATTATTATAAGAAGTTATAGAGTTTATTAAAGGTATTAAATTATAGTAAGGGGGGTAGTAATAGGATTATAGTTATTAGGTTACTTTTAATAGGTATATTATAGTCTATACTATATAGAATAATAAAATTGTTATAAAATTAAATATACTATATAAGATTAGATATTTTTATAATAGAATTTAATACTTTAGTAGTATTATTAATAAATATAATAGCGTAAATAATAAAAGTAATAATATTAAAGGAAGGAGGTTAGTTATACCTAGGAGAATTAGTGGGTGGCCACTAATGCAGCCGCCTAAAGGTATAGCAGGCCTATAATGCTAACTATTTTTTTTGCCAGGGAGTGTCACATAAATTTAGTGGCAGGGCGTGGGATGTGGGATGTGGCCGTATTGTTACGTGCTAGAATTGACAATTAGGCTGTCACCTTAGGATGTGGCCTGCACGTGACCTAGAACCCCTATATTAGATAATAACTCTAACCTCTAGCTAGTTAAATTAGATAATAACCTTTACATTCTTTATATATTACATTCTATATTATAATAAGTGGTAGTAATTGCTCTCTAACCACTGCGTTTCTCTAGCGCTTTTACTGCTTAATAAAAGCCACTAAACTAACCATTTTGTTAACTAATTCACCAAGCCTATCAAAGCTATCCCTTTTACTAGGCCTCATAGTCCCTCTAGGCATTGCGCTTATTATTAGATTCGTTAACCTTTAAATCTGACTATTAGAACTGTTAACCTTCGTTAGAACTATTAGATTTGTTAATTTTTAATCTAACCTTATTAGATTTATTAACCTTTAATCTAACTATTAGAACTATTAACCTTTATTCTAACCGTTTAATCTATTAACTTTAATCTAACTATTAATCAAAGCTATCCCTTTTAATAAGCCTAATAGCTCCCTTAGGCATTGCTTCCATTGTCAGATTTTCTGACTATTAAAGACCTTCGATTCTTCGACCTTTGATTTTTTAACCTTTGATTTGAAGACTTTTGATCGTGCGAATCAATCAACCCGAAGACCTTCGACCTTCGGTCCGTTAATTTAGAGACCTTTGATTCTTCGATTCTTTGACCTTTGATTTTTTGACCTTCAATCCTTGAAGACCCTCGACCTTCGATCCGTTGATTTTTCGACCTTCGATCCGTTCGTTAACCTTCGATCTGACCGTTAAATCTAACAAATTCGTTAATTCTGATCTAATAAAGCTTGCTAGATATAATGCTTCCCTTACACTAGCTAGATTAGTGTAAGCAATAGTAATTATAGTAGCTTTATAAGTAAGATTATTAGCGCTAAACCTATAGTATTTACTAGAAGACCTTCCCTTTAAGAAATCAGGTCTTTTAGTATCTTAAGGACCTATGCCTAGCTAGTTAGTAATACTAATAGATTTAATAGCAGCTAGTTTAGTAATTCTAGTAATAGTAAGAGTAGCATTAATAAGACCTTTAGGACCTAAGGACTTGTTATCTATAGTAGTAGTAGTAATTGCAATAGCAATTATAATAGCAATAGCAGCAAATTTAGTAGTAATAGCAGCAAATACAGGACCTTTAATAGAAGCTAGCGATAGAAGAGAATGACTTTTAGCAGCTAGAAGACCTTATTAAGAAAGTCTTTAAAGAACATAATAACCTTTAAAGGCAGCTAGCCTGTTAAATTCGTTAGCCTATTTAACAGCCTAACCGAATTCGTCCTTTGTAACGCTTGTTGCCTAACCCTCTGCAAAGCTCGTTGCCTGGCCCTCTGCAACGCTCGTGGCCTGACTAAGCTATCAATTATTAGATCTATTAGCCTGATCAATGTGACTATCCGTACGAATCTAATAGTGACTTAGACTATTAATTGAACCGCTAACCTAATTATTAACCTAACCGTTAACCTAATTAATCTAACTAATCCGATTAATCTAACGATTAAATTAACTATAATTTAGAGCGCTTTATTAACTTACACTTTAAATTAGATGTATAATTCCATAATTAATCCGACCGCTATAGTTATAAATCCCGTAGGTTAAGTTATTAAGATAACTAATTTAATAACTAATTTAATGACGAATTCAATGACGAATTCGATGACCGATTTGATAACCAATTTAATGATCGCTAGACCTGATAACCTAACGATCTATCTGACTGAATTCCCTTGCAAGAGCCCGCTTCCTAGCTTATTGCAAATTCGTTAGATCTTAGATAGCTAGGATAGCTATCTCTTTTTCTGTGGTGCCTGTATTTATTATATACTAGAATTAATAATTAGGCTATTACCTTAGAATATAGCTTGCCATGCCAAGGATATGGCCTGCCGTGCCAAGGATGTGGCCTGCACGTGACCTAGAACCCTTATATTAGATAATAGCTCTGACCTCTAGCTAGTTGAATCAGACAACAACTTACATTCATTACATATTACATTCCATATTGTAACAAGATTATTAAGGCCTTAATAAAGTAATATACAAGAATTACTATACTCTCCCCCTAATTTTAGAGATTCTAGACTAGTGCTAAGAAGCTTACTATTTTTTAAAGATTAATATTAAGAATACTTACTATTAAATTTATATTAAAGAGAGTAATAAGTAAAAGACTATATTTTATACCTATTATAAATACTATAAATATCTTATAATACCTTTTAGATTAACTAATACTCTAGCTACCTTTTAAAGCTATATTTATAAAGCGCTTTATAAGCTAGTTAATACTATTTATATAGTATATCTAGATAATATCCTTATCTTCTTAAAAATATAAGAGAAGTATACTATATATATTAAGAAAGTCTTAGAATATATAAGGTTAGTAAAGCTATATATAAAACCCTTTAAGTATTTATTTCACTAAGAATCTATAGAATTCCTAGGGTTTATCCTATTAGTTAATAGGATTTTAATAGATATATATAGGGTTAATATTGATTTTTATAATTTTTTTAGTATCATTGGTTATAGCCAATGCATCTAATTTATTACAACACATAATTATTACTAGCAATACCTAGCTAGTAAAAGAATTAACAACTAAATTCTTATAGCTATAGTAATAAATAAGCTTTAAGGTTATAAATATAAAGAGCTATAAGGTTAGAGTAAAGTTTGTAATAAACTTTATAGCTATGTTAGTGTAAGAGTTATAATTTATTATTATAGTTAAACTTAAATTTATTTAAGTTTTACTTATACTATAAATTAATCTAATTCCCCCTTTCTTTATAACTATATTTATTCTATCTCTTTATATCTCTTCTATCTTATAGCTTACTACTTATGCTTTAAAGCTCTAAGGCAAACTAAATATAACTTATTCTTACTTATTGCTAATTTAATTTAAATCGCTAGGTAGGTTCTATATTACTAATTAACTAATTAACCCCTAACTAATTAAATAATAGTATAGCTAAGGGTAATAAAAAGAACACTACTTTATTTAAAATATTAAATAATATAGTAAAAGAAAAGAAAAGTAAAGGGAAGGGAAGTAAAGATAAATCTAACCTAAAGATAATTAATAGTATTTATACTATAAGGGAAAAAATACTAAAAAGTAAAGGCAATATAAATAATAAGATTTATAAGGTAAATAAGAAGAAGATAAAAGAATAGGGCATTAGGCTGTAGAATACTAAGCAGTTTTATCTCGTGCTCAGGAGGTATAGGGTTAATATAATCTAAGATTAGAAGGAGCCTAAGAGCTTTAAAGATATATAGTTCTTTCTTAGATTCTATAATTTCTACTAATAATTTATTTATAAATACTTTAGGATTATAGCACCCTTATATATATTAATAAAAGGTAGTTAAAATAGTATTTAGACTAGGAAGTTTATATTTAGAGTAAAGGAGTAGCTAGTATTTAGCTAGGTAAAAGATGCCTTTTAGTAAGTACCTCTCCTTTATTTTTTGTATATTAAGATAAATACTTCTATCTTTATAATAGTAAGAATCCTATCTTCATAGTATAATAAGGGATACTAGTATCTAGTAGCCTTTTAGTTAAGAAAGTTTATAAATACCAAGTATAACTATAGCATAGCTAATTAAGAGTTACTTACTATTTTGTCAAGCGGAAAACAACACCCCAAAAGGCACGATACTAGCCTACGGTCATAGGTAGCGGTGACGTTTGCTCACGTTAGAGGGTTAATTAACTTAATAGCAGCAATCGTAATAACGGCTGAATTTATCTCTATAGATTAAGATATTCTAGATTAAATAGTCTGTTAGATTAGAAGTGACTTTTTGGTTATATTAGGGGACTTATCTTATTAATTTATCTTTTTAAGGCAAATATAAATATTAGGGCAAACATAATTATTAACCATAGCAATAGCTAGGTAAAAATTCAGGTCTAAGCATGGGTAATAAGCGTTAAAAGAATCTAGCTATAGGCAGACTCTTTATAGATTAAATAATCCCCTTATCTAGATAACTAATATTGTCATCCCTTGTTATGTTATCCGGTCTTGTGATCCCTTGTGCTTATCATCGCGATCGCGTGTTTGTGGGCACGCATCTCATGGCACACACTATAGTAAAATTATTTAAACACTAGTAATACTATATTAAAGGTATAGTAACTTTAGTTAAGGTCTTATTAGACTACTATAACCTATAAACCTTGATAAGGTAATAGAAGTTAAATAGAAGGTAAGCTAAATAGTATATATTCCTTTATCCCTTTTACTTTATAATTAGGTATAAACGAGGGGAAAATAACCTAGTAAATATACTATTAAGAAAGTCTAATTATAAAAGTAAACCCCTAATAAATAAGGCACTTTTACTAAAGCTTTAAAAGAAAATAGTAGTTACTA
This sequence comes from Epichloe coenophiala, assembly GCA_018801565.1. Lineage (NCBI taxonomy): Eukaryota > Fungi > Ascomycota > Sordariomycetes > Hypocreales > Clavicipitaceae > Epichloe > Epichloe coenophiala. Next base: position 393,348 of record JAFEMN010000056.1, on the reverse strand, counting down.
AAAAAGTAGTAAAGAAAATATACTAATATATAAAAAAAAATATAGTAAGATACCTTTAGGGGAGGAAAATACCCTAGTCTTAGATATAGAGAGGCTTAATAAGATATCTTAAGGGGAGAAAAATACCCTAGCCCTTATAAAAAGAGCTTAAGAGGCTAAAGTAGCTTAGTTAAAAGGCTAGTTAGCTACTATAGATTTAGTAAAAGATTAGCTAAATAAGGGTAATTTCTAGGAGAAGGTAGTATATATCTAAGATATTAGTATAGTATAAGAGATATAGGGAACTATTATATTACTAAATCCTTACTAATCTAGGCTAAATAAACTATTAGTATAATTACTATAAAAGGTATAAAATTAAGATTTAGATTTATAAAGGTAAAATAGTAAGATAAATAAATCCCTAGTAAAAGGGAAGAGAAAAACTAGTCTATAGTTATATAGTATAAGGGGTCTCCTAATATACTAAGACTAGGTAGTTATTCCCTAGGAGCCTATCTTATAATAGAAGCTTTTATAGTTATACTATAATAATTTACTAGTAAGTTACTTTAGGACTAAGTATACTTTAAAGCTACTAAAGTATTACTTCTAGTAGCTAGCTATAAGTAAGTTTATTTTAGACTATACTATAAGCTATAAGGTTTACTAATAGGTAGTAGCTAAAAAGTATTACTTATATAAAAGCCTTAAATTACTACTAATACTAAGGTAACTATAGGTAAAGATCTTAATAGACTTTATTATAGGGTTACTTATTATATAAGTAAGTAATTAAGAAACTAATATAATTCTAGTAATTATAGACTAATTTACTAAGTTCTTTATCTTCCTACCTATAACTACTATTATTAATATAGCTAAATTAGTAAAGCTTTTCTATAGGGAAATGAAACTATAATTTAGGGCACTAGAGAGTATTATATCTAATAAGGGATTAGTCTTTATAAGCTAATTCTAGTTAGATTTATACTACCTTTTATATATAAAGTAAAGGCTTTCTATAGTATTTTACCCCTAAACTAATAGGTAAATAAAGAGAATAAACTAAGTGCTTAAGCATTACCTCTAATATTTTATTATAAAAAACTAATAAATATAGCCTAAGCTATTACTAATAGCTTAATTTATATATAATAATATAGTAAATAATACTTCCCTTACTGTTTATTTACTAGTAAAAATTACTTTTCTTACTAGTAACTTTTCTTACTAGTAATTTACTAGTAAATATTACTTTTCTTACTGGTTACTTTTCTTACTAGTAACTTTTCTTACTAGTAATTTACTAGTAAATATTACTTTTCTTACTGGTTACTTTTCTTATTAGTTACTTTTCTTACTAGTTACTTTTCTTACTAGTTACTTTTCTTACTAGTTACTTTTCTTACTAGTTACTTTTCTTACTAGTTACTTTTCTTACTAGTTACTTTTCTTATTAGTTACTTTTCTTACTAGTTACTTTTCTTATTAGTTACTTGTCTTACTAGTAACTTTTCTTATTAGTTACTTTTCTTACTAGTAATTTACTAGGAATAGTAACTTTTCTTACTAGTAAAAAAGTCATTAGTAAAAAAGGTAGTTTTACTAGTAATTAGGCCTTTATTGTCTCGCAGCTTGTTAGCATAGGTAGCGAGTTAAACTAGAGTAAGCATCCTTAGTTTCGCTTATATATCATAAGCCTACATTATCTAAGGGCAAACGGTAATATATTGTACTACAAGTTAGTTAATACCTTTTGCTAACTATAGTATATTTCACTATCCTACACCTAGGAGCCCTTACGTTTTAAAGGGAGACTACCTAGGTTATATACTATGTAGAATTAGGATAATAATAGTTTCTAGCTATCCTTAGTTTAGAAATATGTCCTTAACCACATCCTCTATTATATAAGCTATATCCATGTATATATCCTATAGATCAATACCTATTCCATCTATTAAAATACATATAGGATTAAGACTACACCTACTATCCCTATTACGCCTAGAAATACAATGCCTTATAAGCCATAGACCTTGTGTACTAGCTCAATGAGCACCCGGTGGCTCTGCTAGGCTAGTAGCTAGAAGTAAAATCTAAATTACATCTCCTTACGCGGATACTCTTAGGGCACCATCACCACATCGTATTCAAAGGCGCTTAAATAAGGCTATGTATCGGCCAGCCGTTAATCTTTTCCTAACTTAGACACGGAGACAAAAGCCCTGCAAATGCTAGGACTTTGGCGAGGGCGCTCAGATGTAGCATATTACAAACAAGACCATATCGCCGACAACTTCGGACCTTATCATCGGATTGTAACCTCCCTCACTTCGGCCCGAACGAAAATACCTCGGAGTCGGATAACATTACCAGGCCTTCTAGGAAAAAGGCGCGGTGTGGTGTCCAGAGGCGGTCACCAGCGGCAGGATTGAATTTCCGTCCCCTCACTCCAAACCTGCAACCCTTCATAGTCCATCAACCGGCCTTCAACATGAACCCATACGAAGCCAACCCGGCGAAAATACCAACCAACGACCGATACTACGACTTTCCACTTTATGGTCGATACTTGCCTGCTTCAGACGACTTCCAGCCTGACCCCAAGCACACCAACTCGGTCTCGGAAGATTCGCTGAAGTACTGGGCCTCTGTGCTTGACCTTTGCAATACTTCCAATAGAATATATGAGGGCTTGGAGGGGGCTCGGGATGTATTCGCCCTCGGCAGCGTCATCATCAAGTCAAGCCATCTCCACGCTCGGCTTCAAGGCAGACGCGCAAGTCGAGACTTCTCCCATGCAGATGCAAACGAGGTGAAGGCAACTGCCCTGGCAAGAAGTGTGTTAAAAGATGCCAGAGTTCCGATCATCTATTTTGCAAGCAAGATCAATGGCAGGGATGTCTTAGTGCAGGAGAGGATTGCTGGTGTCGGCCTCAACATCGCGTGGCAATACATTTCCGCGGCACAGAAACAAGTGTTCAAAGAAGAAGCACGCGATATCTTGCGAAGCATGAGCAAGGTCAAACCTCCTTCCTCAAGCACGACCCGATCCTATATCGTTGAAGATGCGGATCCTCGAGCACATCGAGGCATCCAGGAGCTCGAGTACGATATTATCTTCGGAGAAGATAATCGTGATCCGGATCTCTCCTTTATGCATAACGACTTTACTCTATCGAACTGTATTGTTAACAATGACAAGATCGTAGGACTTGTAGACTGGGAGATGGCGGGTTACTTTGGGTGGAAGACAGCTGCTCAGGTGCATGTCAAGATCCGAACCCCTCGACGGGAGAACTTCGCAGCACTGAATCTGTCCCAAGACTTTCTGAGTGACATTCTTTTCTGGAACGATTTGTATGAAGTCCAACGGCGAAGCAAACATAACTCCGGCCACCCATCACATTGCCCTCCTACCGTTGACTCAGGAATAGAACATATCATAGCTAGATTGAAACCATTTCGATATGCAGCAGCTCGTCGACAAAACGCATCCACATCACTTGTCAAGGACCAGCCCTTCAGCTGTTTCATCACACAGCCAGGCTGCATTGCGGGAGTTGATGGCGGGATGAGGTGACTTGCACGGGAGCCCTTTGTGAAACCGATGAACCCTGCAGAATCGAACCGAGGACAATGCCGTGGGAAGCCGACCAATGACATGGTCGTCGTTTGGCATGCCAAGTTCACGCCGTAGCGGGCATAATATTGACGGCAATTCAACGCCCCGTCACGGCAATCCGAACATACATGCACATCCCTTTGGAAACGATACATGATACATGTGAGGCCTCGCTGCGGTCACTGCATGGGCTTGTGTGCAATCAACATCCACCGATCAAAGGTACATATGATCTATAGAGCTACAAGTACCTACTTCTTGGTAGAATACTTGGTATTTTATACATTTTCCCTACGGAGTACGGAGTACATAGGCTTTAAACATCACTAATAAAGTCAAGGGTGGTTATAGCTCAAGTGACTTTGCGAGGCCTTGTCGTTTCCAAAGATGCGCGATCCAACCCTGGTCGTCGGCTCGGCTCGGCTCGGCTCGGCTCGGCTGGTGCACCGGCCGATCGAGGAGTTCTCATCCGGGGCATCGGAACAGATGGCGCCACTTGCAATGCAAGTTGATGCCCGTCCATCCGAGCAGCAACGTGCATTTCTTCAATCCGTACTCAAGCAAGCCTGATCGTTTCTTATATCCCTCCCCCGCCCTTCCCAGCCAGCTTGTCATCATGATTCCCCCGCATTGTATTGGCTCGTGAGTTTTACGGACTGGCGCGACTTGGCACGACACGGCACCACCACTTCTCGCATCGGCAACCAGCAGCAATGGGTTCCAACAACAACAACAACAACAACCAACAACAAGGCGACAATGTCCTAGGACGGGACTTCACGCAGAATGTCATCGATGCCATGGGGCCCAACACCCCGCCTCGCCTGCGGGAGGTCATGGCGTCCCTGATCAAGCACGTCCACGACTTTGCGCGCGAGGTGCAGCTCACGACGGACGAGTGGATGGCGGGCGTGCAGCTGATCAACCAGGCGGGCCAGATGAGCAACGACAGGCGCAACGAGGGCCAGTTGCTCTGCGACATCATCGGACTCGAGTCGTATGTATCGTAACATCTACATCGTCACCTTTCCCCGCGCAGCCCCGCGCAGCCCCGCGCAGCGGAGAGAAGGGAAGGAAAGGGGAAAAAAAAAAAAAACTGACAAAAGCCGTTGCGACAATGAAAAAAACAAGCCTCGTCGACGACATCACCTTCTCCGCCGCCGCCAAGAGCACCAGCGGCCTCACTGCGTCGGCCATCCTCGGCCCTTTCTGGAGGCGCGACACCCCCCACCGCGCCCCCGGAACCAACATCTCGTCCCGCACGCCGCCCGACGCCGAGGTCGTGTACATGCACGGCACCGTCACCGACGTCCAGACGGGGGAGCCCCTGCCTGACGCGACAGTCGTCATCTGGCAGGCCTCCACCAACGGCAAGTGTTTTTCCCCCCCCCCCAACGTCCCTACCAATATATCAACTTGCAACCCGCGCGCTCACGAGAAGAAGCAACCGCTCGGTTATATGTATATATATATTGCTTGAGACTGACAAAAAAAAAATTTCCACCAGGCCTCTACGAACAACAAGACCCCGACCAGGAGGAACACAACCTCCGCGGCATCTTCCACACCGACGCAAACGGCAAGTACTCGCTCTACTGCCTCAAGCCGACGCCCTATCCCGTCCCCACCGACGGCCCGGCCGGCAAACTGCTCAAGATGATGGACCGCCACGTCTTCCGCCCCGCGCACATTCACCTCATGGTAAGCAAGTCATCACGCTGGGGGGGCAGAAGTGTTAGAAGAGAAGAGAAGAGAGAGGAAGGGAAAACCCGGTTCTGATGCTCCGACGAACAGGTCCAGGCCAAAGGCCACAAGCCCCTCACCACCCAGATCTTCGACAAGGACTGCAAGTACCTCGTCAACGACTCCGTCTTCGCGGTCAAGGACGAACTGCTCGTCTCGTTTGCGCCGCGCGAGGGCGACGCCCAGGCTGCGCTGGAGCTCGAGTACAATGTAACGCTTGCGCAGGCCTAGGCGGATGGGGGCTCGAGTCTACGATGAATATGAATGTGGAAGAAATTGAACTGTCAACTATGCAGCGACTCAGTAGTGACGAATCTCTTTTTTTTTTTTAAAAAAAAAAAAAAAAATCCACACCTTGGGCTGATCGGTTCATTTGTGATTTGCTGCCCAAGGTCAAGTTGTGGCTCATGGAACATGACACTGGGGCTACTCCGCATACATCACCTTCCATTCAGCGGCACAGTTGACATTCGTAAAAGATGTACCACAGCGTATCGTATCCTGTATTCATGTTCTCATTCACCTTGTGCCTCGGCGTCCAATTCCAATGGCCATGCTCACCAAGGGCCGCCTAACTCGCTGTGCAAACTTGCCTAGCGTACAAATGATGTCGTTTCCAATGCTTCAAACAAAGAGAAGAAATAAATGACACACACACACACACACACACACACAATCATGCGCCTACCACAACACCGTTGGGCAGCTCAAGACCTATCGGCAGCCCATTGATAAACTTGTCCGTGTACGTCACGCCCCTTTCCTTGGCGAGATGCTCTTCAATGTCCTTGTACATGTCGTACGTATTCATCTCTTCAATAGTCAGAACCTTCTTGGGATCTTCCACCTTGTAGGTTGCGGTCGACTTGTTCACCGAGAAGCCTGGAAACCAACCCCCCCCCCCCACGCCTTGATTAGCTGGCTCTGTGTGGATTGTGGATTCGTCTTTGCTCGGGACATCAACCTGGAGTGTCAAGTCAGACTTACCGATTCTCTCGTTGATGTTGTACGCAGCCTTGGCAGCAGCGGACTGCACCCTCGTTGCTCTTGGCAATCTCACTTCGCTGTACACCTTGAGTGACTGCTTGATATCGCCGCTGAAGTGGTCCCGGTCCAACAGGATTCCCAGCGCCGCCGCGTCTTCGATGGCCATGCACGCTCCCTGGCTCTGATGCGGCATCATGGGATGGCCCGCATCGCCGAGCAGGCACGCGTTTCCCCTGGCAAGGTACGGGTAGGGATCGTGGACCCAGAGCCTCCATGGACGTATCTCCTTGCCGATGGCGAGGTGGCCAAACACCTGCCTGTCCAGCTCGGGGTACGGCCGCAGCAGCTCCTCGGTCGGCAGGTCGGCGCCCCCCCACGTCTGGTTGGCGTAGTCGCCCTGCTCTCGGGGGAAGAAGCAGTAGTAGGACAGGAGCTTGCCGTTGTTGCAGGGAGACAGGACGATCTTGTCCCACTTGCCTTCCTGGCCGCCCCAGTACTCGAGCGCGCTGTTCTGGGAGTAGTCAACGAGTCCCAGCCGGACGGCCTCTTCGGTCGTGACGTTGGCGTGCAGGCAGGATTGGTCCGAGGGTCGCTTCTGCGGGAAAATGCCAATGGCGCCGCGCACGGCCGAGCCGATGCCGTCTGCTCCGACGATGAGGTCGTGCTGGACAGTGACGCCATTCTCGAATGTGATAATTCCAGATTCGGCATCAATCTCTCGGCACTAAAAAGAATGAGCTAAAAACCCAACAGCTTTTCCTCTCAAATGAGAGGTAAGGAAAAAAAAAAAAAAAAAAAAAAACTCACCTTGTGGTTTGAAATCAACTTGGCCGGCTTCCCCTTCCCTTGCTCCCCCAGCGCGCTATCCCTCAACATGGCATGCATATACTGCCGATGGAACATGTTGTAGACGTATCCCCACTTCTCCTCATAGTCGGCCAAGTCATACACGCTGACCGGCTCGCCCGTCTTCCAATCCCTGTTGATCAGCTTCTTGAGCACGACGGGGTCGCCCTTTGCCACATCAACCTTCCACTCGTGCAGCCATCTCGTGCCGTTGGCGGCGCAGGATACAGAGGCGCCCACTTCGCCTGCAAAGTCCGACTTTTCGTACACGGTAACCGCGTGGCCGCCTCTGCGCAGGGCAATGGCCACGGACATGCCGCCGATGCCGCCGCCGATGACGCCGACATTGAGGCTTCGCCAGCCTGGGACGGAGTTGGAGCCCATTGCGAGGTGAGTTGGACTAGATTGTCTTTGAAGAGTCTCTTCTGAGGATTCGTCCTTTGGCTTGGGGAAGAAAGAAAAAGAAGAAAAAGGAAAAAGAAAAAAGAAAAAAAAACCGGGTATTCGATCAAGGGGCAATGACTTATAGATGGAGTGACTTGCTTGCTGGTCTCGATGTCCCAAGATCCTCCATTATATCGTCACATGAACCATACTGTATAGCCGCAATTTTTATAAGCCAAATCGTTGCATCGGTAATGTACGTTCTGAAATTTTTCGTTGCCTACCTGCCGTCAAGGCAGTCATGCATGTGGTGCATTATCCGCCGCGTCGGATATGTACCATGTAGTCCGTACTGCGGATGACGATCTTGAACAAGGCGGGGGGTCGGGGAGGGGGGATTGCTGGGCCGCTTCTACCCGGGTTGGCTCAGACCCGCCACCGTGTTCCGAGGACAAGGGTTGTATTTGCGATTGCTTCGCGAGCTTCCGCTGAATATTGGTAAGCCACACACGCAAGAGATACGGACGTAACGTCATGGCCGCTTGTCCCCCGCGAGACGTCTTTGATGAACCAATCATCAACCAAGTACCGAAAAAGTTGCGACTTGACAAAAAAAAAAAAAAGAAAAAACCCCCCGACCGCAGGTAATCCCCACGTCAATGAACCCAACGCCGTGCTTACTTCGTCCGGCACTCATAATATGGCGCGACATCATGCCTTCAGGCCACGAATGGGAAACTGTCCCATTGGGATATATCCAAGCTGTCCCATCCCAGAAACGCCTCTTGTTGCCCTGCGTCGGCTGGCGTTTGACTCCCAGTCGCCCAATTGCCTCCGTCCTCCATCAGTGTGGGCACAAGGTTGGCCAACTTTGGCGTGAATCGACCCTGGTCCTCGTTGGGTTCTTCTGAAGAGGTTTCGTTGGTTTCCGGCAGCGTGAATATTCTGGAGACATATCGACTTCGTCCAGTTGCGGCTACACTCTGGCGCTGTTTGGCAATTGCGTTTGCCAAGAGTGTCAAGATTTCATAGTAGTGACCTGCCTGTGGACTCTGCGTAGCCAAGAATTTCAGAACATCCCTTGCCCCAGTGAATGCTGTCTCGACATGGTATTCAATGGATCGCTTCGCGAATATCTCGAACCCCAACACTAGCCCTGCTGCAAATACCAGCGCTCTGGGAAATTTTGTCAGAATGCGTCAGATGTCTGAATTGTCCACGACGCAAGATTGCTTACTTCATGATGCACATGTTTCCGAATAACAAATTCATCCTTCTCGCATCAACGCATGTTTGAACCAGGTACACTGCGGCGTCCAGACAGGCCGAGGCTAGCTGGGTCTGCGCGAGTCCGCCACTGGCTGGGGGTGCTGTGAGTGTAGATATGAGAATGGGTCGCGTGACGAGAGTGATGGCGAAATAGTATAAGCATGACACGTGAACGCAACCGATGGCTCCCTTGGTGTGCTTTGCGCCCGAGTTCGGCACTCCTTTGCCTGCTGACTGGAGGCAGCTCGGGAGATTCTGCGACCAGGCTTCGATCTCCTTCAAGAGGGATTCGACGACGGGCGTGGATACTTCTTTCCGGTCGTACATGGTGTCCACTACCCCATTGATAATCGAGACAATCTGGTGTGAAGCGATTAGTCGGGCCAATTCATCCGACTTTTCTGCTTGAGATAAGCCCTCAATGATGGTGTCAACGTCCGAGTTCAGACCTGCTGTAGCGGCGGGACGGCCCAGGATCGCGTTTACCAGCATGTCGACGATGCGAAGACTGATCCAGACTCGCAGTCTGCAGCTTCGTCAGCATTTGTAGGGCCAGTACTGGCATTATACGCAAAGGCCTAACCTCGGATTCTCTTTGGAGTCACTCAGGTCCTGATAAGATTCGCGGCTGTGTAACCCAAGAGCTACAGCAGCTCTGGTTGCAATCCCCAAATACATGAAGGCCGCGTTTCTTCGGCACTCCCCCAAGAGGTAGAACGCCATGAGCACGAACGTTCGCACAACATCAATATCAGGGTCCTCCAACATGCCAGCAAATGCATCAGACTGCGCCTGTTTAAAGTATCTTTCCCCTACGTATTGCGCACTACTCGCAGATTTGCATTGAGCACCAATAGCGATGACCATGCCAAAAGCTGCACGCTTCTGCGGGCTACAGGCTTTTCCATTCGGGAGCACCAAGTGTTTCTCAACCTCGGACGTACCAAACACATCGATGAAGCCTTCGGTCTAAGTCTGGTCAGTGCTTTGCTTCACTCGCTCAATGTCATGGGTTCTTGCGGTGCACGCCACAACGTCCTTTACTCACCACTGCGTGAAAGCACTGCGAATAAACCAGCCTCGTTTCCACATCTAAATCGGCGATTCGTGACACGGGGATGTTTCTGGCTGATCGGGGCGACTCTTTCTCGAGCATTGTCTCGCTCTGATCATTATGAGAGAACTGGGAAGGCCCAATCTGATCTGCCACGATGGAACGAACAAGCTGTAAGAAAGACAACGAAGCCGCTCCTCCGATGTACACTGATGAACACAGTCGGTCCCAGTCAGTATCAACTGGACAAAGCGATGCTTGAAAGCAGAAAACCCACCTCTCTCTCCGCGTGAGTTCAGGAGCATTCTGGGATGCGGGTTGGCAGAGTCTCCTCCTCGAAGGCTCAGCCGGGGATCCGATGATGGAAATGATGATGCTCCGCTTTCCGGTCTCTTCGCTTCCTCGCTTGAGCCACACTCGGCATCCGTTCTCGGGTCAGCTGGAACTGAAGCCGTGGTTGTGAAAGCATCGGTTGGCGTCCTGCTTCTTGACCCGCGCGGTCGCGGAGTGATGATGCACTGTGAGCCAATGCCCCGATGGAGGCAATAAGAGCAAGGGGCCGTTCCACTACATTTTTTCTTGGTCTCGCGACAGAAACTGCAGGCTTCAGCTGCGCGGCGCCTCTGGCTGGGAGGGACTCTGGGGCGAGGCATTGTCGCTGCAGCACAGGGCGACGAGCCGGAATTGAAGCTGGAGGGCTGCTACGGAGTACATGTGGAAGAAGGAAGGATGGATGGCGCCTGCCTGCAAGTAGTAGTAGGCTAGTGGGTTTGTGTCAGTCGGTGGGTGGTGGGGCCAGATTGCGTGAGTCCTTGTGTACATACGGACTACATACATAATTCAATACATGTACTCCGTATGCACATGATGTACATTTCACTTCCCGAGGAGATGGGACAGCACCAGAGTCAATATATCAACATCATATCATTCCGTGCAACGTGGATTGTGGACCGTCACGGACCGGGTTCCAATCTCTACGAGCTTCACGTCATGTCCTTCTCCAACTCGTCCTTGCCAGGAGACCACTTGTCCTGAAGGTCCCTGTCCACCGTCTTCCCAATGACATCCTTCTCCCACCACTCGCCCCAGCTGGTCAAGAAGATGCGATCTGGGTCCTCGGGAAAGTCACTCCTCGAGAGTGCCTCCAGAATGCTGGAGGCGCCCTGCGGTATCGTCTTGGCGTCGGGCGAGTCCACCGGCACCTGAAGACCTGCGCCGCGTCCAAGGCCCGTGTTCGGGACGAGGCCTGGAGAGACAGCGACGACATCGCACTGGCCTTTGAGCTGTCGACGCCACCAGTGTGCACCGAGGAGTTGGATGAATTTGGTAGATGCATACACGGGAAAGCCATCAGTGCCTGAGCCGCCCCTGATTTTCTCCTCAATCGTGGCTGGGGAGGGAGGGAGTGGAGGTCTTGTCAGTATCTTGAGGCCATGAAGACGGTTTTTTTTTTTTTTTTTTTTTTTTTTTGTTCAAAAGAACGGATGGGGTCGGCGTACCTGGATCTTGGACATTTTAGTTCTATGCTTCGATTGAAACATCCAACATCTGCATGGTGGAGATGCGACATCAGCTCTGTGTAAAGCGTGCAACCCATGAAATAGAAAGCTGTCACTCAGCATGGATCCCTCCATTAGCTCCGTCGTTCACAGCAAAACAACCTCACTAGCGGAGGCGGCATAAAAGTGATTCACCACGGCGGCCTCAAACAGCCGGATCCATGAGGTCCTTTTTCTCCGCCCTTGAACATGCTCTGCGTTCAGCAAGAGGTAGTCAGATCTGCCGGCCGACACTGTCCAATGCCTGCTGGCTAATGGTCTGACGCCCTTCGTCGGACAAATCGACGGGCAACACGGTCATGCGTTGGCGGCCCGACTCCATATTGCAAGTTGTCGACGACATCGTCGGTCGTCTTTGTGTCTCGACGCCGATGATGACGTTATATGGGGTGGCGCGCCCAGCGGCCGCTTCCAACACCTTCAAAACCGCGAACTCAGCCGCGTCGCGATTGGTGCCGCATCCGCAGCGTCTTCAACAAATGAACACCTACCAGCTGAGAGAGCTGCCCGTCCAACGCCCTGCGCAGAAGTCGCGGTGCGGTGTTTGAAGAAGAAACTGGTTGAGCGTGATAGAAGAGCCTCTGCACTGGGCAAGAATAACATCATCTTCTTTGTCTATCAATTCAATTACCGCTGATAAGGGCACACACAATTGAGGTTAGTGGAGTGAGAAAAGTGAGATAATGGTGTTACGTTGTTGGATGGGTGTCGGGCTGTGTAGCTTTTCCAAACGCCAGAGCTTTGTCGACCAAGAGCCTTTGCTTGCCACCTTCTTCAGAACACATTGGTTTGAGTATCATAGGAATGCTTTTACTTATTCAGTCATCAGGCATTTCAGTCATGTCAGGTGTTTAACAAAGAAACCAAAGGCGTCCAGCCCATTAGCACCTATAGATCGGTGAAGGCTGGTTGTAAGAAGCACCTGTTATAAGCTTTGATTTCTCCCATCGAGAAAAGTGATAAATTACCCCCCCCAAAAAAAAAGGAAAAGGAAAAGAAAGAAAGAAAAAGAACGCCTCGCTTACTCTGCATTCCCCACGCTCCACCACAATCACGCAGCAGATATTTGTCTTCGCTCAATGTCAAATAACTGAGGCACAAGGTCGGCCATAGTATCTTCCAAAGTCCTCCACTTCAACCCCAAAACTCGCTCGGCATCACTGGCATCGACACCGAAATGGCTGTGGCTCTCTCTTCTGCCAGGCTCGCCGACGGGGATTTTCTCTGCGTACTTGGATGTCACTTTGCGGCTAACGTCGGCGAGCTCCTGGTTGCAGTAGACACCCTGGCAGAGCATGTAACGGCCGCCACCGGCTTCGGGTACGAGAAGAGAGTTGACATGAGCGTCGGCTACGTCCCGGACGTCGACCCAGCAAGGGCCTTTGGTGGGAGGGACAGATTGGTCCTTGCCCGCGGCCACGACAGACCAGACCATGAGGTTACTAGTGTTGACATGTTGAATGGCCTTGGGCCTCGACCCGGGGAGGAAGGGGCCGAACACCATGGTGGGACATAAGCTGACGAGATCATAGGCGGGTTTTTGTTCGCTCATGAATTTCCATGCTGCCTTCTCGGCGGCCGTCTTGCTGGCTCGGTAGGCGGTTGGGGCGTTTGGTGCGTTGACGCCGTCCTCATACGTCAGCGGACTCCAGTCTCTGGAGGTATATGTCTTCTCAGGGCATGGTCCGGCCGTAGCGTCATAGATGCATGCGAAACTGTTGGTGTGAACGACCCGTTGCACGCTCTTGATATCGGCGGCCGCCTCGAGAATTGCCATGGATCCTCGGACCGCAGGGACCATGAGATCTCTCTCGAAGTTGCTGGCATTGTAATGAAAAGGTGCGGCGAGGTGCAGGATGGCGCTCGGTGTTAGGCCAGTAAAGGCATTGAGGTAACATTGTGCGGACGTAATGTCATTGACGACGACTATTTGAAGGTTGGGGTGCGAGTTGTGAGTTGCCTTTACTGGCTCGATCTTGGACGATGTTCTGACGGTTCCGACTACGGCATAGCCCGTCTTGAGCAACGAAGAGATGCAATGCTGGGCAATGAACCCATTGGCACCGGTGACAATGACGGTGGCCGGCGGCTTCACCGGACAGGCAATTCTGGACGGCATCGTCGATGCGTCCGCTGTAAGTCAACCCGAGCTGGTGGCTATGTTGGGAAAACGTTGGCTAGTAGTGTAGCGCAGGTTTTTCGAAGCGAAACCCGGATGGATTTAAGTAAGATATCATAATAAGAGCGAATTGGGAAGGCGGAAGTTCATGTCAATTCCATCCATTCACTAGTCTGTTTCCCAAGAGTCCGCTCTTTCTTGGGCCCGAGACGCCGCCTTCCATCCTTTACGGGGGAAACCTGACGCGGAGTCATGCATCCATCAGGTGCCCGCCTTGCGATAGTGTTCTTTCAAAGGGGAGGGTATCAGACTAGCAGAGAAAATTTACGAGTACTCCGCACTCTGTACGGACTACGTGGGAATCCCCAACCAGTTGTCGGCGACGATAGAAGGGACCGCACTCCAAACAGAGGGCGGGCCACTGTAGTCCGTATTACATGTACGTGCGCAATCGACTGCTGGGCGTGATGCCTTGTTGGCTGCGGCCGTCGCAAACCGACCCGTGGCCGAACCATTGATCCTTTTAAGTTTGGTTGCTGTTAGGAGTTACTGGAGTTGTCAGTGGGGAAGCCTCGTCTCGACAGCCGCAGAAAACCCACCTCCCCCTCGGCTCAGGACTTGGGGTTTTTCAGGTTTTGATGCGAGGGCCGACTGATGGTGGTTCATCATCGCATCGGGTCCGAAGGTCTCCGGGTCGGTCTGGCAGGGCCGCTTCGAAGCGACGCATATGAGGAAACCTTCTTCTGTACGGAGTAACGTAATAAGAGTGACCTACATAATGCGAGCTTGCACGATAGCGCGGGACGTGAACAGGACAAGCATAGAACTACCTCTGAGAACTTTCGAAATGCACGGCGGACCGTCTCGCGAGTGCAAAATTGTTTAGTGTTTGCCGAGTGCACTATGATAAAAAAGAATACCGTGTTCAGTAAGATTGCACCTTGATGGACCTTTCCTCAGGCAGTAATCGGCTCACCGTTCCTCATTATCCTATATAGGCAATTCCGCATTTCGTCATAGTGGTGGTGGTTTTGGTGATGCTGAATGTTTTCTGGCCCTTGAGAGCAAGAACAGAAGCAGTTGGTCATGGCGTTGCCGCCCTATCGGCCAACCTTGTAGACCATGGGTTGGGGCACTGGTCTTCCGACGGAAAGGGTGCGCCAAGTGGTAATTAGTATTGGCAGACAATAATCGACTCGACCATTCATTGCCTGTCTCCGCGGGAGTCGAGGCCGATATCTCGTGGCAAGAGCTTGCGGCTGAGCACAATTCCTCGATACCCCAGCCCAGTTCTGCTGCAAGGGAACTTTTGAAGTTGTGATGCATACATCGAGTCAGGTCGGTGACTTGACATGCATTTTTGAGTTGTCGGTCGTGATGGAAGAGAACAAACAGCCAACAAGTTCCAACACAATTAACTATACAGAACAGCAGAGAAAATGCCGTCCTTGCTGGTCCCATTGGACTCCATCTACTGCGTATGCGACGAGTTGCTTGCCATTGGCTCGCCATCCGTGTGGAAATGAGCAGCCTTGCATCCGGCGGATAGTTAGATGGTGCCTCCGCATGCAGTTTTGGATCCGAGATTCCCGCGTCTTGCTGACTGAGATTCGACTCTCGAGTCGGGGCGTCTTTACTGTTCAAGCAAAGCATGCCGAGCCATGAGTGTTGGGTGTTAAGTACATACGGAGAGCTCGAGAGTGGCTAATAATAGTTTTAGGAAACACCTCACGTCTCATGTTGCAGTCACGAACGACCGATTCAGATTCGCACCTTCCCGTCGCAAAAGCAGTGTCACTTGCCACTGGCAGGGTATAAAATTATGGACCCAAATCATGGGTACATCCCGTGCCAGGTGCCAGTGCCCCATCCCCATCCCCATCCATCCACATTTGGCAGGCAGCAGGAGAGCAGCAGGAGAGCAGCAGGACGCACATGAAGCAACATGCTGACAAAACAAGCATCACCACATCACATCGGCCCTGCCCTGCGGCGACGTTGTTGCTCGTCGGCCCTCACATTCGACCTTGGTTCCTGTCTTGACAAGGGGTCGTCTCCAAAACCGGCGCATTATGCTCTAGAGCTATTCGTAGAGCTCAGCACAGTCATCAGTGCAGCATAAAACAGCTAATAGTAAGCGCCACATGTCCCCGACCGATCCAACAAGCTGTACGGTGATGCGACGTTGTTCGCTACTCTCATGGCTGCTCACTTTCATCCACCATTATCAGCCTGATCAATGTCCCCTGTTGGTCCAGAAAATTCCTCGTTCTGATGTTCTAAAATATGCGCACTGAATCATGTGCAGTTCCAGAGTTCAGTGATCAAGATATGCGCCATCACGAAATCAGATTCCACCTAGGCAATGACTCGGGATGGCCACGGCAACCTGGCTTCAAACAGAAGCTGATGGATTAATTAGTAGAATGTGTCCCATGGTACGATTCAACAAACAGTCATGCAAAGGCAATGAGAAGAGTGACGTGAAACTTTCCTCCAACCAGTGCACGTATTGGAACGCCGGAATTTCGGTTCATCATCTCTTGCTCAAGGCCACAGGCATCAGCATCACCCCTATCAAGAGCCTCAAAGCTCTTTTTCTCTGTACCTCTTACGTCTGTCTGTGGCGCCAGCCACGAAGCACACGCAACAGCGTCGTCACAATCACGGCACCCCCGCAGATACCGAAGACGGTGATTTTTGCGACAAGATAGCGCGGCGCATCCTCTTTTTGGAAAGTTGGTGGGCCGATGAAAACAATTAGCGACGGCGGCGTTGGTTGCGAATTTTTTTTTTTTGTTGGTGTATCCCTGTGTGTTGGCACCGACGGTAATGGGCCTACGTCGAGATTGATGAGATATGCCGGCTGGGCTAGGTCTCCTGCTTGCGACTTGGAGTAGAACGACATGAGGCCTGTCCCGAACAAGGTTGGCACCAGAAGCTGCGTGATGGCGAGCCACCGTGGGAGTTTGCGCAGGATCACATACGTTCCCAGGAGCGTGGGAAAGACGGACACCACCCCCGAGGACATGTTGAGGAGGGCGGCCGTCTTGGGCTTGTACCCGAACCCGGCGAGCAAAGTGGCAGACAATGTTGCGATGATGCCCGAGGGGATGACGATTATACTATTATATATCGGTGTTGAGGCAGAGAAGCCAGACTTTCAGGTTGGGAGCCGCCTCGAGGATGGCCCGAAGCTGAAAGACCTTTTTGCCATTCCCCGACTGATATCTGCCGATGGACTCTTCGATCAGTCTTTTCTCTCGTCCCTTGGGGAACTTGGCCTCGCGGATGCCGTTGGGCAGCCAGACGGTCATGGCGGCACCAACGTCCTGCAGAAACAAACATGGCGCGCCAGCTCTCAAACGACATCGGTACCATATTCCCGTCCGCGTCGTGGCCTGTCGTCTCGTATAACACTGACAGGCGATGAACATTCCCAGCAGTGTAGTCCTTACGCACGGCCGTTACACCGGGGAAATTCTGCGTTGCCGTCGTGCAGCAGATCACGATGCCCCAAAGGATGACATTGATGCCAAGCATCTGTTTGACGAGGAAAATCGTTGAACGAGGTATCCTGAGGGGAACTCGGCCACCGCGTAGCCGATGAAGAATGATTTGGCCATGCGGGAAAAGTCGTTTGCCGTCACCAAACTTGAGACTCTCCTTGATATGCCCATGATGTTGGCATAGTTTATGAGAAACCTTGACCAGTAATTGGAGGAAGTAGCATAAGAATAAGCATATGAGTGGTATGATGTCCTAGTCGATGTTTCTAACAACCTTTCGAAGCTTTTCCCCAGAAGCATCTTTGAGCTCAGAGTGGCTCGATGCCTCACGACTTGAATCCTTATCCATGGCTTTGGTGTCCATGAGACCCAGGGCCATGCTATTCAGCAACGCCGCACTGCCCAGCTGTTGCAAGAGGTGTACCAAAGACTTAATCTTGCGCCACAATGTCGAGACGTCAACGGGTTCAAAGCACGATGATCTTCATCCTTACAATATCGACCTGTTGCGAATTCACTGTACTATGCCCCGTACACATCTTGTCTTCTCCTCTTGGTTCGTCTAATCATACAAAATACGTACGACGCCGTGTCACAAGGGGTCCTTCCTGCTCTTTCTCCTAGTTCGCAATCAGGCAAACGGCGTTCTAATCCTACCGCCGCGTCGTTTGTAACCTGACAAACAGACCGGAGTACAAAAACCCTTGGCGAAATTTCAAAACCACACATCACTTGATACCAAGAGTTTTGACCTTGGCACGAACAAGCCTATTGCAATACGGTACGGTACGGTTGAGCAACAAACTCTACGGCTGCACGTTACACAAATGTTGTGACTTGTGTTTGATATCACAAAAGTCGTCGCCAAAACGTATAAAAAACGCCTTATCTTTGTCTTATTAGAAAACCAGCTCGATTTTTGAAAAAAAAAAATTTTATCATTCCGCTTTCCCGCTGGTCCGCCATTTTGCCCCCGAATACGCGGGACCCTCGGATTCTCCTCAGTAAATATGGCTCACAGTACGGAGTATCACCTTGCGCGAACCTCTTCCTATTGTAATTTGCGCCTCCCCTTTGTTCCACTGCCATGCACCTCGGTGCGCGGCCATCACGAGTTCATGGCAGGGGGGCCTGCCCAACCAACCCCCTTGTTGGTCGGCAAGTCGCATCATCCTTCCTTCACCATCTGGCAGATACGAGCCGCCCGCAGCATCGAGGCTGCGTACGGATTACGAAAAAAAAAAAAAAATACATTCATGAGCGGTCTGCAAAATCAATTTGATTTATTTGTGGACGCATGGGAGTTTTCTCTCTTTGCCACTCACTTCGCACCGTGGGCACTTGACACGTTCCGTGCTGCAGCATTCCATTCACTCAGCCGGTGATGTGACCGTCGCATCTCCATCTCCAGTGTTTTCACAAGTTGCCGCGCTTTTGGTGCCACCGCGGAACCAGCCAGGCATGGCCAACGCACACGCCTTGACTTGATATTACTCGGGCCGCTGGGCGTTTTCTCAAGACATTTCCTGGAATCGACCCAGGAGCCTAATCATCCCATACTCGGTTCCTCCGGACTACATATGCATCATTAACCCCGGCACGGCGACTTTCCCACCATCCCAACACATTGACTACCTACATGTACGGACTACACAACGAGCTTTAGCTGCGCTCCGAGGGATCCGCGCGTGCACGCACCATCAAGGTCCGATCCAAAGCGTTCGCAGTGGCCCAAACTCCGGAATGGGAATGCGGATTCTAAGCTGATTGTGTCGGTGGGTTTCGATCCATATCCCGTCTCTCGAGGACAAGGAGTTTCCCACCCGACTGCGACCCAGCGGATCATGTTGTCAAGAATGGCCTCCGTGCAAGTAACGCAATCATACGAACAGCATGGAAATGTTTGAAATATATTCACCATCTAGTCAAAAAAAAAAAAAAAAAAAAAAACCCTTTTTGTGAGTCAAGCCAACACCTCACGCTCTTCATATATATTGAGATGTAGCCCTAATAGAACCGGCTCAAGATGAAACTAAGCACACACGCTGAGATCGCTATTGCACCATTCAGACTGATCCAGCAGACTCGCGACCCAACAGACACGCGACCAGAAAGGGAAAGAAAACACATCAGCGAGTGGGAAAATCGCCCGATTTCAAGAAAGGAAAATCATGCCAAGTTCTGTTGGGTCTCAGCAAAAACGTCGCTTGTAGCATAGCTATTGTGGGCTCAGGATTAGGCGGCTTGTCAGCAGCAATGGCCCTCGGCAGGGCTGGCTACCACAATCACCGTATATGAGAGACAAGACTTTGGAGGAAAAGTTAGCGCTTCGCTGTCATGTGCAACCAATGGATCGCGGTTCTTGGAAGAATGGAATGTCGACTTTTCCAAGGCGACGCCCGTTATTTTAAAGAATTTCAATACGGCACGGCACGACTGGCAAACTGGCGAAGTGTGCGGAGCATATCCTCTCGGCGACTACCGACAACGCTTTGGAACTGATTCCAACAACTTTCATCGGATCGATCTGCATCAACACCTCAAGCAGGTTGCCATCTCGTGAGACGGAAAAGGATGTGCCGCTCAGCTCAAGCTGTGGCACAAGGCGGTGGGTGGACCTGGATCCTATCGCTGGAAAGATGACATTTGAAATTGGCGTCGTGGCGTCGTGGCATCGCATGATGTTATAGAATGTGCCGTATGGTATTCGGAGCCAGATGCGCGAGAGACTTGGGATTATTCCCCGAGTCACGCCTTCCACATCATGTGGCTACCGATGTATCTGTCATCCATGCCGATAAGCTGCGGAGACTTGGCCTCCAGGGAGGGTTTCGCGGAAAGTAGTGCCATTCAAGTCTGGGGAGGCAACGGGATTGACGAAATTGTCATGAGCAGCGCTTGCTCTGACCATGACGTCGCTAGCTGTTATTGCTTCCTTATATCATGCGAAAAAGAAAGACCTGAAAGAAGATGGCTGGAACATCTCTGCCACAGGCGAGAGTCTTGCTGCGACGTTTCCCGAATTGGACCAGAGACTAATAGCTCTCTTCCTGAACGCCGAGGGTATAAAGACGCGGCGCTTATACAACAACCGCGAGCCTTACCCATGTTGGGTGAAGGGGAAGTGCTGACTTCTTGGCGATGCTGCTCGTCCCATGATGCCAGCCTGCATGGCTATGGAAGATGCGGGAGCTCTTGGTATGCCTCTTCCCCCCAAGATACGCCAGCCTCGATGTAGCCGAGAAGCTTCGCCCGTATGAGATTGAACGCAGACCTCCTGCCACCAGGGTCCAAGACAGCAAGTCGCCGGGCAAGAGTAGATCTAAACGAGCGAATAGGCTGGAGTAGTGCCAACGACCGGCCGGGAAAGCTGACCATCGAGGACGTATGCGGCCATGATATACATGCTCGTGTGGCGCAGTTGGTCAGACAGAGCAATGGCGCAGCTGCTGGCACTGAAACCTTGTTTCTCTGACCTACCTTTTTGTACGCTAAAGTTCGGTGACAACGTCATTGATGACGTAGATGATCAGCTTCGACTGGATCGTTATTGTTGCGTTTGCCGATCAAAATACGACAAGTCCGTGCATCTCGTAGTAGCGAATTCGAGCCCAGTTCACGATGACTCCTGTGCCTTCTGACTGATCTCTTCTTGACCAAACCCGCTCAACAAGATCCCGAGCGTTGTAGATGTAGCCAAAGCCACATGTTCGTTCCATGACCAACAGTCTGTCCTGAATTATGACGCGATGTTCCATCTTCCAGCATGACCCACCAGCCATGACGAGAGGGAAGAGGATGCATGACTCGAGAGGGCTTCCATATCTGATCTTCTGCACGCACTCCAGGATACCATCCACGTACTTTCCGACCTTGGGGTCCGTCAATTCATATCCTTCCACGATTTGGTGAAGTCTCAGTCGAATGGCGCATTCAAAAGCCAGAGTTGCATGGAGAACATCTTCGTTGGTAGGTGTCAACGTGGATACTGCTCGTGATATGCCGCCATATTCATACGACCAGTTGTTGATCCGATGCTCAATCTCGGCGGCGTGTCGTCGGAAGGCGGCTTCGGAGGCTTGGTCCACCCTGGTACTTCGGAG
This sequence comes from Epichloe coenophiala, assembly GCA_018801565.1. NCBI lineage: Eukaryota > Fungi > Ascomycota > Sordariomycetes > Hypocreales > Clavicipitaceae > Epichloe > Epichloe coenophiala. Next base: position 372,162 of record JAFEMN010000056.1, on the reverse strand, counting down.
TTCGGCCAACGTGTTGACACGGTCCACTAGATGGAAAAGCTCCTTGGGGATACCGTAAACGGCGGAGTCCTCTTCGTCAGGCGTAGCAGACCAGCTGTCGAGAGCTTGAGCCTCAGCGGCTTCGTCTCCCATTAGTGGCGGGCGGCATGTAGATGTGGTAGCGGCAGAGTCGAGAAATCTGGCCAAACGTAGCAAGAATTTGTAATGTCCAGTCATCATGTCGCCTTGTTGTTTCCTCAACGTGATCAACAGACGCTTAGCACCCTTGAGATGCAGCTTCCACCCCTCACTTGTGCCGTCGAACAATTCCGTCATGCAAAGCAACAGGCTGCTGACCAGAGCAATATCTGCACTTGTCTTGTCTACATGTTGTAGAAGCCCTGCAAGAGCCTGCGTGGCTTTGCTCTTGTGCAATAAACCGCGGTCGCCCATGTCGGGCTGCAGCTTGCGCCAGTGGTTGGCCGATAATGCGAGTATGCAGTGCAGGACGAGATCATTTGACTGGGCCATTGGCAGTAGGTATCCGTTATATGGGTTGTCCGTTGACGCTCGACGTGATAGTATTGACGATACAATTGTAGAATAATGATTGAGTAAGGCCTTATCCCGAGGTGCATTCAGCTGCGGCATCAATTGCGGAATATAGATTGACAGTGACTGAGAGGGGGGGCCTGACTCGACTGACGCAGTCGGGCTTCCGTTGCTGATTGGGGTGAAGCAGTCGAGCCAGCCTGGGGGTGAAGCCGACATGTCCCACGACATTCTTTGCGGGCTCATGTCTGGTGCGAGTTCCCCAGGGATGCCTGATGTCGTGGGCATACCTGCGGGTGATGGCATTGCCATAGATGTTGTGGCCATGGTCATGACCGGGGCCTGATCAACTGGGCGATTGAAGTTTGCATAACTGGAATGGGTCATTTGCGAACTGTGGCTGACGTGACTGTGTTGACTCTGGCTGTCGTAGCTCCCATGTCTGCCACTGCTTGAACTGGATGACGGACTAGGGCTGCTGCGGAACGGAATGTCTCGCATCATCATCATCTCTGGGGGCGTATGGTCGTTGTTGGATGTCAATGGAATAGTTTCAACGATGCTGCCGTCATCGTTTGGTAGTTGGGCAATTGCTTCATCGACATTGCCAGAACCTGGTTTGGATTTGGCGTGGCGCTCCGGAGGCCAGGCGCAATCGAGGCATAGACGGCGGCAATCGCCACATCGCGGTTTTGTCTCGTCACACTTCTTCTTGCGTCGCTTGCACATGAGGCAGCCTGTCTGCACCCTTCGTATCCTGGCTTTGGGCATATCACCGACTTGGGCGTCATCGCCAGTGCCTACCGCATTCCGGGGACGGCACGGAAGACTGAGGCGTACGCATCTTGCGCACGGCAAGTTGCCGTCACAAGCCTGTTTGATTTGCGCACAGCGATGGCACACAGGACGACTATCTGAGCCCATTTTGAATATAATTTATCCAAATGCACTTGCTGGAGTCGGCTAATAAATGTGTCGTCGGAAGATTCGAGCGGATACTTCCGCCGGAGAAATACGTGGCGTCGCAAAATCGGCAAAGTTCGGATTTGAGGGCCACACTGCTCTTCTCGTTTCAAAAGCCCCAAGCACGTAGGAAAAGACGGTGCCTATCCGATAGTACGGTGATGATGTGTACCTGGGGTTCAGGCGTGGAAGCTATGGAAGAAGGAGATGTCAAATGGGATCTGGCGGCGAGGCGAAGTTTGGTGGATTTGGATACCGGTTGGGGGGGACCAACCTCGTAGCCGATTTGGGTGGAGCGTTACAGTCACATCTGGAGACAGCCAAGACAGCCAAGACAGGAGGGGAGGAAGGAGAGGAGGGGCCAGGGCCAGGGATCCTGATCTCGGTGGCGGGTGACAAGTGGCGGCACCAGTCCGAAACTGGACGTTAATGCTCGACAAGCTTTGGCCGGGGAAATCACCGCGTCTGTTGACTTTTTCCGCACATGTATCTATTGAGTTGTCCGACCCTGTAAGAGGGTGCGGACTACAGCTTAAATACCTAAGTACCTCTACTATTAGTAAGGTACTAATATAGTGCTAAAATATACTATAAAGTTATAGAGGTCTTAGAAAATAACTAGCTAGAGGTAAACTCTTATCTTAGCTAGTTAAATAGTAAGACTATTATATAGTAAGGATAAATTATGCCCTTATAGGTATAATATACCCCCCTAGAAGACCTTATTTAAGGTTTCCTATAATAAATCTAAATTAATATAATTAGTTAAATTAATCTTATAATATTTAAATTAATTCTATAGTATAAAAATATAGTTAATTAGTTATAAGTTTATCTAAATTAAGGTTATTATATAATACTTATTCTTTAGGTTCTTTACTAAGTATACTAAAGAGTAATTATATAAGCCTTAATACCTTATAAAAGCTTATAAAAGTATTCCCTATAAGAGGCTTTATAAGGCTATTAGTAATTATCTCTTTAGTAGTAATCTAGGTAATATTAAAGGTTTCTTTTATAACCTTTTAATAAAGCTAGTAATAATAAATATCTATATACTAAAGCTTTATAATAAGCTTAATAAACTCTTTCTTAAGGAAGTAAATTATCTATATATTATTATATTTAATTTTAAGTGTGTTATTACCTAGGCATAGCCTAACCTCTTAATATAATTATCTAAAGGCTATAAGCTCTTTACTATAGTAAGAAAGCGCTAGGAGCTTTACTTTAGTTAATAATATTATTATAGTAGCTTACTTACTTACCTTAAAGAGTATAGGTTCTTTAAAAAGCTTTATAATATAGTTTTATAAGCTTTTTTATATTATATATATATTATTTACGCTAGTTAGCTCTATAGATAGCTATTACTAGTACTCCTGCTACCTTTTTTATATTATAGTATTATTAGTAAAAGAAGTATTACTATATACCTCTAATTTAGGGTTATTATTACTATATTTAATTACTAGGTTTGCTTATATATACCTATACTTAAGGGCTTTTTTTACTACTTTTATATATTATAGCCTTAGGTTTTATAGGTATTGATTTTTATAATTTTTTTAGTATCATTGGTTATAGCCAATGCATCTAATTTATTACAACACATAATTATTACTAGCAATACCTAGCCAGTAAAACAATTAATAACTAAATTCTTATAGCCATAGTAATAAATAAGCTCTAAGGTTATAAATACAGGGGGCTATAAGGTTAGAGCAAAGTTTGCAATAAACTTTATAGCTATATTAGCGTAAGATATAGTTATAATTCGTAACTATAGTTAAACTTAAATTCGTTTAAGTTTTGCTTATAGTATAAATTAATGCAATTCCCCCTTCCTTTATAACCGTGTTTTTTCTATCTCTTTATATCTCTTCTATCTTATAGCTTACCACTTATGCTTTAAAGCTCTAAGGTAAACTAAATATAACTTATCCTTACTTATCTCTAATTTAATTTAAATTGCTAGGTAGGTTCTATATTACTAATTAACTAATTAACCCCTAACTAATTAGATAATAGCATAGCTAAGGGTAACTAAAAGCTAGGGGTAATAACTACTAGGCTATAGAACCTTTAGGCTATCTAAAAAGCTAATAAAAATCCTAATTAAAAGGAATTTAAGAAAAGTAAGAATAAGAAGGGGAATAAAAGACTAGAGAAAAAGGCTAGATATTTGGAAAAGATGTTAAAAAACATAGAACTTTAATTATTTAAGCAGTTTTACCTCGTGCTTAGGAGGGGGGTTTTATAGGTATTATAAGAGTTATAAAGCTATAAAAGTAATATTAGGTCTTAAAACTATTATTAGATATAGTAGGGTTTTAATTAGAGATTAATATCTCTTAAGATCTTATATACTAACCTTCCTTTTAAAAGGTTCTAGTAGTATAGTAATTATTAAAGCTATAGGCCTTTATTAAGGGATTTTTATATTAAATTTAGTAGTAGCTTTATCCTAATAAGACTTCTAATTAAGCTATACCTTCCTATTAGTATAATCTCTAATAATTTTAATGCCTAGGAATTATTATAGCTCTCTAAGGTCTTTAATATTATACTTAGTAAAGAGTCTTGCTTTAAATTTATTATATAAGGATGATTTTCCTTTAGTAAATAAGGTAGTAAGGTTATTTATATAGAAGAAGATAATTAGACTCTCTTTAATAAATATATAAATATCCTTAAAGATTTATATAAAGCCTTTACTAACTAGCTAGCTAATTAGCTCTTTTATCTATAAAAGAGGCACTCTCTATAGCCTATATATTACTTTAAGAAGCTTTAGATAGGCCTATTTATCCTTATAGCCTAGAGGTATTTTATAATAAACTTCTTTATTAAGATCTAAATTTAGAAATACTATAATAAAGTTATACTAATATGCTTTTAGATTAAAGTAGTATATAATAGCTATAAGTAGCCTAAAGGTATTAGTAGCTAGGGTTATTACTTAAGTTAATAGATAACTCTTTAGTTAATAATTCCTAAGAATATAGAGATAAGCTTTATATTATAGAAGGTAACCTTATTTATCTAATTTATAGGAAAATACCTAAGTAAGGCCTAGAGGCTTTATATATATAGGGATATTAGACTTAGATACCTTTATAGCTATCTTTCTATTAATAATCTTATTATATTCTTTATCTTAGGCTTAATAAAATTCCTTTTCTTTTAGATAGCTAGCTAGATAGTTATAATAAGCTAGAGAAGGAGGAAGCCTAGATATATAAGGCTTTTCTTTACTTTTAGGACCTAGGTTAAAGGCTATTATAAAAGCTTTAATATTATTATAATCTTATAGATTTATTACTATTTTACAATTATTATTACTATTAGAAGGGTTAAGTAAATTATTAATACTTAATAGTATATAATCTATAGAGCCTAGTAACTATCTAGGTAAACTTAGAGGGGTTAGTAGGTTTAATTCTTAACTTTCTTTTCCTTTCTCTTTATAATCTTATTAATTATAACTAGTAGGAGCTTTAACCTATTAAGGCTAATTAAGTGGTTATTATAGTAATAAAGGGTACACTATCTATAGAAGCCCTATATTAGGGCTTTTAACCTTATTATCCTTAACTAGCTCTTTAAGGAGGTGTTTTTTAACCTTTTTTATTATTAATAATAGGCCTCTTTCTTAAGCATAGAAAATAGACTTATTAAAGGTAATATAGCTTAATAAAAACTAGTAGTTTCTCTTTATTATTAGTACCTAAATTAGGTATTATATAGAGAAGATATATCCTATAAGGTATTTAATATAAGCTCTCTAAGCAAGCTTTAGACCTACCTTATAAAGCTTACTTTATATTATTATAAATACTTTATAACTAAATGCTTATAAATACTTTATAAAGGCTTCTAGTTTCTCTAGTAAGTAATTCTATTAAAGCTTATTCTCTCTTAACTACTTATTTAATGCTTATTAAGGTAATTACTAGTTAAGTAGCTTTTAAGGCGTATAGTTTAAGATATAAATAGCTACTTCTATAGCTATAGGCTAGAGATCTTCTAGGAAGCCTAATTATATTATAAGAGTTATTATAACCCTTATTATTACCCCCCTAGACTATTTAGCGTACCTATTTTAATATAGGTAAGCTAGGCTAGACTTTCTTATAATAATACCTTTATTTATAATATTCTTTTCTTGCTTTCTAGTCTAAAAGGTAGTCTTACTATTAGTTATTGATTTTTATAATTTTTTTAGTATCATTGGTTATAGCCAATGCATCTAATTTATTACAACACATAATTATTACTAGCAATACCTAGCCAGTAAAACAATTAATAACTAAATTCTTATAGCTATAGTAATAAATAAGCTCTGAGGTTATAAATACAGGGGGCTATAAGGTTAGAGCAAAGTTTACAATAAACTTTATAGCTACGTTAGCGCAAGAGTTATAATTCATAACCGTAGTTAAACTTAAATTTATTCGAGTTTTGCTTATAGTATAAATTAACACAATTCCCCCTTTCTTTATAACTATGTTTTTTCTATCTCTTTATATCTCTTCTATCTTATAGCTTACCACTTATGCTTTAAAGCTCTAAGGCAAACTTAAACTAAACATAACTTATCCTTACTTATCTCTGATTTAATTTGAATCGCTAGGTAGGTTCTGCATTACTAATTAACTAATTAACCCCTAACTAATTAGATAATAGCATAGCTAAGGGTAACTAAAAGCTAGGGGCAATAACCACTAGGCTATAGAACCTTTAGGCTATTTAAAAAGCTAATAAAAATCCTAATTAAAAGGAATTTAAGAAAACTAAAGAAAATATAAAGGAATTTAAGAAAAGTAAGAATAAGAAGGGGAATAAAAGACTAGAGAAAAAGGCTAGATATTTAGAAAAGATGTTAAAAAACATAGAACTTTAATCATTTAAGCAGTTTTACCTCGTGCTTAGGAGGGGTTACTATTAGTTATTATAACTATAATATAAATGCTATATACTCTTATATATATAGCTTCTAACTAATTAAAGTAAAGCATAATATCTATCTTTAAGGGGATTATAAAGATATAATATAGCCCTATAGCTTTATAGGTAAAAAGAGTAATATATTAGTCTTTATTATACCTTAATAATTAAGTAAAAAGATTAAAAAAGACTACTTAAAGTGGCCCTAAAGGTAATAACCCTATTTAAGGGACTTATAATATTTACCTCTATGCCTTAGTTATTTAGCAAACCTTATATTTACCTGTACTTCTCTCCCTTAATAGAATTTAAAGCTTCTAAAGCACTGTTAGGAGCGCAGAGGTTAGAGACAGGACGTTTATTAGAGCGGATCTTTAGAGAACCTTTAGGCCACGTAAATAATAAAGAGGCTAGCTAGCTATAAGATAGCTATATGCTTATAAAGTAAGGTATTTATTAAAGACTATATATATTATTAGTACTAGGTTAGAGATTAAAACCTTTATATACCTACCTCTAGCTAGTATCTTCCTAGTAGTAACTATAAGAATCTTAGCTATTACTTTATTTATTTAACCTTATAAATAAGCTATAATAAATTAATCTCTTTAAAACCCTTTTAGGGATATAAACTATTAGCTAGATTATTATATAGCTAATACTCTAAAGATTTATATAAAATATACTAGTACCTTATAATAATAAAGCTATAGATAATTAGGAAGGTAAAGAACCCTTATAATCTAGAACTATAAATAATAATAAGGTATAGTAAATACTACCTAATCCTAATCTAGGTAAAGGTATAGATAATATAAATAACCTAGATAGAGTATTATAGAGATACTATAAGGTTATATAAGCTAAGCTATGAGGCCCCACTCACAACACCGCGCACCACTAGCGCACCCCGCGGGCAGGCCGCACCCTAGGGCTATGTTTACGTAACACTAGCAAGCCGCTAGCTATAAGCCAGTAACTCGCACGCATAATATACTTAGACCTAGTAAGCTTTAGTTAATATACTAGATCCCCTATATCTCTTACCTAGCTACTATTATTCTAATAATTCTAAAGCTTCTCCTACTAGCTACCTAAGAGTAATATAGGGGGGAGAACTACTTAATTCGCTAGAGTAATATTAGATAATAACTAGGGCCTATTAAATAAGGGTAGCACTATAGATAAAAATATACTATATTCTATAGAGGCTATACTTAAAATTAGACCCTTTACCCTTAGCATTAAAGCTATAGTAATAATAAAGCAAATTGCCTAACTTAAATAAATCTAGAAACTATAAGAATAAGAATAGAAGCTTATTACTTTATTATAGCTAAATAAAGGAAAATCATAGGAGAAATAGGGGTAAAGAGCTAGTACCCCCTTAAGCTAGAGTAGCTAAGAGATTAAGGTTTAGAATATTACTAAGCTCTAACACCCTATAAACCTATAAAGGCATAAGATATAGCTTAATAACCTAAACTATACCTTTAATAGGGTAAAGAAGAAGTATTAGTAAGACTATTAAAAGATTCTCTTTATACTTAACTATATATATACTAACTACTAGGCAAGATAGGATAAATACCTTAAAGAATAATAGGCTAATAGCTAGGATAACCTTAAAGATAACTAGAATGCTTTCTAAACCTAGATACTTACGCTACTTAGAGATACTATAAACTATAATGCGTAAATAGCTATATAGCTAGAGAACGTAAAGTAATATAAGGGCTAGAGCCTTATTAAATTTAGTATTTACTTAGATTTGCTAGAGAAATATCTAGAAAAAGCCTCTAAAAAGTCTTATACTCTTATATTCTTTATAAAACTACTCCCTAACCTATAGGACTATATTAACCTATATTCCTTAATTATAGGATAGACTTAAAAAGAGGTTATATAACTTGCCTAGTGATTTTAGAAGGCAATACTAAAAAACAAGCGAAAGCCTAAGTATTTAGAAGATAAGGGCTTATATAAAACCCCTAGATATTAAAGATATAATTCCTTTTAAGGTTATAAACCTTATAAGGATTAAAAGAATAAGGACTAGGAAAGGGGCCTAGCTACCTACCTAAATAATAGTAAAGTAAGAGGTAAAAGATAGTGTTATAACTATAGTAGTATAGAATATCTTACCTATAACTATAATAAGCTAAAGAAAGAGCCCTAAGAAGACTAGGGAAACGTGCTAAGGTAGAAGTAAATACCCTTACCTTTGCCTTAAACACTAAGGTACTAATAAGGTGTAGATTCTACATACTAGTTACTATTTATAGGCATAAAGACATTAAAATAGCAGCGGATCTTAATAGCTACGCTAAGATTAATATTATTAGTGCTAAATTTATAAAGAATTATAAGCTTAACTAGGCTAAGGCTATAGCACCTATCCTTAAGGTAGTAAGGGCCCTTATAGTCCCTTAATATAGTATCTATAAGGTACTTATTATAATTAAGAACTTAAGGGGAGAAGAAAAGGACCTTAAGCTACTATATATAGCTATAGATAGGGACCTAAGAGTAGGGGGAAGCCCTCTCTTAATTAGAATATATACACTTATTAAAGAATATATATATCTTTACTTATACTTATAAAAGTAATAGTTTAAGAAAAAGAGAATAGCCTTCTTACTTATAACTCCTTATAAGTTTATAAAGGTAATATATAATAAGACTATTATATATACTATTATAGGAGTTATAGAAAATAAGTTTATTACCCTTAAAGATAATAAGGAGGTAAGAGCGTATAGAACTATTAAGGATATCCCTAAGGAACTATATAAGTTTAAAGATATATTTATATTAAATAAGGTAGGAAGCCTACTATTAAGAAAAGAGACTAATTATATAATTAACCTAATACCTAGGGCTATACCCCTATATAGACTGATTTACCCCCTCTCCTAAAGTAAGCTTAAGGAGCTTTGCAAATATATTAATAAAAACCTATAGAAAGGCTAGATAAGACTCTTTAAGAGCCCTATAGGTATACCTATCCTATTTATACTAAAGAAGGATAGAATACTTTAACTATATATAGATTATTAAGGACTTAATAGAGTAATACAAAAGAATCGCTATACTCTCCCCCTAATTTTAGAGATCCTAGACTAGTGCTAAGGAGCTTGCTACTTCTTAAAGATTAATATTAAGAATGCTTACTATTAAATTTATATTAAAGAGAGTAATAAGTAAAAGACTATATTTTATACCTATTATAAACACTATAAATATCTTATAATACCTTTTAGGTTAACTAATGCCCTAGCTACCTTTTAAAGCTATATTTATAAAGCGCTTTATAGGTTAGTTAATACTATTTATATAGTATATCTAGATAATATCCTTATCTTCTTAAAAACATAAGAGAAGCATACTATATATATTAAGGAAGTTTTAGAATATATAAGGTTAGCAGAGCTATATATAAAACCCTTAAAGTATTTATTTTACTAAGAATCTATAGAATTCCTAGGGTTTATCCTATTAGTTAATAGGATTTTAATAGATATATATAGGGTTAATATAATCTAAGATTAGAAGGAGCCTAAGAGCTTTAAAGATATATAGTCCTTCCTTAGATTCTATAACTTCTACTAATAGTTTATCTATAGATACTCTAGGATTATAGTACCCTTATATACACTAATAAAAGGCAGTTAAAATAGTATCTAGACTAGGAAGTTTATATTTAGAGTAAAGAAGTAGCTAGCATTTAGCTAGCTAAAAGATGCCTTTTAGTAAGCGCCTCTCCTTTATTATTATAACCTAAGTTAGCTAGTGCGTATTAAGATAGATGCTTTAGTCTTTATAATAATAGGAATCTTATCTTAATAGGATAATAAGGGACGCTAGTATTTAGTAGCCTTTTAGTTAAGGAAGTTTATAGACACTAAGTGTAATTATAGTATAGCTAATTAGGAATTACTTACTATAGTAAAGTTATTTAAACACTAGTAATACTATATTAAAGGCATAGTAACTCTAGTTAAGGTCCTATTAAACCACTATAACCTATAGACCTTTATAAGGTAGTAGAAGTTAAATAGAAGGTAGGCTAGATAGTGTATATTCCTTTACCCCTTTTACTTTATAATTAGGCATAGGCTAGGGAAGAGTAACCTAGTGAATATACTATTAAGAAGGTCTAATTATAAAGGCAAACCCCTAATAAATAAGGCACTTCTACTAGAGCTTTAAAAGAAAATAGTAGCTACTAAAGAAGTAGTAAAAAAAAAGATACTAATATATTAAAGAAAATATAGTAAGATACCTTTAGGGGAGGAAAATACCCTAGTCTTAGATATAGAGAGGCTTAATAAGATATCTTTAGGGAAGGAAAATACCCTAGCCCTTATAGAGAGAGCTTAAGAGGCTAGAGTAGCTTAGTTAAGAGGCTAGTTAGCCACTATAAATCTAGTAAAAGATTAGCTAAATAAGAGTAATTTCTAGGAGAAGGTAGCGTATATCTAAGATATTAGCGTAATATAAGAGATATAGGGGACTATAGCATTACTAAATCCCTACTAATCTAGGCTAAATAAACTATTAGCGTAATTACTATAGAAGGTATAGAGTTAAGACCTAGATTTATAAAGGCAGAATAGTAAGATAGATAAATCCCTAGCAAAAAGAGAGAGAAAAGCTAGTCTATAGTTATATAGCATAAGGGGCCTTCTAATATACTAAGACTAGGTAGTTATTCCCTAGGAGCCTATCTTATAATAGGAGCTTCTATAGCTATACTATAATAATCCGCTAGTAGGTTACTTTAGGACTAAGCGCACTCTAGAGCTACTAAAGCATTACTTTTAGTGGCTAGCTATAAGTAAGTCTATTTTAAACTATATTATAAGCTATAGGGTTTACTAATAGGTAGTAGCTAGAAGGCATTACCTATATAGAAGCCTTAAATTATTACTAATACTAGGGTAACTATAGGTAGAGATTTTAATAGACTTTATTATAGGATTACCTATTATATAAGCAAGTAAGCAAGAAACTAACATAATCCTAGTGATTATAGACTAATTTACTAAGTATTCTATCTTCCTACCTATAACTACTATAATTAACGCTACTAAATTAGCAAAGCTTTTCTATAAAGAGATTAAACTATAATTTAAGGCCCTAGAGAGTATTATATCTAATAAAGAATTAGTCTTTATAAGCTAATTTTAGTTAGACTTATACTACCTCTTATATATAAAGCAAAGGCTTTCTATAGCGTTTTACCCCTAAACTAATAGGTAAATAAAGAGAATAAACTAAGTGCTTAAGCATTACCTCTAATGTTTTATTACTAAGAACTAGTAAATATAGCTAAACCTACTCCTAATAGCGTAATTTATATATAATAATATAGTAAATAGAACTATAGGTTACTCTCTAAATTACTCCCTTATAGGCTATTTACCTAAGTTTTATCTAGCTCTTAGGAATAAGATTAAAGAAAGGGAGGTACTAGAAGCCTATGCTTATATTATAAAGCTATATAAAGTTAGAGAATAACTATAGGAAAACTAAGTAAAAGCCACTAAAACCTAGGCAAAATACTATAATAAACGCTACTAGCTATTAACTCTAAAAAGAGGTAACTTAGTACTACTATTAGTAAAGAATATTAGGCTTAAGGATATAAAAAGGAAGCTAACCCCTAGGTTTATTAGGCTATTTTAAGTGCTTAATGCTATAGGAAAATAGGTATACTAACTCACACTACCTAAGAAGTATAGCTAACTATATAATATATTCTATATTAGCCTATTAAAGCTATAGAATTACTATAAAGGCACTAAGGAAAAAGATATACTAATACTAGACCTTAAGAATAAAGAAAATAAGTATAAAGTTAAAGAGATTAAGAACTATAGAAAGGCCTATAAAGGTAATAAATACCTAGTAAAATAAAAGAGTTAGCCTAGTAAATATAACTAGTAAGTCCTAGTAAAAGATATAGAAAGCACCTAGTATATAATTTAGGTGTTTTACTAAAGCAAGTCTAGTAAGAAAGGTAGTAAGATATAAGTAAGTTATAAGTAAAGAGATATAATATTCCTATAAAAAAGGCCTAGCCTTACTAGCCGCTATTATAATCTAAACTAAAAACCTTAGACTACTTACTAAAAAATAAAAGAAAATATACCTATAAAGTAGGGAGACTTAAAGGAAACCCCTCTATTATAGCCCCTATATGCCTTAAAACCTAGCTATTATAAATAAAGTACTTAGCATTATTCTTATCCCTTGCAATTATCTCCTATATTACTAGGTAAAAGCAGTGTTTTACTATACCCTAGGGCATAAAACCTTAAATATAAAGTTATTCTTACCTTCTAGGTAGTAAAGAGTTTATAATAGTTTAGCTATAAAAGGGTTAGTAAATAAGTAATAAAAAGGGAGGGAATACTTACTACCCCTAGGATAGGACTTAGAAACATTATAACCAAAAGTTACTAGTAAGAAATAATATACTAATTATATAAAATTAATATATCCTTACCTAAAATATAAGTAAGAAGCTAGTAAACCTAGGGGGAAGAGATAAACCTAGTGAACCTTAGCGGCCTTAGTAAGACTAAATATAATATAGTATGCTATATTAGTATAATTAAAACCTATTATTAAATTAAGATAGGCCTTAGTAAAACTATAGTAAAAGTCCTTTAAAAAGGCATAGTCTTTAGGGTTCTTAGGGTTATCTTTACTAAGGGCGCTTATAAGGGTTTATACCTAATCTAAGAGTACTAGAAAGTCTAAGAAATCTCCCTTTATAGTAGCTATAGCCTATATAGAGATATTAGTAATAAGGTACTAAAAGACATAGGAATAATAGTATACTTATAGTATTATAAGTATTACTATGCTTATAACACTAGATATAGCGTTTAGAGTGTTTTGCTATAATAATAGCGAATAATAGCTAAGGAAATTAGTAGTTTATCTAGGGAAGTTTAGGCTTTAAGGGGGGGCTTTTCTTAAACTTAGCGTATTCTATATATAAGTAGTGTATATAGGAGCACTCTTTTAAGGGAATATAATCCTATTCTATAGTAAAGATAAGGTAACTAATAAGGGAATTATAATAGTAACTAAAGATATAATAATATTTTAAAAAGTTTAACTATAAATATAAAAGGGAAAAACCTATAATATAAAGGAGTGTTATAGAAGAATTTATACTTAAACACTACCTAATATTTATTATTATTTTAATATAGCTACTACTTAGCAAATAGCTATAGGATAGCTAGTAAAAGCTATTTAAAAGCCTAGCTATAAGTAGGGGGGTAATTATAAGGCCTTACTTACAACACTATGCATTACTAGCGTACCCTGTGGGCAGGCTGCACCCTAGGGCTATGTCTACGTAACACTAGCAAGCCGCTAGCTATAAGCCAGCGACTCGCACGCATAACATACTTAGACCTGGCAAGCTTTAGTTAATATACTAGATCCCCTATACCTCTTGCCTAGCCACCATTGTTCTAACATAAGCTATGTTACCTTTAAAAAATATAGGAGATTTTATAAATAAAGGTATAGATTAAAGAGCTTAAGGTAAATCTAGGATTAGCTAGACCTTCTCTAGGACTTATAATTACCCCTTAAACTTTAGCTATAGTTTTACTAGTAGTTTATAGTAACTTAGTAGTAATTATATAGTAAAATAGTCTTATTAAGATATAGATAAAAATACCTATATATAAAGGGAATATATATAAAGGGAATATATATAAGAACCTATAGAATTTCCTAGTAAATTTAGATATATTATTTAAATTAGACTACTATACCTTTAAGAATAATACTACTAAGGTAGTATATATAGGTAGCTACCTAGCTAATAATGTAAAGTAATAATAGATATATTATATAGCTATAGATAAGTATATAAATTACTTATTATTTATATAAGTAAGTTTTCTAGAATAGCTAAAAACTAGAATAATAGATAAGGGTATAAGATACTTAGAAGTAATAAAAACACTACTAAATCTTAGGTAAAAAAGTAACTAATTATTTTAAGCCTTTATAAAAGCTTAGACTAAGGTAAAAGCTAAGTTACTTAAAGTAATCCTAATATATCTATAAATTACTATTTTTCTAAATAGCTTAAATAATACTATAAGAAAGTAAATAATTAGCTAAGAGATTCTAATAACTTAGAGCTAGTTATAAGGCTAGGGTAAGAAAGTAAAGGTTATAATAAGTTTAGGCTAAAGTAATAAAATAAGTTAAGACCTTAAAAGAAAGAGGTAATACTCTATATTACCTATAGATAAGGCATAGTAATAAAGCAAAGATTAAGTAAAAAAGCTATTTCTAGTATACTATAAATATAGAAAGCCTAGATATCCTATACTAGCTTATTAGGCACTAGACTATTTTACTTATAAAAGTAATAGGTATATAACTAAGAGGTATAGTAAAAGTAGTAATAAAGCTATATTACCTAATATAATACTAGTTTAAATAGCATAGACCTAGGAATATAATCTTACTATAAAATACCTTATAAATAATAGAATAAGAATATAGGTATTTTTATAATAAGATAACTAGTAGTTAGCTATAAAAGCACTATTTAATATAGGTATATAGTTATTAATAATTTATCCTAAATTATTATTAAAAAAGGATTAGGAGAATATAATCTAATTAGACTAGGTACTAAAGAGTATAAGCTAAAAAAAGATTCTATATTAAGGGATCTTAAAAATATTAATAAAAGTAAAAGATAGTATAGGATTTATAAAAGTCTATTAAGTTAGCTACTATATTACTAATATAGGTAAAGGGATAATACTAGGTATAGATTAAACTAAAGAATATTTACCTATAATTATATATTAGGATTAGGGATTTTAAAGATATTTAGTAACTATAAAATGCCTTTTCTTTATTTATAGTAAGTAGTAAATATATAAGGAGAAAAAATAAGTAGTAGTTTTATTACTATTTAGAGTAATAAAGATTAGGCTAAGTATTTTAAAAAATAAAAATTAGAAAGAAAAGGGTAAGAACTAATTAAAGAACCTAGTAGTAATAGAAGTATAATTAAATAGCAAAGTAGCTATATAGTTACTAGAATATACTTACTAGTAGTAAAAAAGCAAAGGTATTATAGTTATACTAATTTTAGAAAGCATAAGTAATAAATAAGCTATATTAAATTAAGGCATAAGCACCTAATACCTTATACTAATAATTCTAAAGGAATATATAAAGTTTATAAATATTTTTTCTAAAGAGCTAGTAAGTAAGCTTCCTAAACTAGGGGGCTATACTTATATAATTAAATTAAAAGAAGGGAAAACACTACCTTAGGGGCCTATATATAATTTAGCTAAAAAGAAGCTATTAGTTCTTAAAGAGTACCTTATAAGTATATAGCTTAAAGGGTAAATTAGAAGATTAGTTAGCCTAGCTAAAGCCTTAATTTTATTTATTCTAAAGAAAGAAAGGAAATTAAGGCTTTATATAGATTATAAGGGTTTAAATAAGATTATAATTAAGGATAAGGCTCCTTTACCCCTTATTACTAAAATTCTTAATTAATTAGTAAGTGTAATTATTTTTATAGTTCTTAATCTAAAAGATATATACTATTAGCTATATGTTTACTTAGGTAATAAGTAAAAGATAGCCTTCTATTATTAATATAGCTATTTTAAATATCTTATAATACTATTTAAACTAGTTAATATACTAGTAACCTTTTAGGAGTATATTAATAATACTCTTAAAGGACTTATTAATAAGACTTATATTATTTACCTAGATAATATGCTAATATATATATATATATTATTTACGCTAGTTAGCTCTATAGATAGCTATTACTAGTACTCCTGCTGCTAAGTTAAAAGGGAAAACCCTAATCTAGGAAGAAAAACCCTCTTATATCTATATTTAGGCTAGCGCTAGCCCTATAGTAAGCCTACGCTACTTAGTAAGTAGCTTATTATAAGTGTTTATTACTAGCTTATACTAGCCTTATCCTATAGAAAAGAAAAAAGAGGGAAGGAAAATATATAAAATAAGTATTCCTAGGCCCTCTAAACCCTATTCTAGTTTAGTAGTAAGTCTATCTTAAGTCTCTTTGCTTTTACTTAGGGTAAAGTAAATCTAAGTTTATAATATTAATTCACTTCTTATTTACTTTTATACTAACTTTTCTATAGCCTTACTTTTTAGCTAACTCTAGCCTAGTCCTACCTTATTAGTTTAATAAAGTATAAGCACCTAGTTTTGCTTAGTTATTACAGGGGGAGGGTGGCTTTGACCTAGGACTAGGACAGTTCCGTGTTAAGGCCGGTCGTGTGTTGTCAGATTCGTCAAGCTTGATGTGCTATGCTAATATATAGTAGTGTAATTAAGAAGCATATAGAATATATTAAATAAATTCTATATAGGCTTAGGGATATAAGTCTTTTTATTAACCTTAAGAAGTATTAATTTTTAGTTAAGGAAGTTAAATTCTTAGGCTTTAAGATATTAGTAAAAGGTATTATAATAGACCTAGTAAGAGTTAAGGTAATTATAACCTAGCTAATACTATATAGTGTCTTTAATATTTAGTTATTCCTTAGTTTTACTAGATTTTACTACTATTTTATTAAATAGTATAGTAAAGTTATTATTCTATTAATAGATTACCTTAGAGGGTAGTAACTAGTAATATTTAACCTAGAACCCTATAAGTTAGTAGTATTTAAAGAACTTTAATAAAAATTTTAAGAAGCGCTAATTTTAGTGCATTTTAACTCACTTATATATCTTAGAGTAAAGATAGATATATCTAGATATATAATTAGGGCTATACTTATAATGTATATGCTAGGTTACTAGCACTTAGTTATGTTTATATTAAAGAAGATAAATAATGCTAAATTATACTATTTAATACCTAATAGCGAATTATTAGCTATCTAAGAGGCTTTTTATATATAGAGACACTACCTTACTTATTTAGCTTATATAATTAAGGTTATTATAAACTATTTAAACTATAAGTACCTAGCTATAAAGCCTAAGCTTACTAGTAAGTAAGTAACTATACTTAATAAGCTTTATCCTTTTAACTTTAAGATTATATATTATATAGGGATATTAAATCTTACTAACTTACTTTTAAGAAAACTAGATTTTATAAGTAAGGTAAGGAAAGCAAAAGTAGTAACTATATAACTTCCTATCTTTTTATTTAAATTTATAGATCCTAAGTAATAAAAACACCCTAGTAATACTATTAGTACTATAGGTTTTATAAAAACATTGCTTAGTATAACTAATAGTTAGTTATAATAACACTATAATAATACTACTAATATCTAGGGTTTTAAAAAATTATAACTTAACTATATTCCTAAAGAACCTAATAATCTAGATAATCTTAGAAGAGTTATATTAGTAGGGTTATTTAATACTTTTAATACTTTTATTAATAAGTAATAAGCTAGCTATAGTAATACTACTAGTACCTAGCGTATATTTAGTTTATTACTTAGTTATTTTAATTTTCCTATTAGACTAGCTACTACTATTAGGGGTATACTAGCATAGGTTATTACTAGTAAGTAGCAAGGGTACCCCTTAAAAACATTACTTATCTATATACCTATAAAACTAGAAGTATTTATTAAACTAATTACTTATAGAGATATTATAGCTAGGATTTAATTTATTTAAAGAACCTTTTCTAAGTTTATCTCTAACTTTCTAGAAAAAAGCTTAGAATTAAAACCCCTAATTTAAGTTTTATTATATAAAGTATAGTAAGGGAATAACTTTACTACAGGTTAATTAAAGTTACTTAAAAGTAGTAATTTAGTAGTATCCTAAATATAGTCTATTAGACTCTCTAAGCTATTAATATTTAAGAATTATATTTTTATTTCTTTAGGAATAAGAAAAGAAATTTTATTACTAACTTATAATAACCTTACTACTAGGTATTAGGAAGTAAGTAAAACTCTTTATTAGATTATAAACTAATATTATTAGCTAATAATAAAGATAGATATAAAGGTATATATTAGCACTTATATAAGTTATTAAACTTTAAAACTAAGGCATTATAAACTATATAGTAAGCTAGCTATACTACTAGTGCTTAATTACCTTTTTTAAGAATTATTAATAGATTTTATTACTAGACTTTTACTAGTAAAAGATTTAAACTAGACTTATAATATAATTCTAGTTATTATTAACTAATTTATAAAATATAGTATTTATATTCCTATATTAATATAACTAACTAGTAATAAGCTAGTAACTATATTCTTAAAATATATTTTTAGAGATTATAGAGCTCTAGAAGGTATTATAATAGACTAAGATTTTATATTTACTAGTGGTTTCTAGATAACTTTTTATTATTTTCTTATAACTAAGTAGCTACTTAGCACTGCTTTTTACCCCTAGATAGATAGCTAGATAGAATATTTAAACTAGGTCCTAGAATATTATTTAAGGGCTTTTACTTATACTAAATAAACTAATTAGGTAGATAACCTATTATTAGTATAGTTTATATATAATATAAGCAATTATATAACGCATAGCTACACACTAGTAAAGGTATTATAAGGTTATAATCCTAGAGGTTTATAATAAGTAATTATAAATATCCCTTTAGTAAATAATTAAGCTAAAAGTAAAGTCTTAGCATTAAGAGAGAAATATACTATAATTAAATAGCTTTTAAGTAACTTATAAACTTAGTATAAGAAATATTATAACTAGAAAAGAACTCTAATAAGGTTTAAAGTTAGTAATTATGTTTTACTATTAATAAAGAATATTAATTTAAGATAACCTAGTAGGAAGCTAGCTATAAAGTATTTAAGCCCCTATAAGATTAAAAAGGTAATTAGGAGTTATAGATTAGTATATTAATTAAAGTTACTACCTAGGACTTAATTATATAATATATTTAATATTACTAATCTTAAGCCTTTTAAAGGGAACCTAACTAATATAAAAGATATATCCTTACTATAGGATAATATTAAAGATAATAAATAAGAGTTTAAAGTTAAGAGAATTATTTTATACTACTATAATAAAAGGTATTATAAATATCTAGTTAAATAAAAGGGCTATAATACTTTAGAGAATTCTTAGGTATTAAAAAGGGATTTTAGTACTAAAGAAATTATTAATAACTATAAGTAATAGTTAAGTAGTAAAGTTAATATAGTAAGATATTAGAAAATAAAGTTAATTTACTTAAATAACTTAAATAATCTATTATATAGCTACTAAGCACTTACCTCTTTATAATAGAGTTAGTTACTAGGATTACTAGTTTCTTAGTAATAGTAATAGCTATAGTAACTATAAAGGTAAAGGCCTTAGGAGTATTTTTATTATTAGAATCCCTCTCTTTATATATATAGACCTAAAGTTTACTAGGGAGCTTAATAAGACTAATATAATTAGGTAAGTTAGTAGTATAGGGTATAAACTACTAGTAAGTTAGTTAGGTATTAGCTATATATATTAAGAAAGCTTACTATTAGAATATTCTAGGCTATAAAGTAAAGACTATTTAAAATATTAATCTATATCTTAAGGTTTATAGTATTACTTAGTAGTGCTATTATAATATACTTATTACTCTTTACTTTATAAGTAATATTAGTAGTTATTTAAGTATAGTAAATATATCTATACTTATTAGAATTTTTATAGAATAAGATAGTATTTTATAGCTTTTTCTTTACTTTTATAATAAACTACTAGTAAGTTAGTAGTAATCTAGTATTTAAGTAATAGAATTATACTTACTTTATCTTAATAGTAGTAGTTACCTTCTAGAGTAGCTTTAATAAGTTTAAATAGCTTATTATAAAGCTATATAATTTAAGCTAAATACTAGTAATATATTAGTAATAAGTAAGCAAATTCTAGATAAGAAAGATATACTATAAGGCAGTTTTTATTATTTTAGAAGTAATAAGTATATTTTATTAAGTAGCTTATTAGAATATTAGTAATAAAGAAGTAATAAGTAAGTAAAGAAATTATACTTATAGATTTTTTATATTCTATAAGGAAGGTCTTATTATTAATAAGATATCCTAGAATATTATAAGTATTATTTTTTAGTAGGATATTCTATATTACTACTTACTAAGAGCACTATATATATAGAGTTTTCTTACTTATTATATTACTAGTAATAAGTTAGTAATAAAGATACTATAAAGATATAATAAACTTATATTAAAATTTTAGAAGTGGTTTACTTCTAAAGAAATAACTTCTTAAAAGACTTTAAAGGAGATTTCTTAATAGCTTAACCTTTAGGAGTTATTAATAAAGAAGGAGTTCCTATATAAGTATTAGATATAATAGACTAGCTATAAGTTAGCTATAATAGACTAGATATAAATTATAACTAGAAGTAAATAAACTAATAACTAAGAATAAGATAAAAGACTAAGATAAATAGTAATAAATAATAATAATATTTAGAGACTAAAAAAGGTTAGTAACTATAGTATAATAGTAATAAGAAAGCTACTACTTAGCTAGTAAGAGTAACTTATAAGGTTAAGGATTATTATAGGAGAAAGGAAGTGTATAAAAGAGGGGAAAAATTAGTCTCTTTTATATTAACTATAAACCCCTTAAGTAATCTAATGTATTATATATAAGTAATCCATAAATTATAATAATAACTATTAGCTTTGCCACTTATATATATACCTAATAGCTATAAACTTATAGTAACTATAATATAAGCCCTTTAGTTAGATTATCTAGAACTATAGCATTAAGTACCCTATTTATTTAAACTAATTATAAAAATTAATATAAGTTATCTATTTTTTTTAGTCTAGCTATATAATAAGTAATAATATTTATTTTACTATATTAAAGCTATATATAGGCTACTATTTAGATACTACTACTTATAATAGGGGGGGTTATTTATAATTAGTAATATTATTATTATTATTTTATTTACCTATATATCTAGTTATAAGGTATTTAATCTTATTTTTCTTTATAAGCTTTATTATAGTAACTATACCCTAAGTAAGTAGCTTATTTTATAATTAAGGTTAATTATATATTAAGGGAGTATTATATTAGGAGTGTAAAGGTTAGAGATAGGATATTTATTAAAGCGAATCTTTAGAGAACCTTTAGGCTATATAAATAATAAAGAGGCTAGCTAGCTATAAGATAGCTATATACTTATAAAGCAAGGTATTTATTAAAGACTATATATATTATTAGTGCTAGGTTAGAGATTAAAACCTTTACACACCCGCCCCTAGCTAGTATCTTCCTAGTAGTGACTGCAAGAATCTTAGCTATTACTTCGTTTATTCAACCCTACGAACAAGCTGTGACAAGCACTTAATCTATTATATCCTTACTTAGATGCGCTAATCTAGTGTGCTATAGGTCTATAGGCATTATTATTATAGTCTTTAGGTCTTATAAATCTCCCTTAATAGTAAAAGCTTCTAATAGGCTTAATCCCTTTATATATAGTTATATACTAATAATCTAAGTTTAAAATATTTTCTAATTATCTTTTACTAGGTTTATTACCTTTCTAGTAAGGTTATCCTACCTTAATCCCTTCTATATAAGTATTTAAAGAGATATAAGGTTTATAAAGAATAATAGTTAGTACTAAGCTCTTAATAGCATAAGGGTCTAGCTATTTATTAAGATAATCTAAGCTATGCTAATGCTATAAGCCTTAGTAATACTATAACTTGCTTAAATTCTAGGCTACTTACTATAATTAAGGTCTATAAACTAGTGTTTATTATTAAAGATATAGATTAAGGTATTACTATTAAGTATAACTTATAATTTATTATAAGTAAGGAAAGCCTTTATAGACTTTTCTATAGCTATAAATATAGTATTATTTTCTTTAAGTTCCTTAGGTTTCTTTATACTATTATTCTTTAACTATATATTATATACTTTCTTTATATTATTAGGTTAATAATTTATTACTTTCTTTACTTTCTTTAATAGCTTTTTATTAATTTTCTAATCCTTTAGTAAGTAAAGTATTTTATAGGTTTTTTATAAGTCTTTTAACTTCTTTACTTTATGTTTTTTATAGTAAATATAGGGGTTTTTTTTAATCCCTTTTTTTAGCTTTATTCTTTCCTTCTTTATTAAAAGTTAGTTTAGCTTTAAAGGCTTTACTTTCCTTACCTTAAGACCTTCCTTATGCTTTTATAAGGTACCTAATCTTACTTATAATATTATAGAAGTCTAGAACCTTTCCCTTGCTCTTTACTATATAAATTAATAAGTTAATTTAAGCTAAGATAGTAAGAAATTAAGCCCTAATAGTATTATTAATTATTTCTATAAGTAAGTTACCCTTAGTAATAAAGTAGTTTACTTAGAAGTATCTCTTATAGCTAATTAAAGTATCTATAAGCTACTTATTAATATTTACCCTTATAAGGTTTTACTTAATAGTCTTATTAAAGTTAACTTTAGTATAATACTTAATAGTTTTACTTAAAGGTATTATATTCCTTATAAGCTCTCTAATCTTATTATAAAGAGATATATACCTTAAGGTTATTTACTTATATTTAAATCTAAGTATTACTATAAACTAAGTATAATAATCTTTTATAGCCTTTAAGAGGCTTTAAAATTAGCTATTAAATACCTAATAATAATTACTAAGAACTATAAACTAAGCGCTATCTTTAGTATTATTAAGTTATTAAGGGTATTAAAAATAGCTTTTCTTAGGTATATTATAACCTTTAGAGAAGCTTTCTTAGGGTTACTATATACTAGGGATTATAGCTTTAATACTATATAAGCGTGTTTAAACTCCTATAGTATCTAATATAAATAATTAACTTTATATAGCCTTTATTACCCTTCTCTTTATAGGAGTCCTATTTCTTACTAAGATTAGAGGTTTAGAAAGGTAATCTAGCTATATATTTAAATCTAGGTTAATAAAGATTTAAATTCTATCTTTAATAGCTCTTACCTTAACTATCTTATACTATAAGTCCTAGTAGTAAGGCTTCTATAGCTTAATAGCTAGCTTATTGCTTTTTAAAGATTCCTTAGATATTATAAGGATATTCTATAGTATTATTATTAAACTAATAAATACTAATATTAATCCTAGTATACTAGGGGTTACCTAATTATAATATTAATAAATTAGGCCTCTCTTTACTAGGTTTATACTAATTATTTAAAGATTAAATAATTAATTAACTTAGAAAGAGTACTAATTTAGAAGAAAGGTATAATTATTATAAATACTATATAATTACTACTATATTAGACTATATAGCTAGGGTTTAATATAATTATATCTATTAAGTTATCTAACCCTATAAGAGAGTATAAACTATAGCTTAAATACCTAAGTACTTTTACTATTAGTAAGGTACTAATATAGTGCTAAAATATACTATAAAGTTATAGAGGTCTTAGAAAATAACTAGCTAGGGGTGGACTCTTGTCTTAGCTAGTTAAATAGCGAGACTATTGTGCGGCAGGGATAAATCATGCCCTTGTGGGTGCAACAGCCAGATACCTAGGTATATACTCCGTACCTACGGACTACGGAGTACTCCGTACACACATACATGTAATAGTAGGTGCCAGGCCAGGCCAAGCGGAGTCGGCAGAATCGCCGAATCCGAGGCAATACTCCGATACTCCGTTGTGTGGAGTAGGCCAACGAATACGGACGTATGTACGGAGTACGGAGTACTTCTTTGTTGATGGCCTCTGTCTGGCGACTCACGGATTACTCGGCCAGAATTAGCCCGCGAACGAGGTTCTGCATTGATCGGCTTGTCCGTTTGGGCAAATCGCCTGGCTTCATCAATTAATTTCAGAGGGTAGTCCGTACGTACTAAGCAGTTAGCGTTAGCAGTCTACGAAGGATTATGGTTGCACAATCTTACCAAAACTGCAGATTTCTTCGGCCATTGGCGGGAAGAGGAGCCACCAGAACCACTCACTAGTTGATCTAGTTGATCGTCCAGCGTTTTGTTTGTCTGCGCTGACGCCCGTAGATCAGATGATAATGCAGCCATTCATCTGAGTAGGCATACTTCGTACGGAGTACTCCGGTACTCCGGTACTCCGGTACTCCGGTACTCCGTAAACATTTCGGCAGCTGGCAGCTGGCAGTTGGCAGTTGGCAAAACGCATCCAATGATAGTTCAAGCTTCGCGGGGTCGTGTTGCTGTTGTTCTAGGCAGGCTAATCATGCAGTTCCTCCTATCAACAGTAGCCCGGGATCAAGGGACGACGGAAACTCCAATCTCGTAAAAACAACAAACTGAATCTTGTGTTTGGAACGGTCGCTGTGGTGCGATTGGAACGCCACGGGGGGTGGTGCCCATTTGTTGCACCTGTCTTTTTAGGGCCAGGATAATAAACGACATCACCCGGGGTCACAAGCTGACACACCGAGAATTGGCCCAAGTAATTCCGAAGCCCCCAACCACGTTATGGGACCGCCAGAAAGACTGTGGGCACTGAGAGTCTGGCAGGCAGCGAAATGTTTTCGGGTGCGCCATGTGTTATTATTGATACCTAGGTGGGTAAACTGTTTCGTTTCAGCCAACTTTTTCTGAATTGCATGCAGTGTTTATTGTCAATTCATTATAGAACATCAAGATATCTATAGCCACAGTGTAGAATGCAAAGCTTTTCGACTCACTGCCACAGAATGCTACTGAGCTGTCCGGTAGCTTTGTTGTATTGACACTTCAAAGCAACCTGTAGGGGAATTGGAGTCTCGAAGTCAGCTATAATAAACCTCCCTGACTCTTGTCCTTATCTTTGCACCTAATGAATCACGGCAAACATCGGAGCTTGAAACCGCGCTGCGATACGTCACAAACAAACATTTCTGCGAATAACGACGAATAAAGTTACGCTTATTATGCAAAAGCTCTGCAAGCTCAATAGCCACGCTATTCAGTCGATGTAGAGCCCCCACAATATACCATTTTTAGACTAGTCTGTTCAACGAATCTCTTGATGCTCCACCATAAATGCGGTGTCGGATGAGTCAACTTGTAGCAAAAAATTTTAGGAGCGGGATGGAAAGCTCGTGTCTAATTTCTTTTGATCAAAAATCATTCAATCTCGACCTCGACCCGACCCTAACGCCTTTGAACCCGAATCCCAATTGCAAACTCACAACCAAAATCGTGACAATGGCCGGCAGTAAAGGCAAGGTTTGCTTGGCGTGAGTCTGGCCCCCTCCCCCCCCCTCCCCCGCGACAAATTGAATGCCACTAAGCTGTCTCCCGCGGCTCAGAGGTCGTGTGCTTGAGCTGACAAAAGACTGCCAGCTATTCCGGCGGACTCGACACGAGCACGATCCTGGCTTGGTTACTGGAGCAGCAATATGAAGTTGTGTCAGTAGTTACATGTTCGATTCCAAGCTCACCCACACTTTTCAAGCTGACTGCTTGAAGCTGCTATTTGGCCAATGTCGGCCAGGAAGAAGACTGGGCTGCCGTTGAGAAAAAAGGTGAACAAGTTCTCTCACCAAGTCAGATCCCGCGTGCCCATTGAGAACACAAGTGCTGATATTCTGCGCGCAGCTCTCCAGATTGGGGCCACCAAAAGTACGACCCATCAACGCCGAAGATTTGCTTGCTGGGACGATGACTAAACGACACTGGCAGTGATCATTGATGACCTTCGCAAGGTTTTTGTCGAGTACGTCGCATGACTTTTTTTTCTGATTATGACACTGACACCCGTTCTAGCGAATTGTGCTGGAAGGCCGTGCAATGCGTTCGTTAAACCCGCTCGATCCAGTTAATTTTCTGCGACTTACACGACCTTTCTAGAATGCCATCTACGAAGACCAGTATCTCCTAGGTCAGTTTGTTAGGTTGCGGACAGGTGTTTGAAAGAGAGGCCAACGTCAGGTTCTAGGTACTAGCTTGGCCCGTCCTGTCATCGCACGTGGAATGATGAAGGCTGCCGAGAAAGAAGGGTTCGTCCACACCTGCTACGAACCGCTTTGGACCGACAGATGCTAACACTCATGGAATTTCTTCAGTTGCGACTTCGTCTCGCATGGTTGCGTGAGTGATGAATGACCGAAAAATTCAACCTGACCTAGTTGATTTGACTGACTGTTGTTACAGACTGGAAAGGGGTAGGTTTTGTACTCGACGATCTCGGACAATGCGACTGACAACGAATTCAGAAATGATCAAGTGCGCTTTGAGGTACGTCATTTCCTTTCATGGTATGGCACTTTGTGAATTTTCAAACTCTGCGAGGATGCGCCGCCCAGTTCCGTTGCCCTGCATAAAACGATGGCCTCTGTTCAGCGATCGAGTTCGAAACAGATGATTATCTTGCCTAGTGTGGTTGGAGCCCGGGTCACTCGGCAGCTGGCCGGGAACTCACGAATGAAACAATTCCAAGACGCCCGCACAGTTGAAGCTACTTGTTGCGAAGAAACTGACTTCAGCAGTTGGCCTATTTGACCATCAATCCCGCCATCAAGGTCATCGCCCCATGGTACGACTGCAAACCTGCTCCGGAAACGAACTTATCAAGCAAATGCTAACTCGCGACTTTCTCGAAGGCGTGACCCTCTTTTCTACCAGCGTTTCCAAGTGAGTTTTGCCTACTTTCAATCTCTGATTTCATGCTGATTTCTTCTCAGGGACGTAATGACCTTCTTGACTATGCGGCTGAGAAGGGTATCCCTGTGACTTCGACCAAGGCTAAGCCGGTTTGTCTGCACTAGCATCATGAGGAGGGAAGGATTACTGATGGTAGCGATAGTACTCTATGGATGACAACCTGGCGCACTGCTCGTACGAGGTGGGTCGCCCGAATTCCTTTCTCCATAACATGCAGCTGACGAGTCCAGGCCGGCATGCTCGAAGACCCCAACGTGACCCCACCAGAAGACATGTGGTAAGTTAAGACATGGTTTGCGAGAGGAAACCTCGACTTGCTGATTTTGATGCACAGGACGCGCACCGTCAGCCCTCTCAAGGCCCCCGATACTCCTCTCGATATCACCGTTCACTTTGACAAGGGCCTGCCTATCAAGGTTGTCACTCCGCAGGAGACTGTCACTGAATCACTCGAGCTGTTCAACCTGCTCAATGCTCTTGGTAAGGAGCACGGCATTGGTCGTGTAGTAAGTCTCATCTCATACCTTGAACACCCCCAAGTCTCTCTTTAACAAAACCAAAAAAAAAACAGGACATCGTCGAAAATAGGTAAATAGAGATATTCTCAGGAACCGAAAAAAAAGACCAAAAAGGGCCAAAACACGCTAATCTTGCGCCACTCCAAGGTTTATTGGTCTCAAGAGTCGAGGCTGTTGTGCGTAACCCCCCACCGCAACAGGATTTCCTCTTTCGTTCCGCATACTTACAAGCGCACAGATGACAGCCCAGCCATGACCATCCTCCGCCTAGCTCACATCTCCATCGAAGGCCTGTAAGTGCAAGGTTCTGTTCACACGAGTAGGATTTTTACTGAGGTCGTGTAGGGTTCTGGACGGTCGCGTCCGCTCTCTGCGCGACAACCTGAGCAAGCAATGGTCTGAACTGCTCTACAACGGGCTCTACTTCAGCCCCGAGCGCGCGTTTCTGCAGCGTAAGCCACCTTTTTCACTCGGCAAATGGACCCGAGGCTAACTTGACCACAGCCAGTCTCGACTTTTCTCAGCAGCGGGTAAAGGCCCTTGGTACCAACGATGTGTGTTGCACGGATCTGACCGAAGCTTAACAGGTCAACGGCGAGGTCCGCCTCCGACTCTACAAGGGCAACGCCTACGTCCTGGGCCGCACTTCCCAGGAGAAGCTCTACTCCGAGGAAGATGCGTCCATGGACTCTCTCACCACCTTTGACCCCTCCGAGACGGTAAGTCATGTGTGTTGAAAAAAAAAACATGTCAGTGTGGACAGAACACTAACGTGATGCGCAGTCTGGCTTCATCACCATCAACGCTATCCGCCTCAAGAAGGTATTTCGCCCCAATATTCCCGGCAATGGCGAAAACAGGACTCACTAACTCGTTGAATAGTATGGTCTGCAGTTGGCCGAGGCTGGCATCGAGCTTTAGATGGCTAGGCCGTAGCTTTCCTAGGAGTATTTATTGTATTGATTTATTCTTGAAAAAGGGAACAAGGATAAAAAGGACTAAAATAAAGGGTTAGAGATGCATCATGTGGGTTTTTGTGACGTGTCATCTTTACAATTGCCCCCAACGACGCTGGCGTGAGTCTTGATATAATATGTGAAGATCCCATGTAGGCTAGGCGATGCATGAGAGATCAACCAGTCCGTGCTTCAACAATTCCAAGTGAATAGGAGGGGTCCCACTCTTTTAATCATGAAGAAAGAAGGGGGAAAGGCCGATACTTCATTCGTGAAGCGCAATGCGAATTTCCCTAGCCGTCTTGTCAATGAACTCACGGGCCTGCCAGAGATGCTTGTCCATGTGCATAAAAGGATGCGGCACACCGGGGAACCGTTTCAGGGTCACCTCGACGCCATTCTCCACCAGCAGGTTGGCGTAGCGCTCGCCCTCGTCGCGGAGAGGATCAGCACCGGCCGTGTAGATGACCGTCTTGGGCAAGTTTCTGAAGTTGGGAGCCCGGAGGAGGTTGGCGAACCACGCGACTTTCTCGCGGGCGGCCTCGTGCGCTGCCGGGTCGGCGGCGGCGGGGAGCGATGACCACTTGAGCTTGTCGAACCAGGCCAGGCGGCGCCAGTTGAGGGTGGGCGCCCACTCGTTCTCCCGCATGGAGGGGAAGGGCGAGTCGGACGCCGACGAGTACCGCGAGAGGTCGTCGACGACGGGGGTGCCGGCGGCCACGAGCCTGATGGGGATGGGAGCCGGCTCGTCGTTGTCTCGCGCGAGGTGGGCCAGGGCCAGGGCGATGCATGCGCCCGCCGAGACGCCGCCGAGGGAGATGCTGTCCGGCTTGATGTTGAACCTCTGGGCGCCGCGGGCGTGGATGTGCTTGAGGGCCGCGAAGCCGTCCGTGATGCCGACGGGGAAGGCGTGCTCGGGCACCAGGCGGTAGTCGACGTCGATGACGACCACGTCGGCCTTTTGGCAGATGTGTCTGCAGATGTGGGATTCCGTGTCGAGGTCTCCCAGGCCCCAGCCTCCGCCGTGAAAGTCGATGTGCACCGGCCAGGGACCCTCCGAGTCGGGCTCGTACACTCTCACGTTGAGCCTGGTGTCTGTGCCGTCGTCGAGGGGGATCTGCTCGTCGTATATGCGGCCGACGTCGGACGCCGGGCCGGTGCCGTAGCTATACAGGACCGAGTACTTGGATCGGAGAAGGGCCAAGTCGATTGGTTCCAAGGGCGTGTTGGCGACGTTGTCGTTGTAGAGCTTCTCGAAAACCGGATCGAGCTTGCCGGCCATGGAGGGGTGAATGGGCTGCAGGGCCTCGTGCTTGCCGTCGGAGCTCGCCATGTTCTCTGCCGGGACGAGATTGTATGGATCCGTACGGATTACGTTTCGTGTCTTTGTGCGGTGGGTTCGACGAGGGTATTTCCCCAGGGTTGAGGACGGCGGCATAGGTATATACATACGGTCCGTAGGGTGCAAGGTTTAACAGACGTCAACATCCCGCCATGTAATCCGTACGGAGTAATACTCCGTATGTACATACGGATTATGTGCAGTGGGTCTAGTCCGTACCACCCCCCTACTGTACCTGTAGGCTGTACCAGCCCGGTCCAGCCGGCCCGGCCCGTCTCTGACTTTCACTGTCTGGAATAATAAAGCTACACAAAGCGATGAATGGCGTTAGAATGCTCCACCGTGAGAGATAAGACGTCGCCGCTGTAGAGGAACAGATGTCTTGCAAGTGGCCCTCCATCCTGTTTATTTTTATTCTTCTTTTCGTATTTCCAGATTCGCAAGCATAGCATCCATGTCGCACCCGGTTGTGCAAATTATTTCAAATCGCTCTCCAACTTCCTTTCGTAACATCCAATGCTCAACGCTCCATCGAATTATAGTGTATAGATTTCAAATCGCCGTGTCATGCGAGGCATACTGATGACTTCAATTTTGTTCACAATTGATCAACTAGAGAACGGGGGTTTCGAGTCCGTTTCCTGCGATTGGTGCAGAAGACCACATGCAGACAAACAAGACGCTGAAAAGTCTAAAAAGACCACGCATAGTAAACGTGTCAAAATTTGGTCCATAGAGATCATCGTGTGCGTATGCATATGTTCAAGTAAAAAGTGGAAATACGGCACAAGTCCATCTATTTCCAATTCTCTTGACATGTTGGGTAATAAAGGGGCTAGGGATAGCAAGCAACAACCCTTTATGCTGAAACATTGTGATGGCTGTACTTTGTACCAGGCAGATATTGTTGTTATTTTACAGCGCTTTTGGTATATTTGACGTGGCATCATTTCATTTATTCTTTTTCGGAGTCAGCTTCAGACACTCCACTTCTCCGAATATGATGAATTCTTTGGCCAGGTACTGCTTGATGGCGAGACGTCTCATCTGGTTCTTCTGACAAAGCATTCGATGTAAAAGTTTTGGCCGGGGCCGGGGCATGAACAGATGATGAAGAGCTTGAGCCCAGCGCATGTCCGTGCGCTGATGGCGACGATTTCTGATCAGACCGTAGGTGGGCAGCAGCCGGGACTTCGAGCGTGTCGCGACGCTGCCTCTGTCGTCCGCGATTTGCTTCCACACCAGCTGGTGGAGAGTTCCCTGTAACAACTTTTTCTGATCCTGACGGAGCGGGCATAGTACTCGCGCGCGGTCGAGACGATGAAGGTACAGGAGATGGAGATCGCGACCCGGCCTGCCCAGGCCTTGGCGATAGGCCGCTTGATGGTCGCAGGTTGTCAAGGGCATGACCAGACGGTCTATGATCGTTGAAGCTGCTCGCCCTTGACCGCGAGGCGAGAACCACAGGCGTGCCATCTTCCCCAAGCCTTTTGCTGTAGATTTCTTTTACGTGAGCTAGATTGACGTTTCTCTCCTTTTCCCCTGGGATTTCTGGGAAGTCCAAGGCCGCCCCATCGCGAAATTTGGAGAGGTCAAACGAATCGTGCGTGGCTGAACCTAATGCGCCCCCGATAGCAACCAATGTAGCGGCTACTTTGAGTCGACTCCCACCTTCGCTGTGCGAGACCTCATGCTTCGGAATCGATGCTGTGGACTGTTTGGAGGTGTATCGTCTGAGTCTATTGCCAACATCCCGGGAAGAGTTTGGTCGGGCCTCCTCCTCCTGAGAGTCAAACTCGCGGGCCAAGCTAGACGGCCTGTTGGGCAGTGAGTGGAGCGTCTGGTCTTCGTGATCCCCTTGATGAGACGTGGTATCAGCCATCTCTCGGTCTTTGCTTCGAGATCCTCGGCTACTCGGTGCTCGGCTACTCGGTGCCCGGCTAGACTGTCTTCTCCCCGGCGACCCGACTTCATGATGATGCTCGCATGTGCAGGCCAGTCCACTGTCAGTTGCACTGGTGCCGCCGCGCATGGCAGCCTCGATGTCTGCTGCTAGTAGCAAGTACAGTGAGCCCGCAGTGGCAATCCCTGTGCCGACAATCGGACCCCATTGGCCTGTTTGTTTGTTAACATGGCTCGAGTCCTTTCCAGAAATGACAGAGATGACAGGAATGACAAAAATGAGGCGACTGGATCGTGAGTCATCTGGTCAAACAAGCACGTACCAATACTCGCCATGGGCTCAGTTTGAAACCTCATCTGATCGGAGAAGAAATTGACCTCGCCAACGATGAGCACAGCGAGCCCAGCACTAGCGAAGATGGGCACTATGGCGACACTTATGAAGAACCTGACAGTCTCGTTTACCACGTACATCCTCTCGACGGTGGTCCCGTTTGCACCCTCGATGGGTTCGTGGCATATATCGTCGTTGATGCCGAATCGAGATTTCCAGTTGATTTCCAAAATCTTATCCATCATGGATGCCAGCCAGAGAACAGAATGGACGCAACAGGCGGCACAGAGAAGCGTCCCCGTGCCAAGTGTGAGTTTGTCTGGCGCTGGTATCACGTATTTATTGTTCGCCGCACCACCGCGCATGGGAGATTGGGGACCAGTATCGGCTGTGCATATCATGTTGCAAGCCGGCTGTGCGTCATAAGGAAAGTTTTTTGGATCTGACGACAACGGAGCTCCTTGACCATCCATAGTGCACAGAACAGGCTGCACCCTGTAGAACTCGACAGTTAGGCTGAGCAATCCTATCAATGGGGCAATTAGTCGTCACGTTGGGAACCTGATGAGAGCACGTCGATACGAATGATATTTGGCAAGCTCACCAGCCAGAATGAGACCAGCCCATAAGAAGATGGCGTTGCGGCCTGGGTCATAGAAATACGTCCTGGACAATCTGACCGTGACGGGGGCAGCTAGTATGCCAATTGCACACAGTTGGAAAGCACCATAGATGTCCAAATCAACCGCACCTATTCGAGACTCTCAAGGTCAGCGAGCCCACATGTCATGTAAACACTTTTGTAGAACAGAGTATTTTGACTTGCCTTCCCGATGGAACGCGGCAAGACACATGGCATGGAATGACGCTACTGATGGAAGCAGCAAGGCGGCTGCAAGGCAGGCGTTTTTTATCCACTCGGCCTTGCGAGCCAACACACAAGCTGCTATAAGAACATAGTATCTGCACCGAGGTGAGCATTTCTACGGACGTACTCCGTAGAATGGCTGTTTCTGCGGCAAGACGGAGACGAGTTGCGTGGGGGAGAACATACAATATTCGAGAACCTGGTCCATATTGTCCAGACACAGGCCATGCACAAATGACCTCGAGCCCATGAGCAGTTGCATTCGTGGCATCCCGCGCATAGACGCCGTTGGCAACGCCAGTGATGACTTGGTCGACCGCTGTGCTCAATATCTGGGCTGGAGACAGAGCGGGCATGACCTGTCCGCCTCCATTGCCAGCCGGTGGAGGCTGGCTGTTCAATTCTAGGACAAAGAAGGGCGGATCGCAGCAAGCACGAAGCAGAAGAAAAGGCGAATGAAAAAAGAAAAGAAAAGAGAAAAGAGATTTGCCAGTTTGCTACACTCAAACTGGATGCGATGATGAAGGGTGACAGTGCAGGCACGCTCCAAGCTGGGACGAACAACTCTTTGACAAAGGAGGACTGGTGTTGAACCGATCATCTCCCATGTTTCCCGCCTCACCTAGCCCAATAATGAGGCTGATTGACTGGTCACTCATTATGTATAGCTTTGCAGGTGATGCAGCAGCCAGCGAGAGTTCCGGAGGCTGACAGGAATAAACCGTGTGGCTGCTGATGTGTTCTGCATATTTCCGTGGGTGACCAATGAAAGCGGCTGAGCGGCTGAGCGGCTGAGGGAGTGGAGAGACAAATGACAAATGCGGAGTAGTCCGTTGTACGGAATACTTGTCTCGTGTACGTACTCTGCTGTACTCGGTACGTATTTCATGCTCCAGGCAGCAGGATAAATTGCGACCCAGTGTGCCCAGTGTGCCCAGTTGTGCTTGAATACCATTGCTGCGGCTTTCGGGACGGCTGCACGGCCTTGGCGACCTCGGCAGATGTGTTCTAATCAGTGCCTGGCTCCTGCGCCGCACGCCTTGAACCCACTGTAAGTACCCACTGTAAGTTGTCTGTCCTTTCCAATCTTCACTAGTTCGTACGGAGTGGAGTAGTCCGTATCGAAAATCGACTTGCCAACTTTTCTTTCCATCGTGACCCTCGACCTTCGACACTCGACGCTCAACCTGCTGACGATTGTGACCTTTGCCGTATCTGCCAGCCAGGCCTATACACCCCAGCGTGTCTTTTGCGCCAAGCTTTCATGTCTGTTTCTTGAATCGAATATCAGGCCATAAGAAGTGGATAAATGATGCGTGCTTAAAACGATGAGTGCGCAACAGGGCTAATTGAGTGATTCGAGACGGCCGCCTGGCAAATAGAGGGTGAGATCCACGGGTTTTGAAGCCTTCATTCCTCGCCATCTACACACTCTTCCGCTGGCGCACGAGAATGGACGGCATTTCACTCGACACGGATCAGATCTGGAGTTGGCGATCTATCGTAACATTGATTGTCTTCATCCTCACCAGTGCGTACCAACCAGCACGAGCTTCTGGAGAAGCCGGGGCCCGGCCATATTGATTATGCCAACTTGATTCTCTAACTTTCCTAGACACTATTGTCCTTGTACCATTTCACGTACCGTTGTATATTCCACGGCAGGCTTGGAATATACTCATTGATTTGCTGAGCCATCTACGCATAATAGCACCTAGGGGAAACACCTCTCAAGATGATTCTGACGGCGGCAGCGAGAACGGCAAACTCAAGCCTTGGGTGAGATTCAATTTCCCCATGAATCTTGTCACCGCACCACTCATAGCGGACTTATTCCTACTCGCCATTTTGGCAATTGGTCGGAGGGAAGTTCACGACGGGATTATTGGCGCAGACAACATTTCTCCCATTGACATCATGGTCTTCTTCATTACTTTGGCCTACATCGCCATCTCTATCGATGCATCTGGGCTCATTCGGTATTTGGCTTTCAAGATTTTGCAGTGGGGAGGTAAAGTCGGCCATAGGCTCTTCTTCTTCCTCTACACGTTCTTCTTCATCATTGGCAGCTTCATCGGCAACGACCCCATCATCTTGTCAGGCACCGCCTTCTTGGCATACATGACCAGAGTCTCGAGCAATATCGTGCATCCTCGAGCCTGGATTCATACGCAGTTTGCCATCGCCAACATCGCGTCTGCTATCCTTGTGTCCTCCAATCCAACGAATTTAGTACTCGCCGGGGCGTTTCGGATCCGGTTCATCAACTACACGGCAAACATGATCGTTCCAGTGGTAGTCACTGCGGTGGTTTTGTTCCCTTTCCTTCTTTATGTTGTCTTCGCCGACGAGTCTCTGATACCATCGTCGATCAAGATGCATGAATTGCCACCAGAAGCTCGAGCCAAGAAACCAGTCAACCCGAACATCCCTCATGCTCGTGGCCAGACGGAAGAGGAGGAGACTGGTGCTGGGAATGACGAGCAAGGCAAACTGCTATCTTTGGAAGAGATCATGAACCCTTTCCTCGACAAGGGTGGCGCTGCATTCGGAGCCGTGGTCATGGCAGCGACTCTGATTACCGTTCTCGTCATCAATGCCGTCAGCACCGGCACTGAGCCGCACCCGGTCTTCTGGGTAACGCTCCCAGCGGCCTTTGTCATGTTCTGCTGGGACCTTGGCTTCGGATGGTCTCGCCGTGAGGAGACGAGACAAATCGCTCGCAGAGGTCGAATCGAGGTAGAGAAAGCTCGAGCAGAGAGAGCTCTGCGTGAAGAGGAGCAAAGGAGATTATCAACTGCTCAAGTCGGTCCAGATGACGGTACAAGCTATGAGCTCAAGGACCAGACTCTGAAAAATCCGACATCCGAAACAGGAGGTCAAGATATCACTTGGCAAACACCGCCAGCTATTATGATATCGGAAAACACTGATGGCACGGCAATCATGAGCAGCTCATCAAGCGAATCCATACGATCACACGGAACCACGAACCCCGATGATACAAGACGACAAGCCCGCGGGGAGAAGAGCGTCACTCTTGAGAACCCCGACCAAGATCGAAAGACACCTGCATCTCCCACCACCGACAAGCCGGCCAGGTCATCCGGCGGAGAAATCGACATCACGAGGACAAATTCTTCCGAGCTGTCTTTTCAGCCACACAAGGGTCACACGACATTGGTATCCCTGTCAAGAGATGGTTTCCGCTGGTGCCAGGAGACTTTCCCCACTGCAGCAGCAGTGGTTCTGCATTTGCCTTTTGCTCTAGTGCCGTTCGCATTCGCAATGTTCATTCTGGTGCAGGCATTGGCCACGAAAGGTTGGATTCCTGTCTTTGCGTACGGGTGGGACCATTGGGTGAGAAAGACGGGGACTGTTGGCGCGATAGGCGGCATGGGCTTTCTATCAGCTGTGCTATCCAACGTAGGTTCGATGCTGGTACAACGTTGTTCCCCCCCTCCCCCTCGAATCCTCGATTAATCATGAGCGTAGTTTGCGGGAACCAACATCGGGACCACAATTCTCCTCTCCCGCGTCATCCAAACATGGCAAGCGATCAACACCGAAAGCCGGACGGACATCAGCGATCGCACGTTTTGGGCCACAGTGTACAGCATGGCGATTGGCGTCAATTACGGCGCGTTCAGCACTGCGTTCAGCGCGTCATTGGCAGGACTTCTTTGGCGAGATATCCTGTCCCGCAAACGAATATATGTTCATGGCCTGGAGTTTTTTCTGGTCAACCTGCCCATCATTTCGATCTCCATGATTGTCGGATGCGCTGTTCTTACAGGTCAGGTGTACATTATGCGGAGCGACAGGCCCTACAATCATAGTTGAGTAGTGTCATGCCAGACTGCGCGTGACTGCGTGTGACACACAACAGGCTTTGGAAGCTTTGTTGAGGGCTGGGAAAGTTGCCGCAAGATGGATAGCGGCATGGCATTTGTTTGTGATGCATTACGAATGGGGCATGCATGGCCCACTGCGGCGGTGCAGCGGGCCGTTGCACGCTTTATCAATGTCTATGAATGAGTCCTTGATCTGCTTCGTCCGCTCCTTTGTTCTTTCCGACTCTCAAGCGCGTGTTTCCTCCCTCTTGAGCTCGTCTCCTTTGCCACACAGTCTGTAGCTCGCGACCCTACAGACAGGATGCGGTCCTGACTATAGAGGGATGGTGGAATAAAAATAAAAATGCCCGTCTTGATCCTTGGATCGTGGTTTATGGAAACCGCTTGTCCATCATATAAAGGTTCTGTTGTTCAGTCACGACTCCACACCCGGAGCTTGGCAAAATTAGGCAGGCTGGTAATTTGTCGTCGCATTGTTAGGCCGAATCACGATAAGTAAACCAGCCCCTCTAGGAAGTTCGATCAACATGGAGTTGAGCGGTCGGCGGCCTCGACCATCTGTAAATTCGACCGAGGTCAGTGCCTCCGTGTCCAGAAGAAGCTCCAGAATCATGGACACGGCATTGGAAGAGATTAGATTGTCTCTGGCGTGTATGACTCGCCCATATGTTGATTCTTCTCGCTTGTCATTGTCCTCCCTTTTCCGTGATGTTTCATTCTCATCTTCATTCAACACTTTGACAAGGACGCGTGAATCAAATTTAAGAAAGGAAATTGTAAATGCCCTAGACGTTTATGAAATCGGCAAACATGTCTTCACGGGCACGCGGCAAACAGGCGCCGATCCAAGTGCAACCTTCCCAGATTGGCCGACGCCCGAGCAAAGTCGTGTATAATCTTGATTTTTTTTTTTT
The DNA here is from genome assembly GCA_018801565.1 of Epichloe coenophiala. Taxonomy (NCBI): domain Eukaryota; kingdom Fungi; phylum Ascomycota; class Sordariomycetes; order Hypocreales; family Clavicipitaceae; genus Epichloe; species Epichloe coenophiala. The sequence continues at coordinate 334,340 of JAFEMN010000056.1, read as the reverse complement.
CTTCTCAGCGATACGACTTTTTGGGTGGCAGTGCCTGGGCGTTTCCACTCGGCAGCGTCTTGGTCGTTGTCTCCGTCTCTTGTCGTCGGGAGTTGCGGGAATTTTTTTTTTTGATTTTTTTTCTCATATATATATATAACTGCTTGTCGTCGAGGATATGTCTTCTCAATGCTGCCTGTTTGTGCCCGTTTTTGCTCATTTCCTATCATCCCCCTTTTTGCCTCTTGGCCACAAGACTTCCGTCAAGTAAATGGGTCCTAGACAACGCAGCCCGCCCACCATGAGGACTGATGTTGCTTCTGTGCTCCTCGCGATGCTTGCGGGCTCCGGCATGGCAAGCACGCGGGTGGCTTCTGGTGCCCAAAGTCTGCTGGCCTCGGACTCTCCGATGGCGGTGTCCATGGCGGAGTTGATGGAAGCGAAGCTGTCTTACAGAGACAAGGAGGTGGCTGACGGCGTCTTTGAAAAGGGCAGGTACGCTCTCCAGACGGCCACGGGTTGCGTGAACGGCAAGGCTGGCGAGTATTCGTGCAGAAACGCCGACTTGAAGGGGTTCCTTCGTCACCAGGACCTGGGAAGTATCACCCGCGCTGGTAACGATGTCTGGGGTGAGTTGGGACGGCTTTTTTTTTTTTTTTCTCCCCACCATGATGTTGAGTCGTTGTTTGTGAGATTCCATCCATCACTGGACTCCCCCGTACTGACATTGTTTTTTTTTTTTGCTTCCAGGCTGGACGTCATCGACAGGACGAGAGTTTGGAATCGTCGGCCACACGGATGGCGTTGGGTTCGTCGAGGTCCTGAGAGGCGGTGGCCTCCGGGCGATGGGCCGTCTTCCCACTCAGACTGGCAATGCAGTCTGGCGAGACATGAAGGTGATTGGGAACCACGCCTACATTGGATCGGAAGCCCCGAAGCACGGGCTTCAGATCTTCGACTTGACCAAGCTGCTGGACGTTGATCCCGGGAATCCGCCGACGTTCAACGTCAGCACCGACCTCAGAGGCCACTTCGGCGGATTCGGGAGCAGCCACAACATCGTCGCCCACGAGAAGACCAAGACAATCTTTGCCGTGGGCACAGCCAGAAACGGCACGTGTCGCGGCGGTCTGTGGATGGTCGACGTGTCCGACCCGTCCAAGCCTCGACATGCAGGCTGCGCCGCGCAGGACGGCTACGTCCACGATGCCCAGTGCGTCGTCTACAGGGGCCCTCACCAGGAGTACCGCGGCCAGGAGATCTGCTTCTGCTACGACGAGCGCGCCCTCACCATTGTCGATGTCACGGAGCGCAGCTCGCCCAGGCAGCTGTCTCGCACTCCCTACAAGGGCGCGACGTATACGCATCAGGGGTGGCTGACGGGCGACGACCAGCGCTTCCTCCTTCTGGACGATGAGCTGGACGAGATGAGAGGCAATGGCGCGGCGGCAGACGGTCGCACCACGACCTACATCGTTGATGCTTCTGACCTGACCAACCCCGTCTTCACAGGCTACTACAAGAGCCCTGCCAAGTCCATCGACCACAATCAGTACGTCGTGGATGGCTTGTCGTACATGTCCAACTATGCCTCTGGCTTGCGTGTCGTCAACGTAACTTCGGTGCATACTCAGAGCAATGGCGCTGGGTTCCAGGAAGTCGCCTTCTTCGATGTCCGCCCCGAGGATGACGCCGAGGGCGGAAAAGTTACATTTAACGGTGCTTGGTCGGTGTACCCGTATTTCCAGAGCGGAAACATCCTCATCAACAGCATTGAGCGTGGCATTTTCTCGGTGAAGCTTACCATTTAAGCTTGGTGTTGTGTAGTCACTATGTCTTGGTCATGAGTTCAAGTTCAGTCTGTATATGAATTGTCATTTTGTTCCCAAGCACACACAACCAGTGTCGCTTCGTCCTCTGAGGCTGTGCCTTTGAGGGTCAGGGCGTCTTTCGGTCCAAGAAGTGCAGCGTGAGAAAGGGTTGTTTTGTCAATATACTACCTAATAATTTGTAAATAACTTCTCTAGTTCATGTTCCCGTTACGGCCAAGCGTAGCGGCCGGAGTCTGACATACATGGAACAAGTGGCATGTTCATAATGATGATGGGGAAATTCTCATCTCCAGCTTCCTTGCAGGGCGCCTTTCCGCTGCTTGATCGATGGATTCATCGTCGGGATATCGATCCAAAACCTTGATGTAGAGTCCTGGGTCCGGGCGTTTCAATGTCTCAGCCTTGGGTGCCAAGATTTTCCGAATCGTTTGTTGCTTGCTCAAGCTCAAGCGCGGCTGTCAAGAAGGCGACGGCATCATCTATGCCTCGAGGGGAATTGATCCAGTGTCCTCCATCCGGATACTCGCGCCACGTAACATTTGCCCCAAACCCCCTCAGGATCTCGCATTGCTTCCTCCCCCATTCCACCAATACCAACGGGTCGTTTGCACAATGCTCCAACAGCATGGGCGTCTTCTTCAGCACGTCGCCGTGTGCAGGACAGGACTCTACCTGGAGCGTCCGGCGCATCTCATCGAGTGTTTGACCGGCAAAGGGGCAACGCCCGCTGAAGCCGATGAAAGCCCCGAGGCGTGTTTCCGGCGACGGGATATCGAGGTTGAATAGCGTGTGCACGCTTGTCGCGGAGCCCATGCTGATTCCCATCAAGATGATTTTCTCCCACCTCCCATCCAGGTCGTTGGCCTCCCTTGCCAGAATGTTGCGGATCTTTGGCACGACCTCTCTGAGACCCTCGGCCTGGAGGTTTTCGTTTTCTGCGAAATTTTTGACGTTCCACACGTCGAACCACTGGTTCCACTCTCCGGGCTTTCGGCTAGGTGCTTGAGGGAAGACCCATCGGAAGGAGGGAAAAGCGTCAGCGAGCGTGCGGCCTCGGGAGTCGCGGGAGTACTGGAGCGATTCGCAGAAGTGGGGGGCGTTGTCGCCGCGGCCGTGGAGGAAGACGACGGTGTGGGAGTGTTTTTGTCCCGGGGCTGGGGGCACTTGAACTTCTTTGAGGGAGGAAGTGTCCATTTGATGGTCAGTGGAAGGAAATGTTTGCATGGTGAAACAGCAATTCAAGTGACAGTCCCGGGAGAAGATTGAGGAGGAGGACGAGGGAGAACACGATCTGATCGATGCCACCTTCTTCAAGTTTCTTGTTTTGTTCCTGTTGAGGATATTCACAGCCTCACATCGTAGCCTCAGATATCAGGCATCACTCTTGTTATCCCCCTCTTTGTTTGACGATGCATCGCGCTTATTATCGCGCTTTATTAAAGGCTTCGTTTGAAGACCTAGATTTATTACTTATAGATTTAAAGCTTATAAGCTTCCTTTTCCTCTGTAGGATTCTAAATTCCTAGGTAGCAATTCTATATTATCTTCTCTTTTACTCTCTCTTTACCTCTATCGATATTATTCTATAGGTTATAAGCCTAGCGCTTATAACTATACCCTTCCTTTATTTTTTATTTTTCCCTTTTATCTAACTATTATAGTCTTATATATAATTACATATCTTTTCCTAATATCTTATTAAAGTAAATTACTTAACTTATAGGGTGGCATAAAGACTCCTTTTCCCTTACCTAAAACACTAATAATAACACTATAAAGGTTAAGATTAGATTAATTATAATTTAGCTTTTATACCTAAAAGTTATAAAAATTCTATATAACTAGGAATTAAATACATAACCTTTATAGTGTTAATTAATAAGTTATAAGTATAGCTATTATAATACTATTAATAAAAAGTATTATATATTAAGATTTAGTAATAACTTTAAAAAATTAATCCCTTCTAGGTAAATCTTAGTAAATAGTAGGCTAGGATAAGATATTCCTTATAGAACTACCTTAGGCACCTAAAACAAATAATCTAAATCTATTACTATTTAGGGTAAAGTAGTATATAGTAAAGTAAGTAAAGTAAGTATAGTAAATTCTTAGTAAAGCATTACTCTCTAACTAGGCTAAGGTAAAATATTATAAAGGTATCTAAAAATACCTTTTACTCTTAACTTTATATCTTTATATATTAGTAGCTATATAGTAATTTAACTAAGGGAAAGCTACTACTATAACTCCTACTTAACTAAATTAATAATAATTAGTATTAAGCTTATATAGTAATAGGAGTATATAAATTCTAATATATAACCCTACCTTTCTTTTCCTTTAATTATAGCTAATAATATAGGTACCTTTAGTATAATACTAGCTACCTAACTAAATCTAACTAAACTTAATAATATTACTAAAGCATAGTATATAAGGATAGTAGTTATTACTTCTCTTAAGGGAGCTAAGAACTTTAAGGAATAGGAGATCTTAATTAGAATATAAGTCTATATTATATAGCTTATACTATATTTAACTAAAGTAACTCCCTAGTCCTAAGAGACTAATAAGTATTATACTATTCTCTCTTTTATTATATAGTAAAGCCTCTCTTTATTAGTCTAAAAGAATTTAATGTATATAGGATAGACTAATATAATGCTAGTTACTAATATAATATAATTAATTAAAAGTAATTATAGGTTTAAGGCTAATTGAGCTATTATTAAACTACTATAATAGTTCTCTTAGTCTAAGAGGGCTAATTTCTCTATAATAAGAGCTTAGCTAGACTACTACTAGAACCTTTAGAACCGAATTTATAAGATTAAAAAGATCCCTAATATTATTTAGGTATTATAGATAATTAAAGCTATTAAAGGCTTAATGCCTAATATTTATAACGCTTAGAAGATTAAGGGATTCTCTAAATTAGAGCTTATAAAAGAAGGTATACTTACTTACTTAATATATAAAGCTAATAAGCCTTAGAAGGACTAAAAGGTTAACTTTAATACTTAATAAAAAAATAATAAGGATAATACTAATACTAATATAAAAGGTAAGGGTAAAGCTCTAATAAAGAAGAACAAATTATTTAAGACTATTAAGCTAGATTGCGGTTATTTTATCTCTCCTAGATAACCTATTTATTTAAAGGATAATTACTAGAAGCTTTATCTAGAGAAGAAGCCTAAATTAATAAAGAAGAAAGGCAATTTAACTATAACCACTACTATAACTACTTCTTCTAATATCATTACTATAGGGAGTAATCTCTCTCTTATAGTAATTAACTAGGACTATTCCTTTTAAATAATTACAAATTACCTCATAAAAGATAACTATATTCTTAACACTAGATATAATACTTATATATTTAACATAACTAAATAGTTCACCTATTTAAACACTAATATTAATACTAAACTAATAATAGCAAGTAATAGTAAGTAACTTAAGGTTAAAGGTATTAGTAATATTAAACTCCTTATTAGTAAGGGCTATCTAGAACTCTCTAACGCCTAATAGGCACTAAAGGCTAAAGTTAATATAATTTCACTAGGTTTTCTTAAGCAAGGAGGAGTTATTATAAATAGCTTTAAAGACTAATTAATCTCTAGGTTTATAGGCAATGCTATTGCTTCTTATAAGTGGAAGTCTAATGTTTTATTATTAATCCTTTAAGAGAAGGAACCCTAATTTAACTTCATAGCCTTATTAAGCAAATCTATTACTAAAAAGGTAGAATTTAGTCTCTTATATAAGAGACTTAGTTATATAGGGAAAGAATAGATTATACTAGCCTATAAGGAAGCAGGAATTATAATTAACCTTACCTCTTTAATTAATTTCTAGTGCTTAGCTTACCTTCTATTAAAGGCCCCTTAGATAATTTATTAAGAGGACTTTAATAATATAATTACCTTTCTCTCTTATGTGTTTTAGGACTTTATTAAATATAAGCCTAAAGGCTTTAGGGGGAAGAAGCATATATTATATATAATTAATGCATATACACGCTTTTACTAGGTAATTCTAACTATTAATAGAGCTAGCGTAGTTAAAGTAATTTAGGCTTAGAAGACTACTATTAAGAATATAAGCAGCGGATTTATTATTAAATACTTTTATATAGATAATATAACTAAATTCCTTAGTAAGAAGTTTAAACTCTTCTATTTGAAACAAGGAATTATTCTTTAAACTAGTGCTCTATATATCCTTGCCTATTAAGGCCTTATTAAACATGCTAGTTAAACCCTTATAGAGATAGTAAGGTTCTCTATAATTAAAGCTAAATTACTAGAACTTCTCTAGCTATATGCTATAAAGTATATAGCTAAAATAACTAATCTCTTGCCTATATATAGGAATAAGGATAATTAGTCCCCTTAACAAGTATTATTTAATATCTTAGGCCTTAAAAATAATGCTTTAATTTAATATTTACGCACGTAGGTATATATTACGTACGTATGTATTTGTCAGGAGCGCAGAGGTCAGAGATAGGACGTTTATCAAAGCGGATCTTCGGAGAACCTTCAGGCCACGTGAATGATAAAGAGGCTAGCTAGCTATAAGATAGCTATATGCTTATAAAGCAGGGTATTTATTAAAGACTATATATATTATTAGTACTAGGTTAGAGATTAAAACCTTTATATACTTACCCCTAGCTAGTATTTTCCTTATAATAACTATAAGAATCTTAGCTATTACTTTATTTATTTAACCTTATAAATAAGCTATAATAAATTAATCTCTTTAAAACCCTTTTAGGGATATAAACTATTAGCTAGATTATTATATAGCTAATGCTCTAAAGATTTATATAAAACATACTAGTACCTTATAATAATAAAGCTATAGATAATTAGGAAGATAAAGAACCCCTATAATTTAGAACTATAAATAATAATAAGGTATAGTAAATACTACCTAATCCTAATTTAGGTAAAGGTATAGATAATATAAATAACCTAGATAGAGTATTATAAAGATACTATAAAGTTACATAAGCTAAGCTATATTACCTTTAGAAAATATAGGAGATTCTATAAATAAAGGTATAGATTAAAGAGCTTAAGGTAAATCTAGGATTAGCTAGACTTTCTCTAGGACTTATAATTACCCCTTAAACTTTAGCTATAGTTTTACTAGTAATCTATAGTAAAATAGTTTTATTAAGATATAGATAAAAATACCTATATATAAAGGGAATATATATAAGAACCTATAGAATTTCCTAGTAAATTTAGATATATTATTTAAATTAAACTACTATACCTTTAAGGATAATATTACTAAGGTAGTGTATATAGGTAGCTACCTAGCTAATAATATAAAGTAATAATAAATATATTATATAGCTATAGATAGGTATATAGATTACTTATTATTTATATAGGTAGGTTTTCTAGAATAACTAAAAACTAGAATAATAAATAAGGGTATAAGATACTTAGAAGTAATAAGAATATTACTAAATCTTAGGTAAAAGAGTAACTAATTATTTTAAGCCTTTATAAAAGCTTAGACTAAGGTAAAAGCTAAGTTACCTAAAGTAATCCTAATATATCTATAAATTACTACTTTTCTAAATAGCTTAAATAATACTATAAAAAAGCAGATAATTAGCTAAGAGATTCTAATAACTTAGAGCTAGTTATAAGGCTAGGGTAAGAAAGTAAAGGTTATAATAAGTTTAGGCTAAAGTAATAAAAAAAGTTAAGACTTTAAAAAAAAGAGATAATACTTTATATTACCTATAAATAAGGTATAGTAATAAAGTAAAGATTAAGTAAAAAAGCTATTTCTAGTATACTATAAATATAGAAAGCCTAGATATACTAGCAATATATCTAACTTAAAATTATGATAATTGTATTTTAATAAAGCTTTATAAATATTACTGTACTAGCTTATTAGGCACTAGACTATTTTACCTATAAAAGTAATAAGTATATAACTAAAAGGCATAGTAAAAGTAGTAATAAAGCTATATTACCTAATATAATACTAGTTTAAATAGTATAGACCTAGGAATATAATCTTACTATAAAATACCCTATAAATAATAAAATAACTAGTAATTAGCTATAAAAGCATTATTTAATATAGGTATATAGTTCTTAATAATTTATCCTAAATTATTATTAAAAAAGGATTAGGAAAATATAATCTAATTAGACTAGGTACTAAAGAGTATAAGCTAAAAAGAGATTTTATATTAAGGGATCTTAAAAATATTAATAAAAGTAAAAGATAGTATAGGATTTATAAAAGTCTATTAAGTTAGCTACTATATTACTAATATAGGTAAAGGGATAATACTAGGTATAGATTAGACTAAAGAATATTTACCTATAATTATATATTAGGATTAGGGATTTTAGAGATATTTAGTAACTATAGAATACCTCTTCTTTATTTATAGTAAGTAATAAATATATAAAGAGAAAAAATAAGTAGTAGTTTTATTATTATTTAGGGTAATAAAGATTAGGCTAAGTATTCTAAAAAATAAAAATTAGAAAAAAAAGGGTAAGGACTAATTAAAAAACCTAGTAATAATAAAAGTATAATTAAATAGTAAAGTAGCTATATAGTTACTAGAATATACTTACTAGTAGTAAAAAAGTAAAGGTATTATAGTTATACTAATTTTAGAAAGTATAAGTAGTAAATAAGCTATATTAAATTAAGGTATAAGTACTTAATACCTTATACTAATAATTCTAAAGGAATATATAAAGTTTATAAATATTTTTTCTAAAAAGCTAGTAAGTAAGCTTCCTAAACTAAGGGGCTATACTTATATAATTAAATTAAAAGAAGGGAAAACACTACCTTAGGGGCTTATATATAATTTAGCTAAAAAGAAGCTATTAGTTCTTAGAGAGTACCTTATAAGTATATAGCTTAAAGGGTAGATTAGAAGATTAGTTAGCCTAGCTAAAGCCCTAATTTTATTTATTTTAAAGAAAAGAGGGAAATTAAGGCTTTATACAGATTATAGGGGCTTAAATAAGATTATAATTAAGGATAAGGCCCCTTTACCCCTTATTACTAAAATCCTTAATTAATTAGTAAGTATAGTTATTTTTATAGTTCTTAATCTAAAAGATATATACTACTAGCTATATATTTACTTAGGTAATAAGTAGAAGATAGCCTTTTATTATTACTATAGCTACTTTAAATATCTTATAATACTATTTAAACTAGTTAATATACTAGTAACCTTTTAGGAGTATATTAATAATGCTCTTAAAGGACTTATTAATAAGACCTATATTATTTACCTAGATAATATACTAATATATAGTAGTATAGTTAAGAAGCATATATAATATATTAAATAAATTTTATATAGGCTTAGGGATATAAGTCTTTTTATTAACCTTAAGAAGTATTAATTTTTAGTTAAGAAAGTTAAATTCTTAGGCTTTAAGATATTAGTAAAAGGTATTATAATAGACTTAGTAAGAGTTAAGGTAATTATAACCTAGCTAATACTATATAGTATCTTTAATATATAGTTATTCCTTAGTTTTACTAGATTTTACTACTATTTTATTAAATAGTATAGTAAAGTTATTATTTTATTAATAGATTACCTTAGAGAATAGTAACTAGTAATATTTAACCTAGAACCCTATAAGTTAGTAGTGTTTAAAGAACTTTAATAAAAATTTTAAGAAGCGCTAATTTTAGTGTATTTTAACTTACTTATATATCTTAGAGTAAAGATAGATATATCTAAATATATACTTAGGGCTATACTTATAATATATATACTAGGTTACTAGCACCTAGTTATATTTATATTAAGGAAGATAACTAATACTAAATTATACTATTTAATACCTAATAGTAAATTATTAGCTATCTAAGAGGCTTTTTATATATAGAGACACTACCTTACTTATTTAGCTTATATAATTAAGGTTATTATAGACTATTTAAACTATAAGTACCTAGCTATAAAGCCTAAGCTTACTAGTAAGTAAGTAACTATACTTAATAAGCTTTATCCTTTTAACTTAATAAGGAAATTAAATCCTACTAACTTACTTTTAAGAAGACTAGATTTTATAAGTAAGGTAAGGAAAGTAAAAGTAATAATTATATAACTTCTTACCTTTTTATCTAAATTTATAAATACTAAGTAATAGGAATACCCTAGTAATACTATTAGTACTATAGGTTCTATAAAAACATTACTTAGTATAAATAATAGTTAGTTATAATAATACTATAATAATACTACTAATATCTAGGGTTTTAAAAAATTATAACTAAACTATATTCCTAAAGAACCTAATAATCTAGATAATCTTAGAAAAGTTATATTAGTAAGGTTATTTAATACTTTTAATTCTTTTATTAATAAGTAATAAGCTAGCTATAGTAGTATTACTAGTACCTAGCATATATTTAGTTTATTACTTAGTTATTTTAATTTTCCTATTAGACTAGCTACTGCTATTAGGGGTAAACTAGTATAAGTTATTACTAGTAAGTAGTAAGGGTGCCCCTTAAAAACATTACTTATTTATATACCTATAAGACTATAAGTATTTATTAAACTAATTACTTATAGAGATATTATAGCTAGAATCTAATCTATTTAAAGAATCTTTTCTAAGTTTATCTTTAACTTTCTAGAAAAGAGCTTAAAATTAAAACCCCTAATTTAAGTCTTATTATATAAAGTATAGTAAAGGAATAACTTTACTATAGGTTAATTAAAGTTACTTAAAAGCAGTAATTTAGTAATATCCTAGATATAGTTTATTAGACTCTTTAAGCTATTAATATTTAAGAATTATATTTTTATCCTTCTAAGAATAAGAAAAGAAATTTTATTATTAACTTATAATAACCTTATTACTAGGTATTAGGGAGTAAGTAAAACTCTTTATTAGATTATAAACTAATATTATTAGCTAATAATAAAGAAAGATATAAAGGTATATATTAGCACTTATATAAGTTATTAAACTTTAAAACTAAGGTATTATAAACTATATAGTAAGCTAGCTATACTACTAGTGCCTAATTACCCTTTTTAAGAGTTATTAATAGATTTTATTACTAGACTTTTACTAGTAAAAGATTTAAACTAGACTTATAATATAATTCTAGTTATTATTAACTAATTTATAAAATATAGTATTTATATTTCTATATTAATATAACTAACTAGTAATAGGCTAGTAACTATATTCTTAGAATATATTTTTAAAGATTATAAAGCTTTAAAAGGTATTATAATAGACTAAGGTTTTATATTTACTAGTGGTTTCTAGATAACTTTTTATTATTTTCTTATAACTAAGTAGCTACTTAGCACTGCTTTTTATCCCTAAATAGATAGCTAGATAGAACGTTTAAACTAGGTCCTAGAATATTATTTAAGGGCTTTTACTTATACTAAATAAACTAATTAGGTAAATAACTTATTATTAGTGTAGTTTGCGTATAATATAAGCAATTATATAATATATAGCTACATACTAGCAAAGGCATTATAAGGTTATAATCCTAGAGGTTTATAATAAGTAATTATAAATATCCCTTTAGTAAATAATTAAGCTAAAAATAGAGTCTTAGTATTAAGAGAGAAATATACTATAATTAAATAGCTTTTAAGTAACTTATAGACTTAGTATAAGAAATATTATAACTAGAAAAGAACTTTAATAAGGTTTAAAGTTAGTAATTATATTTTACTATTAATAAAGAATATTAATAAAGAATATTAATTTAAAATAACCTAGTAAAAAGCTAGCTATAAAGTATCTAGGCCCCTATAAGATTAAAAAGGTAATTAGGAGTTATAGATTAGTATATTAATTAAAGTTACTACCTAGGACTTAATTATATAATATATTTAATATTACTAGTCTTAAGCCTTTTAAAGGGAACCTAACTAATATAGAAGATATATCCTTACTATAGGATAATATTAAAGATAATAAATAAGAGTTTAAAGTTAAGAGAATTATTTTATATTACTATAATAAAAGGTATTATAAATATCTAGTTAAATAAAAAGGCTATAATACTTTAGAGAATTCTTAGGTATTAAAAAGGGATTTTAGCACTAGAGAAATTATTAATAACTATAAGTAATAGTTAAGTAATAAAGTTAATATAAGATAGTTATAATTTATAAGTTAATATAATAAGATATTAGAAAATAAAGTTAATTTACTTAATTTACTTAAATAACTTAAATAATCTATTATATAGCTACTAAGTACCTACCCCTTTATAATAGAGTTAGTTACTAGAATTACTAGTTCCTTAGTAATAATAGTAGCTATAGTAACTATAAAGGTAAAGGCCTTAGGAGTATCTTTATTATTAGAATCCCCCTTTCTATATATATAAACCTAAAGTTTACTAAGAAGCTTAATAAAACTAATATAATTAGGTAGGTTAGTAGTATAGGGTATAAACTACTAGTAAGTTAGTTAGGTATTAGCTATATATATTAAGAAAGCTTACTATTAGGATATTCTAGGCTATAAAGTAAAGACTATTTAAAATATTAATCTATATCTTAAGGTTTATAGTATTACTTAGTAACGCTATTATAATATACTTATTACTCTTTACTTTATAAGTAGTATTAGTAGTTATTTAAGTATAGTAAATATATCTATACTTATTAGAATTTTTATAAAATAGGATAGTATTTTATAGCTTTTTCTTTACTTTTATAATAAACTACTAGTAAGTTAGTAGTAATCTAGTATTTAGGTAGTAAAATTATACTTACTTTATCCTAATAGTAATAGTTACTTTCTAGAGTAGCTTTAATAAGTTTAAATAGCTTATTATAAAGCTATATAATTTAAGCTAAATACTAGTAATATATTAGTAATAAGTAAGTAAATTCTAGATAAGAAAGATATACTATAAGGTAGTTTTTATTATTTTAAAAGTAATAAGTATATTTTATTAAGTAGCCTATTAGAATATTAGTAATAAAGAAGTAGTAAGTAAGTAAAGAAGTTATACTTATAAATTCTTTATATTTTATAAGGAAGGTCTTATTATTAATAAGATATCCTAGAATATTATAGGTATTATTTTTTAGTAAGATATTTTATATTATTACTTACTAAGAGCACTATATATATAGAATTTTCTTACTTATTATATTACTAGTAGTAAGTTAGTAATAAAAATACTATAAAGATATAATAAACTTATATTAAAATTTTAGAAGTAGTTTAATTCTAAGGGGATAACTTCTTAGAAGACTTTAAAGAAAATTTCTTAATAGCTTAATCTTTAGGAGCTATTAATAAAGAAGGAGTTCTTATATAAGTATTAGATATAGTAAACTAGCTATAAGTTAGCTATAATAAACTAGATATAAATTATAACTAGAAGTAAATAAACTAATAACTAAGAATAAGATAAAAAACTAAGATAAATAGTAATACATAATAATAATATTTAGAGACTAAAAAAGGTTAGTAACTATAGTATATAAGTAGTAAGAAAGCTACTACTTAACTAGTAAGGGTAACTTATAAGGTTAAGGATTATTATAGAAGAAAGGAAGTATATAAAAAAGAGAAAAATTAGTCTTTTTTATATTAACTATAGACCCCTTAAGTAATCTAATACACTATATATAAGTAATCTATAAATCATAATAATAACTATTAGCTTTATTACTTATATATATACCTAATAGCTATAAACTTATAGTAACTATAATATAAGCCCTTTAGTTAGATTATTTAAAACTATAGCATTAAGTACCCTATTTATTTAAACTAATTATAAAAATTAATATAAGTTATCTATTTTTTTTAGTCTAGCTATATAATAGGTAATAATATTTATTTTACTATATTAAAGCTATATATAGGCTACTATTTAAACACTACTACTTATAATAAGAGGGGTTATTTATAATTAGTAGTATTATTATTATTTTATTTACCTATATATCTAGTTATAAGGTGCCTTATCTTATTTTTCTTTATAAGCTTTATTATAGTAACTATACCCTAAGTAAGTAGCTTATTTTATAATTAAGGTTAATTATATATTAGGGAAGTATTATATTAGGAGTGTAAAGGTTAGAGATAGGATGTTTATTAAAGCAAATCTTTAGAGAACCTTTAGGCTATATAAATAATAAAGAGGCTAGCTAGCTATAAGATAGCTATATGCTTATAAAGCAGGGTATTTATTAAAGACTATATATATTATTAGTGCTAGGTTAGAGATTAAAACCTTTATACACCCGCCCCTAGCTAGCATCTTCCTAGTAGTAACTGCAAGAATCTTAGCTATTACTTCGTTCATTTAACCCTACGAACAAGCCGTGACAGTATTCCTAATAAACGCTATATTTAATTATAGAAGATAGCGCTATAAGCTAAAAGGGGTTAGCTTATTAGTATAAATAGCCCTAAATGTTATCTCTATAAGGTTTAGATCCCTAAAGATTAGAGGATTATACACGTAAGGGATATTCGCTTTAATAAGATAGATATGCTAATGCTTACTAAGTTTAAGGCTAATAAGACTATCTATATTATAGACCTTATTAACCCTTCTTTTACTAAAGAGGGCTATTATATTATTAACATTCTACCTATGGAGGAACCTTATCCCTAACTTTATATTAACACTATATAGAAGAAAGTCTATTTTATAGATACTTTATTAATAGCCTTAGAAATTAATAAGAACTACTACTCTTTTAAGGAGGAAGATAATTCTCCTATTAAGACTAAGCCTTTATTATCTTAGAGCTTTCTCCTAATACCCTCTAAGAGTTTACCTTAAAGGGATCTTATAAGGTATTAATAATAAAGAATTAACAAAGAAAATACAGTCTTGCCTAGGCAATAGCCTAGGGCCTTCCTAGATGAAGAAGCTAATAACAACAATAATACTATTATTTAATAATAACTTAAACCTGAGCCCCTAAGATAATCCCTTTAATCTAATATACATTAAGATTATCTTAATATTATAATATCTAGAAAGAAGAAAGCCCTTTCTTTAGGTACCCATTAATTAAACCTTGTAATTTATTATTATAATAATAACTTATATAACAATAAAGTAAAGGAAATTACCACTTTATACGCTTTTCTAATACTTAAAGTAGCTAATATAGCTAACATAAAGATTAATATCCTATCTAATTAGTATAAGGCTAAAGTTATAGATAACTATTATAACTTCTAAAGACTTACTAAGAAGAAGGAACTCCTTAAAATCTACAAAAAGAAGTGCTAGGATCTAGTCTTTGCTCCTAAAGATACAAAGATCTTTAATAGTTAATAGGTTTATATAGTAAAGTATCTAATTAATTAAGAGCCCTATCTAAGAGCAAGATAGGTTATAAGAGAAGACTAGAACCTAGAGGTCTTTTATAACAAGGACCTCTACGCAGCAGTAGTATACCTAGTTTTCTTGCAAGTGTTCTATACACTTGTTACATTCTTTAACTATAAATAGTAGTAATATGACATTATAAATGCCTTCCTTAACACTAAAGCGCAAGGAGATATCTATATTAAATAACCTTATAGCTACTCTAATAGCATAACTAGGGTCTATAAGCTTAATAGAGCTCTCTCCAAGCTACCTATTTCTTCTCTTTAGTAGCTTAATAATATTACTAAGGAACTTAAATAGTAAGGCTTTAGATAATTATTAAGTAAACTCTGCATTTTTTAATATAATAATATTATACTTCTTCTGTATATAGATAATATAATTATTATAGGAAAGACCCTTATAATTATTATAAGCGTTATTAAGGAACTATAAAAGCAATACAAATTAAAGTATCTTAGCAATATTAAGCTTTTTCTTAGTATTAAATTTGTCTATAATTACACTAACTAAACAATCCTTCTTACTAAAAGCTATATATATAAAGCATTATAAAGAAATTTAATATTGAGAACCTTAATATAATAAACATCCTATGGCTCCTAAAGACCATTATTCTAGCTAATTAGAAAGAGTTTAATATAGTCTATAATATCTCTAACTAGGTAAAGCGCATAGGAAGCTTTAACTAGCTTTTAGTATTTACATAAACTAATATCACGTTTATAGTAAATTAACTCTACAGTATAAATTCTACACTAAAGTAAGTCTACATAGACCTTAAGAAATACCTTTAGTAATACCTTATAGGAGTAGATAATTTAGGAATTATTCGTAGAGAATATGCTCCTTTAGACCCTAAGTTAATGCTTTAGGTAAAGGGATTTAGCAATGCCTTACTTACTAATAATCTAGATACTAGATAATTAACTATAGGCTATATTATAACCCTTGCTAGAGAATATATCCTTTAGTAATTAAAATTAAAGAAATAAACTCTTATAGCTCTTAGTTCTATAGAAGCTAAATTTATTAACCTTATACTAACTAGTCTTTTAATACTCTAGGTTACTAAGCTTCTTAATAACTTTAGTATTAAGTAATAGTAACTATTATTATTATTTATAGATAGCTAGAATGTAAAAGCTAATATGCTTAATAAGAAGCATAGAGAACACACTTATTATATTAATTTATAATATAAATGAATTATATAGAAAGCTTATTAAGGGGAATTTTATCTTTAATAGATTAGCACTAAATAAATAATTACTAATGGATTTACAAAAGGTCTAGAACGCGTTAAACATAGTGATTTTATCTGCTTTCTTTATATAATAAAGGCTAAGGACTTTATAAAGGGAGACATTTTAAAGGCATTATAAATAGCCTTATCTTTTCTATTTTTCCTTTCTTCCTTATATTATTAGCTAGATATACTACTAGGGGCGGTGTTAAGGATATTTATAGCCTTATATTATAGCCTTAGATATTAGGCATTACTCTTGTTATCCCCCTCTTTATTTAATGATGTATTACGCTTGTTATCGCGCTTTATTAAAGGCTTCGTTTGAAGACCTAGATTTATCACTCGCAGATTTAAAGCTTATAAGCTTCCTTTTCCTCTATAGGATTCCGAATTCCTAGATAGTAATTCTACATTATCTTCTCTTTTACTCTCTCTTTGCCTCCGTCTGCATCATTCCACAGTTCCTTCCATCCAACCCAAAGGTGGGGCACCGCTTGCCGCGCGCTGCCGAAGCAGCTCCCCCATCCAGTGCTTTCTTTCGCAGCACATTGGGTTAATTTATGCTGAAAAATTATAATGTCTTCCTGTCAGGGAGAGCGCCCTTGAAGCTTAGGATGTATGAGGGCAACGCGCATTAATTAGGGTAAGACTCTTAGTAAGACAATAGGTGGATATAATATATTAGAAGTATCTCTATAGACTAGTTATTACTATAGTGCACTATATACCTTTTAGGTACAAAAGTTAGGTGCTGTCTGCACCTTTAATTAATTAAATCAAACGTTTTCTATTATCTTTTTACACCCCTACCTAATAGTTATAAGCTTAGGAGGCTTTTATTGCTATTTTTATTAATTACCTTTAAAGATATAAGCTCTGTTAAATCTTATTAATTAACGCTTATTTATATTAAGAGAAAATCGCCCTTTATTATATTAATTAGTTAAATCACTTATCCTACACTTTAATTAACCAATATATTCCCCTTTAAGATATCTAAAGAAACTCTAAACATAGTATTATTATTAGAGAAGGATTAGATTAAGTAGTATGCCTAAGTTAAGAACTACATAGAATCCTATAGGGTCTAGTAATATATTAACCTAAATAAGGTTAAATTACTTAAAGAACCTATAATACCTATATACCCGTAAAGGGGCCTAAGACTAGAGATTACGCTAGATAACCCTAACGCTCTTAAAGATTAGAAGCTTGCGTATAAAGACGCGAAGGATTAATTTAATTTTAAATACAAAGAACTTTAATTTAACCTTATAAAGTATATAGCCCTATTAAAGCAAATACTAAAGATTAGGGAATATATTCGTAAGACCCTATCTAAGAATATATAAGATTCCCTTAACTTTAACACTAAAGTAAAAGAAAAGGAGTTAGTTTAATATCATGCCTATAGGATACTTAAGCTTCTTTATAATTAGTATAAGCTAAACGCTAAGAAGATACTTATCCTTGCGGAATCTTGCCTTAATAATTATCTATAAGCTAAAGGTACCTATAATTAGTATAAGTGGGCTATAATAAATAAGGTACTCTAGAGGAATTACTTAGATCTTAATACTTAATAGACTAAGGAAATAATACTATATAAGTTTATTATTTCTCTTTAGAGCAAATTTAAGGTATTCTAGAAGAAATAGAATAACCTGCTTAATAAAGGAGAGAACCACAGCTTCCTTAAGGCTATTAGCGAGTTTAAATAGGACTATAAAGCTCCTTAGAGCTTAATAACGATAAAATCAGCTAATAACGCTATTACTACTAATAGATTAAGTGGTTAGAATAAACCAGAGCGAAAGAAGTGCCCTAAATGCTTAAGTTATAACATTAGAGATGCCTTAAAGTAGTGGGAATCCTATAATTTATTTAAGACCCTTTATAAGCTAGAGGCTGCTCTAAAGGACTAGGAAGTTAGGAAGAATTCTAAAGATGATATTAAGAAGTATCTTAAGGATAATCTATAAGAGAAGTTAAAAGCTATAGATTAGAAGCTAGAAAAGAAGGAGAAAAACAGTAATATTATTGTCCCTTTGCAGAACCTAACGAATAACTCCATTGTAGTGACTCTAGGGGAGAAGATAGCTAATATATTATTATTCTTACGCTCTAAACGCTCTTAACGTTTAAAGTAAGCTATAGTTTTAACGGCAAACACTATAGATAGCATGGAAATAAAGCAGAATATAGTTCTGTATAACTTTAGTGCTAATATTCATATTTTTAACGATCCTTACTAGTTTAAATAGTCTAAATTTAATAATAGTATTATTACAGAAGTTAGAGCTAGCGGTATAATATATATAGCTCTAGGTTAAGGTCTAGTACACATTATAGTTACGGATCTAGTGTTACGAAACCTGAGGATAATTATACTGTAGAACGCTTTATTAATTCTAGAATTCTATGTGAACCTAGTGTTAGCAATAATTCTAATAAAGGTAGGAATCTACTAGAATTAAAAGAAAAGCTTCCTATTTAAAGGAAGACACCCTATTATAAAATTATATAATATTAATAAGCTTCATGTGTTATCTAGGCTGTCTGACGCGCTAAAGGAGGCCTATGCTATGACTAGCAAACTACCTAAGCCACCTGTTAAAGGAGATATAAAGCTTTAGCATTAATAAAGCGGTTATCTAGGCAAAAAGGCCTTTATAAAGCTTATAAACACTACTCTTAGCGTTAAATTAATAGGACCTAAGCTTATAGAGTGTGAGAAATATGCTATAGGCAAAGTAAAGCGCTAGAGATTATAGGTTATACTTAAAGGGCTTCCTTAAGGACTAGGTTACGGGTTATTAGTTAATCTAGATTACTATAACTCTTCTTGTTAGAATAGCAATAGGTATTAGTGTATTTTTATATGCCTTATAACCTTAATGCGTTTCTTCTACTTATTTAAGACTAAGGATAGGATTTATAATAGCTTTTATATAATAATAGGCTTCTTATAAATGTAATTTAGCATTAGCCTGTGTTTTCTCTATAGTAATATTAAGAAGGCTCTCTTCATAGAGAATATAAGGAATAAGATAGCTTTTGCTAGTATTGTTATGTATATCTTAGCTCCCTCTATGCCTAGTTAGAATAGTAAGGTAAAGCAATCTAGGGGGGTGGTTAAGCAAAAGGCTTATATATTAAGTCTTAAGGCTTAGCTTCTATTAGAACTTAATAATAAGGTTATTAACATAGTAGTTTACTTACTAAATAGAATACCTTTTAAGCATTATAGGAAGTGGGTTATACCTTACGAACTTTAGTGAAATTAGGCATAAGAAACCATACCTACCTATTCGCAAATATTAGAGGTTTAAAAGCCCTTAATTGCCTATCTACACGCCTATAGTTATAAGGCGTTTCTAATGTTATAGTATTAGCGTGTGTTTATTTTAATAAGAACTCCTTCTTTAAACTAGAAGAAAAGCTAGAATTAGCTTAATAGAAGAAGATATTAATAATTACGCTGCTTAAAGAGCTTAAGGCTAATAATATTAATAAAGAGATTAGCTAAGACCTTATTAGAATAGAACTAGAAGAGAATAATCACGCTTCTATGCTATTAACTATAGGTTAGGAAAATAAGTAGTTTAAAGCAAAAACACCACTATATATATTAGGGTAAGAAGGAGACTAAATTAGTGCTCTTTTAACCCCTCCTAACTCTTCTTAGAAGGCATAGGTTACTATAGAGAATATAGAGCTTTAAGTATAAGATAATAATATACTATTTTATAAGATTAATAATTTTATAAGCAAGGCAATAGCTAAACATATAGATACTACTATAGAGACTAGCGAAATTACTACTAAAGGTAGTAAGGCTATAGAGAATTATAGTTACTATAATAATGGTATTAATCTAGATAATATTATAACTAGAAAATATTAATAAAAGGAAACTAGGAAGGCTAGGTAAGCATAGTTTTCTACTACTTTCTTAATAGTATTCTAAGGAACTTATTATAGTTTTTAAATTAAAGACATGCCTTTAGAACCTGCCTATTATTACTAAGTAATAGCCTTAGCGTATTATAACTACTAGAAGGAAGCAATTATAAAGGAGCTTTTAAAGCTTCTATCCTTAAACTACTAGGAGGATGTACTAGATAAATTAATTAAACTAGAATATTATAAGGAGATTATTAACCTTAGATAAGTTTTTAAGTATAAAACTAATAAAAAAGGGCTAGTTATAGAGTTTAAGGCTTAAATAGTTATGCAAGGTAACTAGTAACTAAAGGATAACCTTAATAACTATACTATAACGCTTGCTTCTTAATCTTTATGTATGCTACTTGCTATTTGCTATGCTAATAATATTAATATGCGTTAATATAATATTTAGAATGCTTTCCTATATATAAAACTTAAAGATCCTATCTTTTATAAGCCACTAGAGGGTATAAACATATAAGGTTATCTCTGGAAAATAATAAGAGCATTATACAGGCTATGGGAAGCTCCTTAATAATAGTTCCTATACCTAATGTAATTCCTATTAAATCTAGGCTTTATCTAAGGAAAGGAAGACTTATGTATCTTTATAAAGGATAAATTTATCCTATTCTTCTACGTAGATAATATTATAGTGCTATATCTAAACAGATATAAAGCAGAATTTAAAGAGCTACACTAGTAGTTAATAAATAGTCTAGATATAAAGGACTAAGGTAATTTAAAATGGTTCCTAGGCATTAAAATTATTAGTAATTATAATACTAAAGAGATATAGTTATTATAGGAATTATATATTTAAAAGATTGCTTAGAAATTATTTCCTAACACTATAAATAATAATTAGAAGAGCTTAATTATAACACCTCTTATAATAGCTATAATCCTTCCGAATAATAGGGAGGCTACTAATAAAGAGATTAATTACTTTAGAGTAGTTATTAGCTCTCTAGTTTATTTATGCATTATTAGGAGACTAGATATAGCCTTTATAGCCTTAAGACTTGCCTCTTTTATAATAAATCTATTAGTAAAGCATATTATGCTAGCAAAGAACGCGCTAATATACTCTTAGAATACAAGGAAGCTATGTATTTAATACTTAGGAGCGAATAGCTTTAATACCTTGTTCTCTAGCACTAATGCTTCTCTTAGTAATAACCCTAATACTTAGAAGTTAACGTAGGGCTATGTCTTTATTATATATAGCGCTATAATTAATTAGAAGTCCGGAAGGTAGTATTATATAATAACTTTAAGCATAGAAGTAAAGCTCTTTATATTAAATTATAGAGTAAAAGAGCGTATATCCCTAGGGAGACTGCTTTATAATATTAGCGTATAAGTCCCTTTGCTATTAATTATCTAGTGTAATAATAAGTAGATAATTTGTATTATAGAATATAAGGAAGGAAGGCTTTAAACTAGCCTTAAGTATCTTAATATAAATTAAATATGAATTTAAGAGTAATATACCCTAGGTAATATTAAGGTAAATTAGTTAAAGACCTCTAAGATGCTTACTAATAGCTTTATAAAGCCTCTATTAGCGCAAATGCATAAGGAATTCTATTATAGGATTAGGTTATAAGAAATTCCCTTATAATCATAACACTAGAAATTCATTATAATCACTTTCTATGCTTATAAACTTTAGCTTTAATAGATATCTTAGCTAAGGGGGGTGTGTTAAGGAGAGCGCCCTTAAAGCTTAGGATATATAAGGGTAACATATACTAACTAGGGTAAGACTCTTAGTAAGATAATAGGTAAATATAATATATTAGAAGTACCTCTATAGACTAGTTATTACTATAGTGTACTATATACCTTTTAGGTATAAAAGTTAGGTACTGTCTGCACCTCTGATTGATTAAATCGAACGTTTTCTATCATCTTTTTACACCCCTACCTGACACTTCCCCTTGACAGATTTCTGCCTTGCTCTCCAGTCATGTTACATCGGCGGATATCCTCTCGACATGCTCCCCTCTGCCCCTGTGCAAAATAGTACACACTGCCGAAGAACTGACCATTGTCGAGCCCTCCCAAAACTTGATGGAACTTTTATTCTTGGTGAGATCTACCAGTGCGGATTCCGTATTCCACGACTCGATGTATTTTACTGTATGTGATCACTACCCAGTTTTATTTACAAAACGACACAACGACAAATCGAGAAAACGAGCAGTGCTAATAGTATGTCGTTTCGATAGGTTACAAAATGACTGACAAAGCGCTAGTAGTAATAGACCATACATACGGTATGTCTCAGTATCCAGTATCCATAGGGGATGGTCCGAAGTACGGCTGGCGGTGTGAGATGGTTACCGCAGGTGACGAACCACTGCCGACATGCTGGTGGGTCTCTGTCTCCATGGCAGACGGCCCGTAATACAACCTCTGTTGAGTCTGTACCCTCGGTTGAGTCTGTATCTCACCCCTCCTTGGCGACAGCGAAAGCGACAGCGACAACGACTCCGGAGGTTCGGAGAGCCATCTAAGGTTGTTGAAGATCCTTGCGCGACCCACGTCGCTCACGTAGTAGTCTGCCATAGTCTTGCAATGTGATTCAATTGCGTCTGTGGTTGATGTTGATTTGATCAGTGACAGTTTCCTTGGCATCATCTTCCAACACTGAGCATCTCTCTTTTTCATAACATCTTCTCTCATCCAGGAGGGGAAATTACTGACCAATGCCGGTGGGTAAGACAATTTGGCGATTGTGGTGGAGGGCGTTTAGAGTAGCCTTTACCCAAACGCGGCAGGTCCATTGGCATTCGCCTTGGGGAAGATATTGAGGGTTCATTAGAGGAATACGCGAGGCGAAGTGCTCCAAGGCTTCAATACTTGGAGCATTAGCAATCTTGAGGCAGACAACCATGCTCTTGGACTTCGAGGGGTCTGAAACTCTGCGGGCTTCAAAGTAGAGATCTAGAGCTCGACGCCCAGCGTCGGTGGCGTGGAAAAGATAACCCCTAGGGGGGCTGCTCTCGGTGGCCCAGAGCCCCCAGTGCTACCATAATACGTGAGAAGTCGACGCATATAAAGTTGAGCAAGGGCAGCCTACGTATTTATTGTCCTCATTCACAGTCCGAAGGTACTGAAGGGTGATGTACAAGGTGTGGCGCTCGCTCATGGTTTCGAGGATAGAGTCTTACTTCGGTGTCGTGCTACAGGGGCAAGAACAACGCAATGCTGATAATTTGTGATGAATCGTCAAGGACGGAGAGGATTTAGAGGAACGGGAATTTTCTGGAACTATATGTATTTACGAATCGGAGGTAGAAACCCTTGACGGGAGCAACGACTCCAACACGATGTACTTGGTTCCGCCCCCAAGCCAACAGGGAGTACTTTGCCTGGAGTGCTCTTTTCGCAAATGGATCAGCAGAGCAGTTTAGCCCCAGACGCTTCCTGCAGCCGCCGAACCGTTCACTGAACCACGGAGGCTGCCAATCTCGGCCGAGGCCAGTTTGCGTAGGCGCCGGCCCGGACCCCGGCCATGGGCGCCCGGGCCGGCGCCTACAGTGCTCCACACAACTAAAGATCAGGCGATTTTGCCGCCAGGCCTCGCAAGTGGGCCTCTGCCAGGTTTCACCGGAAACACCAAACGCGGCCTCACACGCCACTCACCCGCCACTCACCTCCTATTTACCTGGGCAATTAGCCTCTTCTTGTGACCCAACAACAGCTCTGCATGCAAAGGTAATCCCGTTTCCTTTCCCCTCGCGATTCGTACCCAATCTAGCCGCCGCTATGGATCCCCCTCCACGCACGCTAAATGAGACTCTAGCGGCGGTCGAACGCGTCCCCTTTCCACATCCTGCAGCCGCCCTCTTGCGCTCGTACATCGTCGAGGCCCTCCAGCCTCAGGCGGCAGCTGATTATGTGCAACGCCGGCTGAGGGAAGACGGCCATGCCGACTCTCTCGTTGCTGACTGGATCTACGTCGTCCAATCGGGTTGGTCTCACCTCCATGTCTTGATACAAAGCGTCACGTTTAACGTCCATCTGTAGTCATTTCCGGCGTGCCGCCGCCTGCTCCTACAACTGATGAGATCAAAGACATTGCCAAGCGAGACGGCAACAGATGCTGCGCATCGGGACGGCGAGGCAGTTTCTTTGACCCCCTTGTCGTTGTCCCCATTTTGCCCGTGCCGTCTGGATGGCTGAAAGGCGAGGTCAGCTTTGTTCTGATTCACCATCGCGTAGCTTGGCTAATGCGGAGATAGAAACGTATCATAGAGCTGCTTATAGCGTTCTTTGGTCGCCAATACTTTGATTGGTGGTACCAATTCATTGACAAGATTGATCTCGCGTCGCCATACCGTAGCCACTGGCTCGTTCGCAAGAGTGTGCACGAGGCCCTGCAGCGCGGCACGATCAAACTCGTGAGGCTGCCAACATCTATGATAGAGGTAAAGATGGCCACTTGACTCCCGGTGCTTATCATGCTGAGGATTCTATCTAGTTTAGAGTCGAGCTTGTTTCCATCAGCGGAGAGGCGCCTGTTGAGATAGATGGCCAGTTTGCTCTGCTAGGCGACTACTCCCGGCAAGGTGTTGAGACAGCCGACGCTCGCCTCATTGGCTCGCATGCCCGTTTCTGCAAAAGCATACAGCTAGTGAATCTTGCGAGAAGAATAGCCCCTAGCCTGTCTCCTGAGTTTCCCGAGAAACAAACTATTGCGCCTATCCCGAGACAGAACCTCTCAGCTCGCGTGCCCCCCAGTGGCTCCAATGTCGGCCATATATTGCTGCGGCGGGTCATGCCTTTGTGGCTCTTACTCCCAGCAGCCATTCGCGTTGCTGCGTATAAGTTGTTGAGTAGAGTCGGCTTTCTACTCTTTGGAAAAGCCGATGTCCAAGCGTCGGTTCAGAGGCTGCCTTTGGGCCTCTACCTCAAGCATCAGCATTTCCCAATCACCATTCGCAACGAGTATAATGCTCTCAAGATACTAGAGCGACACACCACTGTTCCTGCGCCGCGAGCGCTCGATATTGTGATGCAAAAAACGGGAGATAACGCCGACGAATCTGGATATCTCCTCACGACGAGGATCCCTGGCACAACATTAGCAGATTGTCACGACATGCTCTCTGACCAAGACTGCGAAACAATTTCCACCCAGCTCACGAACTGCATCTCGCAGATGCGAGATATTCCCATGACAGCCAATTCCGGAGCGGCCATCTGCAACACTTTAGGTGAGGCCTGCAGCGACCCACGTATTAAGGATTGGGCGACCATCGGACCCTTTCCAGATGAAGCGTCGTTTAGCCAGCACCTTCGCTTTTCGGATGAGCCCAGCCGGCGGGGGCACAAAATTGTCTTCACCCACGCAGATCTCAACCCTCGCAACATCCTGGTAGAGAGAACCGCAAGCCATGCCGGGCAGGAAGGATGGCAGCTGAGCGGCATTGTGGACTGGGAAACGGCAGGATTCTACCCAGAGTACTGGGATTACACCAAGAGCATGTTCGAAGGATTCCGGTGGCCCAGGCGGCACAATGAGATGATGCGACGTGTTTTCAGCGAGTTTGGAAATTATGACGAGGAGCTGGCTGTGGAGACACGGGCCTGGGAGTCTGGGGATGGTGTGTAAAAAACACACAAATATTCGGAATGGAGAGGACCTCAATTCGTCGGTTCGTTTGTGGAACAAGGAGGTTTGTGAAGTGAACCTTTTTCGCGTTCTGTGTAGAGGACCTGAGACGCAAACTATTTCGGCTTACTCCTGTACTCTATATCCATCGCCGTAGTTGCGATAAACCAAGCATAGAGAACGATTCCTGAGCAAAATGATTTTGCATCACTGCTGACGCACCACCAGTTTTGAAACGTGTGCCAGCAGACGGAGTGCGTGATCAGTGTGGTGAAGAAGAAGAAGCAATTCGACCCGTTTTCTCAGAAACGTATTCATTGCCGCGGTGAGATGCAACGGTGGCGACACAATTGCACTTTTTCGTCCCACGGTTGGCAAAAGTGTTCAGTCTACTCCGTAGAATGAATGAAATAATGCATATCAATGGGACAGCATGAATGAGCTGAAAGCTGCCTAGAGATCTTCTGCAAGCGAGCTCCAGCGCCGAGGGTCGTCATGTCACGATGTCAACCCCAAAAGTTGGCGTTGTTCTTGTCTCCTATCAATTGTACGTGTGTCTCGGGTGACAGACAGATGAGCTAACAACGCTAACAACTTATTGGGTTTGGTCCGTCAGACATGTTTCATTATTATTCGATCGACCCGCACAAGCCGCCCAGTCTTTATGGACTGAATACGAGGTAAGATTCTTCGGATGCAAGCAGATCCGCCTCAAAGACAACAAAGACAATAGAACGCCACACCTTGGCAAATGGGCAAATGGGCAAATGGCCCGTGCCTTCTCCTTCTCCTCTTTGCTCGCCATTTGAAGCAGCTAGACCAGAACTAGACATTGATGATGTCGCTCGCATCGTTGTATCGTTGTCTGTCTGTCTGACTTGACGCGATTCCACCCACCTTGAGCTTGCCCCTTTACAAAACCCTATCAAGTCTCAAGAGAATAATGCCGCAATCCTGTCCTCACTGATAAAATCCCTCGGAGGAAGTTGATCAGAATAAGAGGTTGCACCGGCCGAGCGAGCGAGGCCAGGCCAGGCCAGGCCAGGCAAGACGCCCAGAAAGGAAACACCATCCGCTTTGCAGCATCGAGTCGTCCCCGACTTCCGTTGCTGTCCATTCATAAATGGCTGACTAGATGTATCTTGTCGTACGACCCGGCTCAGAACAAGAGACTGACATTATGTCGACCAAATGTGGGAATGACACTGACAACATGTCGACCAAGTGTGGGAATGACGCTGACAACATGTCGGCGAAGTGCGGGAATGACAAGCCAGATCGCCCAAGCTCTGCAGATACCACATCGGTCTACAAGAAAGAGGGTGTCGATGGAATCAGGTTATCTGCCTCTGGGGCCGGAATTCTGTCCCTTGACGATGTCGCCGCTGTCCATGTCCAGATGCGGCATCTTTCTGTGTCGGTCAACACCGCACCGTCGTGGTTTGAGCCGGCCACATATCAAGGCTTACTCGCCGCCAAGTCCAGAGCGACGCCCTGCATAAAGTACCTATTACATTCAGTCGCGGCGGACCTTGAACCTGGAACATTGACTGCTATCATCGGTGGTAGTGGCTCGGGTAAGTCCACGTTATTGAACACCATGGCTGAGCGCATCACGAGTTCGCGGCTCAGCCAGAAGGGCACCGTCACTTTCAATGGTCGAACGGGGGTTCACAATGTCCGACATGCATATGTCATGCAGCAAGATATTCTGCTACCGTCGTTGACAGTGCGCGAGACACTGCACTACTCGGCCGCCCTGCGACTTCCGCCGTCAACCTCTCAGGAGAACAGGAATCGAGTGGTAGAGGAGGTTATTCTCGAGTTGGGCTTGAAAGAGTGCGCAAACACTAGGGTTGGAAACAGCTCACATCGTGGTTGCTCTGGAGGAGAAAAGAGACGAGTCAGCATTGGTGTACAACTACTCGCCAATCCATCCGTCTTGTTCCTGGACGAGCCGACAACGGGACTAGATGCTACAAGTGCCTACCAGCTCGTGCGAACTCTCAAAAATCTGGCTACAAAAGGCCGCACCGTCATTACAACGATTCACCAACCTCGATCCGAGATATGGAATCTGTTCGACAATCTGATTATCTTATCCAAAGGCGGCCCCGTCTATGCCGGCTCTATTGCCGATTGTATTCCCTGGTTCAGGCGTAGTGGATATTCCTTGCCGCCATTCGTCAACCCTGCTGAGTATATCATCGACGTGGCGGCGGTAGACAATCGGACCCCCGAACTAGAACAAGAGACAATGGCGAGGGTAGATGGCTTGAAGACGGCCTGGAAACAAGAGAGCGCCAGACGATATCCGGACCTGACCGGCATTGTTGACACCGGAGGTCGGAAACAAGGGTCAATGGCCAAGACTCATGCTGGCTTCATCCGTCAACTGCATGTCCTCACTGACCGAACCCTCAAAGTAACGTACCGTGATCCACTCGGAATGACAGCATCCATAGTGCAGGCAGTTCTCATGGGCATCGTCACGGGTTACATCTTCTTCGACCTGGGCCGTGATCAAGCTGGTATTCGATCCAGACAGGGGGGCTTGTACACCGCTGCTGGGTTACAAGGCTACCTGGTCCTTCTCTTCGAGGTCTATCGCATGACGATTGATATCCCAAACTTCGACCGGGAATCTTCCGACAACTGTGTCAACGCCCTCCCTTTTGTTCTTTCGCGACGGCTTGCCCGTTTGCCGACGGAAGATTTTCCGGTGCCCTTTCTCTTCGCAGTCTTGGTGTATTTCATGGCTGGTTTTGAGCGGACCGCGAGCAAGTTCCTCATCTTCTTTGCCATAACGATTATCAATCATTATGTCGCCGTAACGTGCGCCATGACCTGCGTAGTCACTGTGTGGCACTTCGCGGGCGCCAGTTTGATTGCGAACCTTGCATTTACCATCCAAAGTATCGCCTGCGGAATGTTTGTTCAAGTAAACACTATCCCGGTTTACGTCAGGTGGCTCAAATGGACAGCATACAATGTGAGCGAGAAATCTCAAAGGCAGATCATCTTGTTCACGACGACAACCAGAAGCTAACATTTGCGTCAAGTTCTACGCTTTCAGCGCGTATGCGGGCAATGAATTTGAAGGTAACTTTTATGACTGCCCATATCCGGGCGGTCGTTCAAACCCAGCTTGTAGACAGTACGACGGCGACTATGTGATGGAATCACTCGGCTTCCCCAGTAATTGGGTCGCTCGCCCCATCGTTATTCTCGCATCGTTCATCGGGCTGTTCATCAGCCTGTCGGTACTCGGACTACATTTCATAAAAGTCGAGATGAACATGACTCGTTCTCGTACTTCCGACACAGACCTGTCGGCTGGCAAAGAGAAAATGTCGGCGCGGCCGATTTCAGAAGTCAGGGCCATCGACCTCGGTCTGGAAAACTTCGCACTTGGTCTTGAAAAGAGAAACGTGTTTGGTAAAAAGCTGCCACCAAGGACTATCCTGCATCCACTGACGACAAACTTCCAAGCTGGGGTGCTGAATGTGATCATGGGTCCTTCGGGCAGTGGGAAGACATCGCTCTTGAACGCCATGGCTCTGCGGCTGCGGAACTCGGTCGGCACCAAATACAAGCCGTCTGGAAAACTGACCTTTAACGGAGCTTTGCCGTCCGACTCTGTGGTCCGCTCCGTCTGTTCCTATGTCTGCCAGGATGACGACGCCCTACTTCCGTCCTTGACAGTGCGAGAAACACTGCGCTTTGCTGCTGGTCTTCGACTTCCTTCTTTTATGAGCACGGAAGAGAAATTCAGACGAGCAGAAGACGTTCTGATGAAAATGGGCTTGAAGGACTGTGCAAGCAACTTGATAGGAAGCGACATGATCAAGGGCATCTCCGGTGGTGAAAAGCGACGTGTCTCCATCGGCGTTCAGGTGCTCACGGATCCTCGTGTTCTGCTGCTGGATGAACCTACGTCAGGCTTGGACGCATTCACGGCTAGCTCCATCATGGAAGTGCTCGAGGGACTGGCAAACGAAGGACGTACTCTCATTCTGACCATTCACCAAGCCCGGTCAGACCTGTTCAAGCATTTCGGAAACGTCCTGTTGCTTGCGAGAGGAGGGTTGCCCGTCTACGCCGGTTCTTCGAACCGAATGCTTGCATATTTTGGACGACATGGGTACGAATGCCCTACGCATACGAACCCAGCGGATTTCGCACTCGATATGATCACTGTAGATCTACAACAAGACGACCGCGAGGTGGAGAGCCGCGACAGGGTTGAACGATTGATCGAACATTGGCGTCAAGGCGGAGCCGAGGAAATCGAAAGGACAACGGAGCGACGACTGTCCGGCATCCAAGAAGCTGATGAGCCAAGTGAGAAGTTGGCTCGGCGTGAAGGCCAAGAAGAGGATCATGTCGGCGGTGAACATGAGACAGCGACAGACAATCTGCCAGGCTCGCTCAGACCCGAGCAGAGCAAAGGACCACAGGGGATCCCACCGCGACGCTCAGTCAATAAAGCAAAGCTATCTACTCCCGCCGAGCTCGGCGCTCTCGTGCGCAAACGAGCTTCCATCTTCACGGCATTGCCGCGACTCCTCCAGCGGGCCATGATCAACACCCGCAGACAGCCGCAGCTCGTCTTGGCCCGCACCATGCAAGTCGTCGGGCTTGCTGTCGTCTTTACACTCTTCTTTGCCCCAGTTGGCAATGACTACTTCGCCGTGCAAACCCGCATGGGCTTTGTTCAACAGATCGGAGCGTTCTACTTCGTGGGCATGCTGCAGAATGTCGCTGTTTATCCCAACGAGAGGGATGTTTTCTACCGAGAAGATGACGACGGCGTATACACGGTGGGTGCATTCCTCGCATCGTACACGCTCATTGAAGTGCCCTTCGAGATTCTCAGCTGTCTCACATTCGGGCTTCTGACCACTTTCGCCGTGGGACTCCCCAGAACAGTCCCCATGTACTTTGTTTCTAGCTTTGCCTGCTTCGGCGTCGTGTCTTGTGGGGAACGTCTCGGAATCATATTCAACACACTGATAGGACACGCCGGCTTTGCAGTCAACATCATGGGGATACTCCTCTCCGTGGCAAACTCCATATCTGGTGTTCTCTCCATCGACATGCCAGATCTGTTCAAGGCAGTCAATTACCTGTCTCCGATTCGGTACGCGACTCGGTCCGTGGCGCCGTATTCTCTGCGCGAAGTAAAGTTCACTTGTACCGATGCGCAGCGACTGGCTGACGGGAGCTGTCCAATCGAGACGGGAACGCAAGTCCTGGATCTGTACAACTTCAATGTTGATCCTGTTGTCAACGTGGCGTGTTTGGCGGCGTGTTTGGCGGCGTGCGTCGTGGCATACAGGGTGATGGCTTGGCTGCTCTTGAGGGTCATGAGGGCAAGGCGGACGGATGAAAAGAGACGGCAGGAAGCGTGATGGTATTTATACTTGTTATGAGAAGTGCGGCGATGCCTTCTCATCGTCTCACGCCGGAGCTCCAATCGACCTTCTTCTTCTCTCCTAAACCACCCAAACTATGAGCGGCAGGCGCCACTGAAAACAGTAGAAATCCTCGGTGCGATAACCGTCATCACGTCGTGCGTCTTGGCCCCAACCACGCTTTGCAAATGATTATGTTGTGCACATATGAGGAATGGGAAGACATGAATGTTTCAGGGTGCGCGGAAGACAGTGAGCGTCACATGTCGTATCAAACAATGTCCTCGTTGTCCAATTTTGTCATTATGAGTGAGAGGAGGGACATGCGCCCGCAGAATAAAGTCCTGTTTACAGAATGTTGGGCCTGGAAAGTAATGGTCTCCATGGCGGCCGGTCTATTGTCAAAAACTCCCTTGTTTGTACTGTCTGCCGAACTTGTAAACAATGTGCGCGCCAACAAGTTTTGCATTGTACCTTGATGAAGTCGTTCTAGAACACTGGGGTACGGGGGGGGGTGGCCCCATTGGCCCCAATTCCATACATATTCGTAGGCATCAGTCAGGATTGTTAACATGTCCCGGCACCTGTATTATTGACCAACGAAAAAATGTGGCTATTGTATTTCCCAAGGTGAGCATGGGCCGATGTATACTCGCTTGGGCCGAGTCGCGAGCAAGGCTCGGCTCCGGCGTTCCGGACGGGACGCAAGGAAGTTCAACTGGTTGCTTCACCAGTTCAAAGGACGGAAAGACTTTTCTTTGGTGGCCGAAATGGTGTTTGCAGAAAAGTTGGTTGTCGCGGTGCAACGTGTCACGGCACGCGGCACGGCGCGACAATGAGCGGGCAGTGCGATCTGGTCACGGTTCTACACATACATACATATGTGCATACATACAGTCGAAGCTTCATGATTGAAGCGATGAACGTTTTTGGAGCCGGTGTTTGCCGTCGCGAATACCCTTCTTGTTCTATCTCAGAAAGTGGCCACTTCGGGAGTCACGTGGTGGTCCTGAAGCAGATCCAAAGAAAATAATAGTACTACCCGCAATCGTGGCCCCTCCCCTCCAGTCGCGCCTGCCCTCTTGAAAAAAGAAAAAGAAAAAGAAAAAAACTTGGTCATGCCCCTTTTCGAGAATTCTGATTCTCCTGCTCCCTCTCCCATCTCGCATTCCAGTCCACCCCGTGACAAGTGTCAGCACAGACGAATCATGGATTATGGTATAGACTAGTGCGGTTAGCCCGTCTTCCGGACGTCGCACAGCTCTGCACTTCTGCACTATCCCAGCAAGCGAACCTCGACCTCATGTCCTGTCATCCACGTCCATGCAAATGTGCCATGCAAAATGTGCCATGCCGAGAGGCGTACTACTGCCCGGCAGCCCGGCCCCCAACTGGCAAGGCCATCTGCGCGCGGTGTAACTAGGCAACTTCAAGGTGGCTGGACCGTGGTTCACTATCAGGCAACAGAATAACAGAATGATAGGCCGAAGGCTCGCTGTTTGCTTTTGGGAGGAGAGGGCGGCAAGCCTTTTGGCGCAGGGCGATCAGAAAGTGTTCAATCTTCCTGGATCACGCCTCACACCAGGGGACTAACTTTAAATAGCAGCACCGTACGGAGTACTCCGTACTGAACGCAGCAGATTATCACCGCGAGAAAGAGGATCACGGGTCAGAGCCATGAACGGTCGAGTGGCCAATTATTACTGAGTTCCTGACTCGCATCCGTCCGCTGCAAGTCATTCTATTGAAGTGGAGAGCAATGGCAAAAGGCTCATCACGGACAGTGTGACGCTAACTCGTCGTTGACAGAGCGAAGCCCACGGGAGCAGTGTGGCACAAGCTGTTATTGTTCTTGTTTCGACAATCTTGGCGACGCAGTCGGTCCATTCATCATCGTGGAAATTCTGCTGCCTGGCCGCATCCGGCTGCGATGGCCCATTCAGGCCCATTGCCCAACGACAAATCAATAGGTCAGAGGGACAACTAGATTCCCCTGTCCGCCCACCTATTGTGATCACTGACGAGACTACTCCGTACACGGAGGACTACTGTACGGATTACACGGAGCATTCCACCGTTCTAGCCCAACCCCGCTTATCCATCCATCTTCACGTTTCGAGGGTGCTGGGGTGCGGGGATTGGGGATGCGGACCCATTGCGGAGAGACAGCCGGAGCTGTTCCGTTTTCTATTCCCTCACAAGCCTCTCTCGTGCCTCCCACGCGGGGAGCGACGGAGGTCCAGTGCCAACAAGTTGATCCAGCCAAGATGAGAAACTGTCCGTTCTTGGGCCCCAGCAGCCTTGTTCAATTTGCTGCATCCACACTTGTTATACAAGGACCAAAAAAAAAAAAAAAACGTTCCGCCTGCATGAGGGTGGCGCCTCCCAGGGTCTTTGGTCACTTCGACCTGCTTGTTGGTTGTAAGCCGAGCTGTATTACGGAGTAGCGTAGCAAAAATGCGGCTGACAAGGGTCGCCGGCTCGTTCGTTTTGCTCGATCGACATGGCCATTGTCTGCCTGCCGCTTTGGTATCCATTGGCCATCTCTCTCTGACTACTTTAACTCGAGGACCCCCCCCCCCCTTCCTTGTCGACTGCACACAGTGATCAGAGGAGCATCGGCCAATTCACAAGTCGCTTACACGCAAGAGACCAGAAGATCAAACCACATCTTGATCTTAAGCTCTCCACAAGCCACCATGGCAGACCTTTAGTCAGTGACTCAGTACACGTTCGCCTCGGCGCCTGGACTCGGCATCGAGACGAGGCCATCACGAACTAACACACATTCCCAGCCACGAATCCAAAACGGTTCGCGACGAGCACCTGGAGGAAAAGGGTGTCTCGCACGCCGAGCAGGCTGACATTCATCACAATCTCGAGGCCAAGTGAGTAGCTGAAGATCCGGGCGTCCCGTCGAGCCATATCGCGGCTCACGTATGCTGACCTCCATCAACAGGATTCGCAATCCTTTACAGGGCATACCCAGGGAACAGCTGATGCAAGATGTAGAGCTTTTTGCTCAGAAACATGGCCTCCAGGGACACTCTGCGGTGCTGAGGAAGGGTACCCTAGTAGCCCAGGATCCCACCGACATTCACAACATTGACGGCCCCGTGAAGCTTTCCAGCAGGGAACTCGAAGTCCTCACTGAGGAAGTCACACACAAATGGCGAATGCCATTGCGACTATTTTTGACCATTTTCACATGCTCCATTGGTGCTGCCGTGCAGGGTTGGGATCAGACGGGCAGCAATGGAGCCAACATCTTCTTCCCGGCATATTATGGAATCGGCGGAACATCGACCAACGACAAGCTCATCGTTGGTCTCATAAACGCTGGTCCTTATATCGGTTCTGCGTAAGTTTGACGGATCGCTGTCATGCCCCCCGCGTCTGACAGTTCTCTGGAAAATACGCGACTGACATGCTTCTAGTCTCCTCGGCTGCTGGCTGTCTGACCCACTGAATAACTATTTCGGACGTCGAGGAACCATTTTCTTTTCTGCTCACTTCTGCATCTGGCCGGTGATTGGATCAGCTTTGTGCCACACCTGGCAGCAGCAGCTCGCATGTCGTATTCTCATGGGTATCGGCATGGGCGCGAAAGCTTCAACCGTGCCAATTTACGCCGCTGAGAATGCTCCTGCTTCTATCCGAGGTGCTCTGGTCATGTCCTGGCGTAAGTAATCCTGAGTTATCGTGGAAATGTGTGGAAAGGCTGACATGACCCCTTAGAGATGTGGACTGCTTTTGGTATCATGTTGGGCACGGCCGTCAACCTGGCTGTTTTCAAGCTTGCTGGACCATTGAACTGGAGACTCATGCTTGGTATGCCAACATGTAAACTGCTCACTCTCGCTTTTTTACATTACTGACCGAGACCTGCAGGTGCTCCTTTTATCCCCGCTGTTCCTTTGATGTTCCTCATCTATCTTTGCCCCGAATCTCCCCGTTGGTACATGAAGAAGGGCCGATATCAGGAAGCCTGGAAGTCTTTGATGGTCCTTCGCCGAGACCCCATTCAAGTTGCCCGAGATCTTTACTACATTAGCGCACAGCTCGAGATTGAGCAAGCACTCATCGGTCGCACCAACTATGTGTCTCGCTTCACCCAGCTTTTCACCATCCCCCGTGTCAGACGAGCCAACTTGGCTGCCTTTGTCGTCATGATTGCTCAACAGATGTGCGGTATGTTTTTTTGGGTCATTTATCCTACGGTGAGCGAGGGTCAAGATGAAGAGCACCCGTCCGCTAACTTTGCCAGGCATCAACATTATCGCTTTCTACTCGACGACCATTTTCGAGCAGGCTTTCAAGAACGACCCAAACAAGCAATTCAAGGCCATGATTGGCTCTTTTGGCTTCGGTCTGGTGAACTGGCTATTCGCTTTCCCTGCCTTCTTCACCATCGATTCTGTAAGCAAGCAGCATTGCACAGGGCTTTCGCCTGGGCTAACAAAACAAATAGTTCGGTCGACGAAGCTTGCTCTTGTTCACCTTCCCACAGATGGTCAGTTGCCTTATTCTTACCCCCACAAGACGAACGACTTCTCCTGACACGCAATAGTTCTGGACGCTGCTTGCTGCCGGTCTTTGCACCCTCATTGATGAAGAAGGCCCCATGAAGGAGGCTCGAACAGGCTTGGTTTGTCTGTTTGTTTTCCTGTTCGGCGGTCAGTATTCCTTGCCCCATCTTTGATCTACCTCTGGACTGCTTTTTAACACCTGTCTTTTAGCCTTTTACTCTCCTGGTGAAGGTCCGGTGCCGTTCACATACAGTGCGGAGGTCTACCCCTTGTCCCATCGTGAGACCGGTATGGGTTTCGCCGTTGCCACATGTCTTTTCTGGGTAAGTGAACAAAAGTCCAACAAACAAGCATCCATTTCATGATGCGACGAGTGTAACTAATGTACGCCAGGCTGCGGTTTTGGGCATCACGTTCCCATTCCTGCTCGAACGTCTCGATACTATCGGGGCATTTTCCTTGTACGCGGGGTTCAATGTCGTCGCCTTTGTCATGATTTTCTTCTGGGTGCCGGAAACCATGCAGCGCACTTTGGAAGAGCTCGACTGGGTCTTTGGCGTCCCGACTCGAAAGTTTGCCAAGTACCAGCTGACTGTTGCCCTTCCCTGGTGGTTCAAGAGATACGTCTTTTTCCGACGCAACGCCACCAAGGAGCCCCTGTATCACTTTGAGAAGGTTGCAATGAGTGCCCGAAAGGACTCAGTTGCCAACCAGCACATGGTGCACTCTGACTGACTAAGGACTCGGTTCTCAGTGAACAGATCCTTCCTGGCAAAGTTTGCGCAGGCCTCCTCGGCTAGTGGCAACACAAGATGGCCAGTAATAAATCTTCTGGCGCCGATACCCAACTGCTGTCTAGGACGAATGGACGAATGGATGCCCACGACGTTGATGGCGGAAACAAACTTCATGACTGATTGATTAGCTATATTTTACGACCGGTCAGCATTATTCGAGATGTACGAGATGTAGTTGGCTTTTGAGAACTTGTCCATATTATTCAGGATTTATGTAGACAGTAGTTATATTTTTTTCGAATACCAAGACAAATGCACTGATAAGCAAGCCTCAGCCCAGCCTCGTCGCTGGCCGTGAACCATCTACTTATTGTACGAACCGACGGCGTGGACTGCAATTGGCGCCCGCAATCTGTTGCATCATGCTCGACAGAATACCGGCAGCTCGACTCGACATCGAGGCAGCGACTCACACGCGCCCTTTGCATCAGGGTTCGTGTCGGCGAGGGCCACGTTGGCTCAAGAGAATGGTCCGCGTGGGTGGGGGCCCTGAGGGCAGAGTTGGGAGACGACGTTGATATTCTGAATTGTCCCCTCTTGTTGGGAAGAGTGTGAAAAAGAAAAGAAAGAGTAAGAAAAGTCGAAAGATTTGATTCGATAGACTTTTTGTCAATGGAGGAAGTGGGAAAACACAGTTACGGTAACACTCCCCTCCCTATCTGATGCCATCGCCCACGAAACATCACACAACATGTCGTTCTCATCCTTCAGTCTTCAAAAACACCTGGCGTGGAATAATAACGTGGCCCGCTGGCCTCTTCGTGTTAGTCGTTGCTACTGATCACTCTCGATCTGACAATAATTGCGCCTCGCCCCTTGCCACGGAGATGGATACCCCAACATCAGAAGAGCGGCATCAAGAAAAAAAAAAACCCCCCAAATAAACCAAATCCGACGACCATTGAAACTGCCTTTCATACGATCCAGATCCCACGTCGCAACCGAAGCTCGACTCTCAACATTCAGTCTTTGCAGAACCACAAGCACACAACAGGCTTTTCGCGCGGATTACCCGTTCGAGTCGCATCCCACCCGATTTCTTTGATGGATTTCTTCAACAGATCCTTGCTGGCACCATTGACTTCCAACCCCTTGTACCACTTGCCGCCACCGGCACTCTGGATCTCAAACACCTTGTTCTTCTTGCTCACTGGATTCGTACAGCCGAAGCCTTTGAGCAGTTCTTCAAGCGTCGTGTTGCATGGGATATGGACAGCTTTGAACGGGAGCTGCGCCGTCGCAGGCAACTGCCAAGGTGGGATGTTGGAGCGGAAAATGTGGGCCTTGGTGTGCTCGGCAGCAAAGAACAGATTGTAGCCAGGCTCGCAGCCAACACCTCCTGTGGAATTGGTCATTTGGGCGGCCGGCATCGTGGGATCGATCGCGGGCCAAGGCTGGGCTTGGCGTGGGAGGATGTTTCCCGTCCCGTTGGGCTGGTAAGAGAATGTCTGCTGGGCGTAATAGCCGCCGGTCGTGCCCTGGGGGGCAAAGGCAGAGGTCATGGGAATCCCAGCTGGAGCAGCTGGGGTTCCGGGGTTTCCTAGGGGATACATCCCGTAAGTCATGCTGGCCCATGGATTGTAGTGAGGATAAGTACCAAAGTTCTGTGCCGGCCCGCCAGAATGATAGATATAGGGCTGGCCTTGGCCGGGAACAGGGGCTCCGAAGGGAGCAAAGTTGGGACGTGTGCCGCTGGGGTCGCGGCCCGTGACTGGATTCCAACCTCCAGACATTGCTGCTTCCGTCGTGGAATTTTTTTTTTTTGGGAGAATTGAGCCAAGGAGCCGAGGGGTTTGATGAAAGTTATGTCAAGAGTATTCAGAAGTGGGACTGCCAGGTGTGTATCCAGCGACGTAAATCAGGATCAAATCTCGCCTGCCAATGTCCGGGTACTGGTCCTTGTATGACAGGATCCCAAATTGGGGGAAAGTCGTAGGCGTTGCTTGGGGTGGAGGGTATGTGACTTGGGAAAGATTGAGAATCCTGTTCAAGGTATGAACTTGCAACCAAGTCTTGCGTTTCCTCTGTTGTTGAATTGGCTTCTATTTGAAGTTAGCTATCTGGCCGGGAACTCGCATCACACCAAGACACAGCATATTTTGATTGGGGCAGCACAAGCTCGCAATCACCCAGTCGCTAGCAAACATACGGGCAGCAGACCGTAGACCATAATATGACTCACCAGACCGTAGATCTTCACTGCCTCCGTGGTACGACTCGTCAGCGTTGTCGCTGTATTCTGACTCCGAATCGATGTCCAGCTGAGCAATAAAGATCTCTGTGCTCCACAGAGGTTGATCTCGGCTGTCGAAAAAGGTCCCAACAATGATCCAAGCCCAGCTTGAGGTGTCTTCACATTCCAGATATTGCGTGATGATAAGTTTGGCTGCTGAAGGAGGAAGGAAATCGCTGTCTACCTCGACTGTCCTTTCCAAGACTGGCACCGTCGACATGAGGTTAGAATGTGATCTTCACTCACGCTCGCAACAGAAGTTGTGATGAACAAGTCGTTTAGTAGAACTGTATTCAAGGGGGAAATTGGTTCCATTTGAAGAAGGCAGAGCCCAAAGCCCGCTGATTGTGCACACGTATGGGAGACGTGATCAACATTTGACATGTTCAGATGAAGGGAAAGCGATAGCTGATTGGTCACTCAGACCAGATCGGCAAACATGTGATATCCTCCGTGAGTCAATCGTGGATGCGGAAATGTCACTGACCAAGTTCTGCATCCCGCAAATGTACCAGAACGGTGTACCAGTCCATCTGCCTTGATCACGCGCGAACAAATCGAGAATGGACGAGACGTAAGCATATAATCATCACGCGGAAATTTCTCCCGCGATGATTGGGCTCTTAGCGTTCGGTCAAGTTGTTATTCACAGTGCGGATGGAATCATCTGATGAATTTGGTGATTTGTTGTGAACCACATTTGGTCCAGCAAACGTCGAGTTGTCGGGACGGTGTTGTTCCAAGGCCGCAGATGCACACGCACTGGATACTGAGATTGGGAATGCAGGACTTGCTCCGTTCAGAATATAACCTTATTCGGAGTGGTCAGATTCTCGAAGTCCTCCAACGGCGAATGTAGCATCACCTGTGGAGATGATTTCATGTGTCGTGTCTGCTCACTCATCGTCGCTCTCCGACACAACGAGACGGACTGCTGCCCCTTTCTTTTTTCTGGTATCCTCAATCTCTTTCCTCAGTTGCTGTCGTTTCCCAACTTCTGAGACCAGCCCTTTGAGATAAACCTCGGCTTGAACTGTGGCACTGTATGCAGTGGGGGTCCAGTTCCAGATGTTGCGGCGTTCTACGTCAGCGCCGGCTGCGAGCAGAGTCCGAAGTCCAAGAAGGTTCCCGTTGCTAC
This sequence comes from Epichloe coenophiala, assembly GCA_018801565.1. NCBI lineage: Eukaryota > Fungi > Ascomycota > Sordariomycetes > Hypocreales > Clavicipitaceae > Epichloe > Epichloe coenophiala. The sequence goes on along the minus strand of JAFEMN010000056.1, from coordinate 294,188 downwards.
TGGCGAAATGTAAAGCCGTGTTGCCCTCAAGGTCGGCCCGTTGCACTGCGTCTCGTGGACCACCAGGGACATAAGTCAGGAGGATTTGCAAGGCCGTGTCGTGTCCTCCCATGCTGGCTCCCATGATTGCATCTCGGCCTCTGCTGTCCCTCCGAAGAATGCAGCTTCTGTCGTGTTCGCAGAGCAAATGTACAACTTCGGAGTGCCCGGCCCCAGCGGCCAGCATCAACGCCGTTTGGTGCTTCTCGTTCAAGGCAGGGCAGGGATCTTCGTGACCTGCTTCCAGCAGGGTTTCACATACGGCTTTATGGCCGAGTGATGCTGCGAGATGTAGGTTCGAGTTTGAGAGTCCCGAAAGAGATGCATTGGGGTTGTGAAGCAGAGTAGGGTGTGATTCGAGGATGCGTTTGACGAGCAGACTGTCACCGACGTGAATAGCGCGACGCATGCGAATCGAGGGGTCGATCCTGCGGTTGGAACATACATTAGCAACACTCTCAGCAGTACATGTTGGGCCAAAAAAACAAACACACATACATGGTGGATCGTGTGTCATGGCGTGCGGTGTGTGCGTGCGGTGTGTGCGTGTGGTGTGTGCGATAGAAGAGCACAGCTATTAAGACGAGACAGCTCCAAGCTTCAGGTCAGGTCCACGTGGGAGGAGCGGAGCGAGCACGAATTGTCACCTTGATCGACGTCAACTCCACCAAGCCACGGACATGGACCATCATCATTATTGGTTGAATCATTGGACCACCGGGCTCTACCACCAAGGGCTTTACATGAGCATGGCTTCATGCAGGAGGATCAGAGTGACGGAGTCTCAGAAAGAAAGGCACCAAGACTTTTGCATGCGAGTTCCTGCAAATCACGTAGCAAAAAGCCTTCCGCTGCTGGGTCCGCACCTCAGCCGTCATGGAGATTCTTGACCCGCTGCGGTGCTGGGAACTTGACAATGGGACGTGGGATATATCATATAGGTATCCAATAAAGATGGAGGACATGTGTAGTAGCTAGGGCCTCACGCATGAATAGCTAAATACCTAAATACGGATTACCAATGAGAGGTATTGCTATCCCAATGACGGCGTATCATTTGCGAGATCCATGCTTATAGGCAGCCAAGTTAAACATCAATTACTCGTACAAAAGAGGTCGGAAATGACAAGAAGCATGTACAGATGGAAATGGATTCGGAAATGAGGCGATTGAGCCTCGAGAGAGAGACGAAGAAATCTGCCTGTCAAAACATCGGACTGAAAACGGGCTGGCGTCGAGGAAATCACTCCAGCAAGCCAAATTAGATGGCTGGCGTAGGATGAATCATTCTCCTCCTGAGGCAGTTCAGAACCGCATGGAATGTGGAATCGAGCCTCACATCCTACCATCCCACAAGACAAGCAAGCGAAAGACATCTTGAGCCTTTGAAATCAAAAGTGGCCAGTGGCAATTCAGTGGCCTCTAGTGCAATGTCGAAATTCGTCCCCCCCCCCCGCCGCCGAGATTCGTTTTTTACCATTGGGACTGGGGTATCATTTACAGCTCATCTTCCTCCCTCTTCCGCTTCAATCTCAGCACAGCCTTATGCCTCTTATCGTGATACTTTACATCAGGAGGATACAACGGATTCCAAACCGTATCGCACACCTTGCACTCTGCAAACGCTGCCTGGGATGAAATATTCAGCGTGGTCTGAACGGTCGGTGACCGTTTTGACCTGAGCCGGCGGTCCTTCACCCTGCCATCGGGACATGTGCCGTCCCTCCTAGTCTGGTTCAACAGATTGTCTCCTCCATCGCGGAGGCTCTTCCTCTTCTTGTCGGGAGATGAAGGGTTGCCATCTGTTTTATCCTCGTCTCTGCCCGAGAGGCTGAAGGCATCTTCTGATGAAATGTCGGACGGTAAAGAAGTACCCTGAAACCTGAGCAGCCTTGGTTTCTGCCGGGTTCGTACCAGCAACATTGTGTCCGTCGACGGCAGCGATGCGATTTTTGCGCCTTTGTCCACGCTCCGAGGTTTGGTCTCTGCTGGGAGAGGTCTGAAATACTGGAGAATCGATGAGCGCGACGCCTCCTCAGTACTGGGAAGAGGTGCGCTGTCGCGTTCCGAACGTGAGTCTATTGTCGCAGGCTTCGACGGCTTTGTTGATTGTGGCAGGGAGCCTGGCTCGAATCGCGCCTTCTTGGCAGATGGTTCGCCACGAGGTTCCGGTGTCGACGCTGCTTTTCGCCCGTATGTTCGGAGTGATTTTTCGCGTTTCCGCAACATATGCGGTGGCATCCCGGGCTTTGTTCTAGGCACGAATTAGTCCAACCGACTCGAATTTTCTTTGTGCTCGTGAACCATACATGGCATATTCTGGAGAGGAGCTGATCATCATCATGTCTTGACGCCAGCTGCTCACCAGCAAGCAGCTTCAAAATACGGAATAGCACCGATTCAAATACCCATAGACTGCTGTGAGACAGTTTTTAAGACTTTTCGGTCCAAATCAAAGAAATACAGCAAAATGTCCAGAGGCTCGAATCATGTCCAAAGTATAAATGCATGTGGCAAGTGGATGATGAATGAGAGTGGACGAGTGCTTGGCCCCCACGTGAGCTTGACCAAGACGCGTTTTACGCGACGCAATGGCAATGGCGATGCACAACCACTCTACGCGACGTCAAATGCGACACATGTCAATTTGTCGCGCAACTCCTGACAAGTTCGCTAGTGGTGTCAACCTACCGAATTACGAGGGTTGGTCTCCTACGTGCAACTTCGCATACCTGGTATTATAATCCTTAGAGCCAATGTCATTTCTCTCGTCCACTAATGGTCAGTCGTTACTCGTCTCCTGATGGTTCCATCGACATCATCTTCTTTACTTCGTAGCAGAATCGTCCTTTGGTCCTCCTTCTCTTCCGACCCGACCACCCACGTGTTCACGATCTTTTTTGTCTCCTTGGCCGCCTTTTGCTTTTGTTTGCCCTGCTCCATTCTCCACATGTACCCTGAGTACACTGCGACTTCGGCAATTGCAACTACTATACTTCCGCCCATTGTGAGGAAAATTCTGGCTGGCAAGCCCCACCATCTTGAAGTAACCCACAGCGTTCCAGCGACGCCCAGTATGCTGACCATGAAGTTTATTATGAGCATGACTTGGCGGTGTACATCTTGTAAAGTCACATCGTCGTCACCGAGGTCCGCAGCATGGATTGGACGATTGACTTGGGAAAAAGCTTGTGCTGATGTCGGGAAGCGGTCGTTGAAGGTTTCGATCTTGGGCGGCGGGTTGACCATGCGGTCGTAAGCTCGTTGTGCTTCTTCGTGTCGTAGTCGGGCCATTAGGGCCTTGTATTCTTCAGACTGGTTTCGAATTTCAGGTCAGCAACGTCGGGCAACATCAGCTCAGTCTGGCAAGAAATCCTCACTGGTTCTGGCTTCAGGGGAGGTGGCGGACAGTAGACTTGCGAGCCACGCAACAGTTGTTCCAGACTATGGTTTGCTTGATCGCCCTTGTTGAGTCCTCTCTACAAATCAACAATCTGCCCATGGGAGATGGGAGTTCCAACTGCAGGCTCTCTAAGCGACGGTTCACCCTTCTGAGGGGATTCCTCAGCACAATCAGAGGCATCTCCATCAGGCGACCTGCGACCAGTGCGTGGTACGTCTGTCTTCAGTAGACCGTCCACAACGGCCGACGTCATCGTAAGGAGCACCATCTCGACAGCGTGTGCGTTTGTGCCAGCATCGGCTGGGCGTCGGCAATGTGTTCAGATCAGGTGCAGAGTCGTCGTCGGGATCGGCAGGTGCGGAAAACAATTTGGTGTATGGCCGATACGTCGTCGCGAGATAAGGATCTTCTAGATCTACATGTAGAGCCTCCTGTGAGTTGATGGTTGGTGTGTGACCTTGCTGCTCTCGCCAGACAGTGTACGGATTTATGTACGGATTATGTATGTACGGATATTACTAGCGCAGGTCCTGCAAGGCCCTTGTCAGCACTGGCACGGTATGGCCAATCAGACGACGGAAAACAAAGAAGCTAATGCCGGGTGGCTCCGAACCAACCTGTGCAAGGAAGCCGCTTCTGGTGGCACGCAAAATATATCGGCTTCGTCACGACTCCCTTTCCGTACCAGAATCAGCCTTTGCATCCCTTTGCCGACCTGCCCTTCCCAATTGGCATTCCATTCGACATTCGCGGCCATCCGAATACATCGAAATTCAGATCAGGCCTTTGGAAGCGACAGCACTCTGCAGCTTTAGGCGAATCGCCTGCGACTCCCAATCATGCAGCTCCGGCCGGGAGCCGTAGTGTTTCCGGATGCCGTCGCTCGAAGAATCACAGCGCCGAGCTGTGCACCGAGTCGCTATTCCGCAGTCAGCCTTGACAATTCGAGGATTCATCGATCAAGCATACACACAAGTCACAGGGGGGATTCCGCATGGGCCGCGGCCGTGCAGGTTGCTTCCAATGTGGTCGGCAACGTAGTCAAGAAAGCCTCCAAAGATGGCATGGCGATTGATCCTCTGCGAACCGTCGCAAAGGAGATGCAGTTCCTCACGGGAAACATCCGCAAACTTCTTGGCTCTGGCCACCCGTCTCTTGATCGTGTAGCCAAGTACTATACTCAAGCGGAAGGCAAACACGTACGGCCTCTAATCGTGCTGTTGATGAGCCGCGCAACACATCTCTGCCCCAAGAATCCTCGGCCGGAACATATCCAAAGTGGGAGAGCAATCGATTCCTCGATATCGCCCGTTCAGATCCTCAGTGATGTTAACCCTTCGGCTACGCCGCTGTCTTCGACGGAACCCGACATTGCAGACGGAATCCTGGGCATTTTGCCAAGCCAAAGGCGGCTGGCTGAGATCGCAGAGCTAATTCACACTGCGTCCCTACTCCACGACGACGTCATTGATCACTCAGTATCAAGGCGTGGTGCCCCATCAGCCAACCTGGAATTCGGCAACAAGATGGCCGTGCTGGCTGGCGACTTTCTCCTCGGGCGGGCTTCAGTAGCCCTCGCGAGGTTGAGGCATGTCGAGGTAGTAGAGCTTCTTGCCACCGTCATCGCCAATCTGGTAGAGGGAGAATTCATGCAACTGAAGAATACGGAACGCGACGAACGAAATCCCAAGTATTCTGAGGAGACCCTGACATATTATCTGCAAAAAACCTATCTCAAGACTGCCAGTTTGATCTCCAAATCCTGTCGTGCCGCGGCATTACTTGGCAACGCAGATGTCAGCATAGTCGACGCTGCTTATTCATACGGCCGAAACTTGGGACTCGCATTCCAGCTTGTCGACGACATGCTCGACTATACTAGAAGTGGACAGGATCTCGGTAAACCTGCAGGGGCTGATCTAGAATTGGGCTTGGCAACTGCACCACTACTCTTTGCTTGGAAGCAGAACCCAGCGTTGGGAGCACTGGTCGGACGCAAGTTTGAGATGGAGGGGGACGTGGAGAAGGTGAGGCCATCTCTTTCGACATTCCATTGATACGTTGTCACTGGTCGGTTTCGTACTGACTGAAATCCTCTACAGGCCCGCCAACTGGTATTGCAGAGCGATGGTATCGAGCAGACCCGAGCCCTTGCGCAAGGCTACTCGGAGAAGGCCATTGCGGCCATTGCGGACTTCCCCGAGAGTGAAGCCAAGGATGGTCTCGTTGAGATGGCACAGAAGACGATCAAGAGACAAAAGTAGAACTGTCTCGGCGTGTTTGATTAAAGAGAAAGATGGACATGACGACCAGCGTCAAGTTCCCTCTTGCTGTGTACAAGTACATAATGAAAGGCGAGGGGCCCAAGACGAGAAGAAGGGAAATCAGGAAGACTTTGGAACAAGGAGGATGGAACCGACGTGAACGAAGCCTCAAAGGAGGAATGCATGGGCTCCTCGGGAAGTACATTCACGTTGTATGATGCTAACGCATATAGAAAGGTACAGGAGGCGGCACGGGTCACCGTTTTCAATAGTACTGGACATATATTATCTGGGGTAAGGGGAAAACAACTTGCGAGCAGGCAAGATCTTGGTTTTGCAGTTTTGCAGACATATCCGCTCCTTCAAGAATCTTTACGTATCCACATTATCTGTATCCTTAGACAATTAAAATTTTCTCCGACTTTTTGGGTTGCTGACGGGAGTGGTGAAGAGTTCTCACGTCCAGTTCCCTACTACCCTGTACGGCTGCGCGGCGCCGGCCAAGTCCGAGAGCGAATGAAGAGTGCAGCCGCTGGCGATGGGTTCTTCATTCGCGATGTTGCTACGGACTAATTAGACCACTTTCCATGCCGTCGTCCTGCCCTCTGTTTGTCGTCGTTGACCGGCGCCGGCCGACGAACGGCACGGCCGTTTTTTTCTAGTTAAGTGACCCGAACACCTGCAAAAGCGTATTTATTTCCCATCCTTTTTGTCCCTTAGAAACCGTCCTCGGATGACAATTGTTTATCCCATCTCCACGCAAACCTTTTCCGCTTTCACGCTTTCACGCTTTCATAGCAGCGCCATGACCACGACAGCAACCCCCCTCGCCGTGCTGGTCTCAAGTCGCGCCGTGCTTCCTACGGCATCGGGCTCACTGACCATCTCGCCTGCAACGGTTTCCGTCTCACCGGCCACAGGAAAGATCGTGTCCGTGGTGGCGGAGATTGTGCCTCGGACCAGCTTCCCCGCGGAGACCACCTATCTAGACTACACGCCGAAGCTGCTGCTGCCGGGCCTGGTCGACGCCCACGTTCACTTGAACGAGCCAGGACGCACGGAATGGGAGGGTTTCTGGACGGGCACCCGAGCCGCCGCCTCCGGGGGTGTCACGACAGTCGTTGACATGCCTCTGAATGCCATCCCGCCCACGACAACCGTCAGGGGATTCCAAGAGAAGCTGGCGGCCAGCGAGGGCCAGTGCTGGGTGGACGTGGCGTTCTACGGAGGTGTCGTTCCTGGCAATGCCGACGAGCTGAAGCCTCTTGTCGAGGCGGGCGTACGGGGGTTCAAGTGTTTCCTCATCGAATCTGGCGTGAGTTTTCCTCTTCGTCATGGCATTCGACAATGAAAAGATCAAGAAAGTTTTGCTGACTGTCGCATTGCCCATGAAAAATGAAATCCCAGGTTGACGAGTTCCCCGCCATATCACCAAAGGACATGGCCCTTGCAATGGAAACCCTCAAAGACTGCACCACCACGCTCATGTTCCACGCCGAGATGGAGCCCCGCGGCGCCGGCCCTCCCAACGACGACGACGACGACGACGACGACGCCAACGACGGCCCATCATCATCGACCGATGCCACAGCGTACCAGACATTCCTAAACTCCAGGCCCCCTGCCTTCGAGACCGCTGCCGTCCGGGAGATCCTGTCAGCAGCCCACGTGGCCCCCTCGCTGCACCTACACATCGTGCACCTCTCAGCAGCCCAGTGCATCCCGCTCCTGAAGGAAGCCCGCGCCAAGGGCGTCAACATCACCGCCGAGACATGCTTCCACTACCTGGGCCTCTCGGCCGAGGACATCGAGACGGGCGACACGCGACACAAATGCTGCCCGCCCATCAGGGAGGGCCGCAACCGCGATCGGCTCTGGGAAGAGCTCGTCGCCAGCGACGCGTGCATCAAGACGGTCGTGTCGGACCACTCGCCGTGCACGCCTGAGCTGAAACTACTCCCCGAGGGCCTCTGCTCCTCGGCCAAGGACGAGACCAACAACAACAACAACAACAACAGCAAGATCCCCGGCGACTTCATGTCCGCCTGGGGCGGCATCTCCTCGATCGGGCTCGGCCTCCCCATCATCCACTCGGCCGCCAAACAGCGCGGCAGCAGCAAACCCTCCAAGACACCAACCATTACGGACATTGTCCGTCTATGCTGCCAGGCCACGGCGGAGCAGGTCGGTCTCTCGCACAGAAAGGGCTCCATCAGGACGGGCATGGACGCCGACATGTGCGTCTTCGACGACGCAGACGTGTGGACCTTTTCACAGGGCGACATGCGCTGGAAGAACAAGTGCTCGCCGTGGGAGGGCCACGAGTTCACGGGGAGGATAAAGGAGACGTGGTTGCGCGGGCGCAAGATCTTTGAGCTCGGCGCGCAAAATGGGGGGTTCGCAGAGGGACGGCCGTTTGGCGAGAGCATCACGGAGAAAAGGACGGTCTGAGCCTGCGCCATGGGGCCTTCCCGGGGGAAGGGGGGGGGGGTTTATGGGAATTCCAGATGGGGGAAGGGAGATCGTAAAAAAAAAAAAAAAACATATCCCCGAAATGCACATGTTTCCATAAAACCGTGTCTCCAGGGCGATTTCCCAAAACCATTCGTAAATGTGCATTCCCTATCTAATGGATCATGAAAGTCTTGCACGTTCAACTGATTGATCAACGAGGTATATAAAACGTAATAATTGGGGCACCACTATCTGCGGCCATAGATTAGCTGGGAGATCGTCAGACTGAAGTCAACTTCAATCCTACGGATGCCTATCTGAAGGTCGTGTGTTCGAGTCACACTGGCCGCATTTGCTTTTTTGGCACACCTTCATTTGTTTGTGACCCAGCCTCCCCCCCAACCCCCCTCCCTCCCAATCTCAATTGGAGTCGTACATATATATGCCTTTTCTCGCCTGATAGCTGTGGGGGCTCCTATGTCACCTTTCTTTTATTACTTGTGATGAGCCGCCGCCGCTTTCTGCTCGTGACTCGACTAGTGTATTGTCAACCATCAAAACATCAAGTACATGTCTTGTGATCAGCTATGGAACGGGATGACTTTCCAACAGCAGTCCATTGGCAGTTTGTGTTACCACTTGTTCCCCCGCTTCTTGGAGCGCCTCCCAACCAACCTATCCTCACCACCAGGTACCCATCTCGATTTGGATTGCGAGGCTATATCACCGTGCTTCGAGTATGACAATCACTTGAATATTACCAGAGACACTTTTCAAGCATTAGGGAGCGCAGTTAGAACGTAGCCACTTCTATTCTCTATCAAATGAGTGTGCTGTCGACTCTGAATAGACATGGTACCCTACAACGCCCTCTCTGAACTCTCAAAGAGTGGTTGACTCTTGCTGAGCACCACGCGAAATATGCCTCGGCTCATACCAAATATACAGCGAGCCAACAAATCCTGCCATACGTCACAGCTCCTACTTGGTCCATGTGTCATACATGATGCCATTTGGTAGCTGTTGGCAAGCCTCAAACTCCGGGTCCCATGGTTCCAATAAATGAGTAAGTGATGAAGCACTACACCACCCACACCTGTAAATCAAAACGTCATAAAAACAATGTCATGAGCCTTCCCGGCTTGTGTAAGTCGTCAAAAACACAAAAGATGTCGAAATAAAACCAGTATATTAAATGTAACGAAGAAAAGCAGAGTAAGCAAGCCACACCGGTGGTTCACGCAAATGTTATTGCAAAACCCACATGAAAACGTGGTATATGTTCAGGTTTGTAGGAGTCTTACACATGAGCCAGAAAGAAAAGACCAATGAAAAAAAAAAAAAAAAAAAGAGACCATCGAACGCCATTTCATGCATAGGTATATTCCTCATGAGAGGGCTTGTCGTAGTAGCTGCTGTACTGAACGTCTTCGTATCCGTATGCTTTTGACGTCTTTACCTTGGGGAATTTTGCTGTCGCAGCGGTGGCGCTGTAGCTGGTTTCACGAACTGGCATCGATGGCCGGGCATCAGGGGAATGCGCATAGTAGGGGTAGGACTCGACCATCTCGGGGTCAATGTGACGAACGTAGGAGCTATGAAATCTGCTTCGGGCTCCATCAACCTGGTACCGAGAGACGTTTTCAGTCCTCAATTGCTCTGGTGAATGGTGCCGTCTCCTGCTTCGATGCTTCCTGTCACGACGTCGCTCGTACATTTCTTCTGAATCCGATTCGGGATCCATTTGAGGCTGCATGCGGGACCGGTCGCGACCTCGTGGATCCGAGTCACCAAACACGTTGAAAGTCTGAGATCTCGAAAGCCCGGCTGGTGGACGAGCGTAGGATACGGGCTCTGGAGGCATAGTCTTGGTTCGAGGCAAGTCAGTCCTCGGAGGTGAAGATGGCACTGTCGAAGCCGCTGTTGCAGTCGTCTTGGGAAACTGGGCAGTGTGACGTGCGGAGGGTGAGACGTTGACGACGGGTGGATCTTCTAGTGCCTCGCGTGAGGAAGTATTTCGATAGGATCGCTCCCTCGGGAGCTTCGGGTCATCCCCAGATCCACGACGAGGCTTCGCTGATGGCTTTGCTGATGAGCGACGTGCATCATCATCTTCCGGGGCGGCGAAAGGTGCACTTTGACCGGAAATGGGAGGGGGAGTCGGCGCGGGTGGTTGAACGGTGCGAACATGGTAAGTAGCTGAGCGCTGCAAACCGGGCGGCCCACCGCTCTTAGCTCTCGAGGCTTGGATATATGATGTCGCATAGTCCACCTTGGAGGTGTAAGATCGCTGAGGGGCCGGAGGAGGCATAGGAGCAGCTGTTGGTGTATCTTCTCTACCAGAAGAGCGATCCCGCTTCTCCTCGTGCTTCTTGCTGCTGTTGCCGCTGCTAGATTTTTTCTTGTCGGACTTTGTCATGGGAACTTCGTCTTCGTAGGGCTCAATATACGGCCTTGCGTTTCGCTTCTTTTCCTCGGCCTCTCGCTTCATATCCTTGTCGCGCTGCTTTTCTCGTGCTCGTTTTTCGGCTCGTCGGACTTCCTTTGCATCCTTCTCGAGCCGCCTAACGGCATCTTCTTGTCGGCGCCTACGCTCTCGTTCCCTTTCTTTCTCTCTGTCCTTCTCTCTTTCCCTTGCATCACGCTCACGCTCACGCTCACGCTCACGCTCCCTCTCCATATCTCGTTTCGAGGGCTTATCCGCATAGCTCGCTTCTCGACGAGAGGATCGAGGAGCAGCATCAAAGATGCGTGCTCCACGACTCAGGTCTTCATCCGAGGACCGCGTATAAGTGTACTTGGCGCCAGAAGGAGTTGTGCTAGCCTTGAAAGGAGATGCCCTTGACTCCGTTCCTCGAGCTTCATCCTGTCCCGAAAATCTTGGCGACGATCGGGGACTGGAAATGTTGGCTTTGGATTGAAACTGCTTTCGCAGCTCCTCCAATTTCACTTTGTCGTCATATCTTTGCCGTTCCGAGTCGTTGCTGAGCAGTTCGTACGCTTGTTGAACTTTCTGGAACTCGTCCTGCTTTTGGGCTTTCAAGGTGGGGTCTTGAACCTTGTCTGGATGGCACTTCAAGACGAGCTTTCGGTGAGCAGATCGAATCTCAGTAATCTGCGCATCTTTGGGAACGCCTAGTATCCTATACGGATCAGGAGGGAGAGGACTCATTGTGATATAGCGCCGCCGAGATGACTCCTTGAGAATGAGGGTCCGGTATCAGAACAAGGTGTAATGTGGTACAAGTCGGGCATCGAAGGGCAGAGGTGTCCGGCGGCAGAGCGGCAGAGCGGCTTTTCACTCCGGTGGCGAATGACGGGTTAACAATCGTCGAAAAATCCCTTGTGAGCAGTTGATCCTGTACAGCGTGCACGGGTCTAGGGAAATGCAGACAGGCCAGCAGTCTTGAACAGGTGGGAGGTCGTAGACTAGAATGGGGGGGCAGGATCAGACACCACCGAGCCGGACGAGGGCGGGGTGGTCTCGTCCAGTGGATGATCTCGAAATGGCCCACCCTGCAGAGTGGGATGGATGGCAGGGCCTGAGAGGGCCTGAGTCTCGGTGGTCTCGGTGCTCAGCTGATGGTGGTCACTGGTGGATGCGACAAGTCTGAAGGCGGAGAGTTAATAGCGGCAACAGCGGATATTGAAGCCAAAAAAAAAAATAATGCGTACAACAGTGAGCAAGTAATCAGACCAGGAGTCGAGGTTCTTGCGCTTGCGCTGCTTGTCTGTACTAGTCGGGTTTCGATGAATGGCAATTACGTTCGGCCAATGCCTGCCTCTGTCAAAGTGACTCTTTCTTTCGGTATGCCACCAGAACCAGACTTCGCTTGGTTGGCTCGATCACGCGGCAGCGTCGGACAACGTCGGAGAAGGCGACAGAAGAAGTCGAGTCGAATGGAATGACAAACGGGGAAAGAACGGACGAGCGCAGTACATAAAAGACCTTGAGGACCTCGGTGTTAATGATTGGCCAGTGGACTAGGATAGGGACAAAAGCACTTACCCCACTGGACCGAAAGCAGTGACGAGACTGCCAACGTAATCAAGTCGTGGCACGTAGCACACGAGTGGACTGTGGTACCTGGAACCGGTACCCCTGGCCGTTGTCCTGACTTGTGAAGCGAGCGGTGGAGGTGGAGCAGGCGAGTTGTTAGTGGTGGGTGCAAGTACCGACCGACAAGGTCAATGCAATGGAAGTCTGTGGAATTCCGAGAAAGCGACGAGAAGGCGCAGTCGCCCAACAAGTGAGACTTTTATAATCCGTAGTCCGTACGGATTACAGCGTTCGGCTTCGACGTAATCCGTATTCCCCGAGGTAATACAGCCAGTGATGCGCAGCGCGGTACGGAGTACAATGAAAGTGACGAAGACAAGAGCTGAGCCTGCAGCTAGACGGCACAGCCGCCTCAGCAGGACAGAACGAAGGGTATTTGACCAAGAAGAGTGAGTAACGTGAATGATGATGCCAAGGAGCTTGAAGGAAGAGACTACGGACTAGTGGAGCGCAAGGTCGAGTGCTGGTGCGCGTGGTTTATGAATTCGGAAGGGGCGAGTGACAAGTGGCAACAAGCCAGGCGGGAGCATCGAGCCGGAGGGGGGTGGTGGGCAGTGGGCACTGGTGGCGACACGATTCCAACTGGCCGAGTCCAACAGCAAACAAGGAGCACCTCGGTTTTATCCCAACAGCCCAAATTCTGCGCAATAGACAAAGTCGGGGAGGCTATATTGGAAAAGAAGAAACTCAAAAAATACAAAAAAAAATACAAGAGAGGTTGCGCGCAATTGTTTATGATGCTGGACCCTGTCGCTTAAAGAGGCATATTGTGATTGACCCGGCGACCAAGGGGACAAGCGGTGAGGGAGCTCAATCAACAAGAGAGACGGACAGAACGAAGCTCAACTCGCCAGCCTGCTTGATGTTGGTGGGCTGAGAAATGCAACTGGTCCAGAGATGGTCGCTCCCCACAGATGGGTCTTTCTGGTACTCCGCACGGAGTAGTCCGTAGTGGGGAGAGACAAGGACGATGACCCAATGTCAAGGTCAATTCAATCCAGTCCAAGACAGAGAAGTGCAGCGTACAACATAGTTTCTCGAAGCTCAGAACAACACACCACGCCATGCTACGGAGTAGCTACGGAGTACAGTGGGTGTAGCATGCGCACTCTGGTAAATGCGACTGACGCCATGCCATATGCTAAAAATGCTACGCCAGCTCGTCCCGACCCGCCCTCGCAACAACAAGATTCCTCGTCAACATCAGCTGTCATGCCCACATTCGTCACGGGGTGCTTCCCATCGGAGCAGATCACGGCGCTCAAAAGACGAGGACAGCTGGAGGGATGCTTCAGGGTGCTGTTATTGGACGCGTGTGCCTTGCTCAATCAGGTTGACTTTCTCGCCTCGCCAACATGGTAAGGAAGCAAAAAGTCTATTCTGGCTTCTGGCATGAAAAAAACGGGCCTCGAGACACAACGCTGATTCTTGCGCGAACATCCTCGCTGGCAACTTCTCGACTATTAATTTAATCAACATCGTCAGTAACGATGCATCCCGCAGCCGTGATTTCAATCAACCACCAAAAGACTCAAGATGAGCGACATCTTTGCGCACCAGCTTGCGGCCGATCTCTGCCTTCGTATCACTCGTCTTGGATTGGGGTTAACTCTGATATGTCTCATCCACAAATCGTCTCACTCCTGCTTGCGACGGTCCTATCCATATGTGCTAGCTAGTAGACTCTATCAGTTGGGTCCAGGGCCGTCCAGCTCTGTATCATCAGCCGCCGCACAAGTTGTTGCCCCCCCCCCGTGCTTAATTTAGCTTTGAGACCAAATTGACAGCCAGTACCGTGGTGAGCAGTTTTGAAAACCAAAAACTGAGACAAGACTGTACTCGGCTGTCAATGTACTCTGGTCACCGTGAAGAATCGATCAAATTATAGTCTGCGCTTCTGATACTGATGTTGCCCGTGTTGAGTGCTCGGATGTTCGACGCGCCGTCCAGTCTCGGTGAGCAATTGTGTGTATGGGTGCCTGGGCTTCAATGGGGGAAGCAATCGTATCTGTCGAGATGTGCCCATCAATGAGAGAGCGATTCCGAAAGGATTTGGAAAAGACGGCAATGGTGAGGAGCTTGGCTAGGCATTCGACGGCGGCTAGAGAAAATGGCACATAAGCTCGTCGGAAGCGGTAGGTTTGCGATTGAAGACCTCGCGAGTTGACCCCGTTTTCGACAGCTCTTCCGTCTTGTTGTACGGCAATTGGATGATCGGAAAGGCGAAATGTCGGCGGCCGGCCTCTGAGCGCAGATGGCGCGACCGATGTAAAGGCCCGGGGAGTCAAGAGGCTTCTCGTTCTACCGATAGGATGACATGAAGGCGTTGAGAGCAAATGCTGTGACGACGGCAGGATTCATTAGCGAGAAATGCTAGAAACAAGATCATCAGTACATGCCACTCTGTTCATATTGCGTTTATGACACTGGGCTTTCCGAGACGCCCGCCATGTTTTCATCATCTCATTTATGCGTATCCTTTGGATCGTGTTATACGTGGATTTAGACAGATCCAGCATTTTGACTTGTCTTGATGTCGCTGAGAACGCTGGAGGTAATTTTGAGTCTCTGTTGAACTTTCTCGATCCATTGACGCTGTGCCGAACTCGCATTGCCCCCCAAATCCTTCGACTCATTAGCCCCCATTGGGTACGGACTATTTCCATCTCCTTTTGATACGTAGCCTCATGACTGCCCTCATGGTTCATGTCAAAGAACGACCGAATGAAGCCCGGAAATTTCTCACAGTCCAAGAGCTTCCACATCGGTAGAGCCCGAGTCCAAGCCGTTCCGCATTCACAGTGCATGCATGTGTATGTACGGAATACGTTATGCTCTCCGCCACAGACCACCCGCTGCTGGCCGCAGGTTATTACATGTACATGTCAAACAAAAACAAAAGCAGCATTGGCACTGCCTACTCCACGTTTTGCCAGGCTGCCGCCATGAATGGTCCTTTCCCGCTTGACTTCAACCGTTATCAACAACAACAACGAGACACAGCTACCTGACCACCAGACCCATGCCATGTTCCGCATTGCATGCTTGCTTTCCGGCGCATGGACAGACGGGGGGGTCAATTCGTCCACGAACTACGGGAGTACGGAAACCTCCAATGATTGCTGATTTGATTGATTGTTCTCCATTGCCAACGAGCTCTCGAGAGCCAGCCTAATTGAAACCACGGGGCCAGCCCCCCCATCCGGTCGTCCATGCCTCCTCGGCAGCCAACACATCTTGGCAGCTGGTATTATGGTATTATGGCATGCACGGCATTGCAAATGACCGGCCAGGCTGGCGGCATACGACAGGGAAGATGTACAGTACACCTACGTCCGTACTTCATACATATGTATGTGCTCGGGGATGGGGCCCCAACAAGGCCTAAAGCTGGCGCGGCATAAACAGCATTTCCGAATGATCAAGGGGGTGGCCGCCCCGTGGCCCGGCCGCATTATCCGCGACCACATGGACCTGCATCGTGAAGAAGCGTGCCAAAAGGCCGATTGCATCAGACCCATCTCCAAGACCTTCTCATTTCCGGCAGCGCCCCAATCCCATGCATGGCCTACTTATGTACTAACCGGACCGTATGTAAGGACGTAATAGGAGCTTAGAACCATTCTTTTCGAGCTCATATTGCGGGCAGCTACTCCGGAATTACACAAACACGGATTACTCCTAGGTCTCCAGTCCAAGTCTTGTCTCGACTGGAGAAGAGCGCAGGAGGGGGCAATGCAGACGGCGGCAGCGGCCAGGATGTGGAATTGAGGGGAACCTTGCAACAAGTTGGACAAACAAGACTGGCGGACTGGGCTCGTAGGAAACAAACAATGTCTGCAATCTGCATCCCGCAATAATAGCCAAAGCAGGCCTCGTCGTTCTCGTGGGGCTGTCTCTTCCTCAACGACGAGGCTTTTCAAACGACGGCTAATATTGAACCCTTGCCATCTACATACATAATAGGAGTCAGGCCAGCCAAGGTGATAACGATAATGTACGTCCGTACGGACGTACGTGGGTGAGGGGAAAAGAACTGTGTGAGTCTCGAATGCGGCATGTGGAGCGGCCTCGTTCCTGACCAATTGTGGAGTTTTCGTCATCGGCCTGCATCTCAAGTTGTTCAACGTTGTCTCGAACGACGTGGCCCGACACGAGGCGAGCTTCCTGGGCCTTGTTGACTGCGTCCACGTTTGTGTCCAAGATTCGTTGGAACCCACGCCCGATTTGGAGCCTGGAGAAGTCAGTTGATCAATCATGCGCCGGCGTTCTTTGGCTCTACATGCAACGTAACAGCAGAACAACAAGTCAGAGTGGAATAAATGCTTGATGGTCAAGTGTTCTGGCTTTTTTTCTGATGGACGCGTCAGGCCCCCCCCCCCACCCGACCGAGAGGAGAAGAAGCATCATCGGTAGAGCTTGGAACCAAGAGGTGGTCAGACATTTTGCCTGTCTCTATACCCTACATCCAGATATTTTCAAGATGAAATCGATCAATTCGATGACCACAAGCCCCTTTCGTGTACGGAGTAAGTCGGGTAAAATGAGCTATAACTGAGAACGAACACGACGACGAAACCCATCATTTTCCCAAAAGTTATTAGCCCACGGCTCGCATATCAGCAGTGCGTTTTTCGGCAGCCCACACGGGCAAATCAACATCTACCACAATGGGTTCGTTGAACTGTTTCCCCCCCTTGTGAGGATATCTGCTCTTGAGTATAGAAGCATTCACCACACAAGTCTCGTCGCTTCTCAACGACAGGCCTTTCTTGGCCGTCAGATCAACGAGACTGAGCTTGTTGTTGCCGGCGCCGGGATCTGCCCACATGGAGACCGACTTTTCCACATAGGTACTGCTTTCGGCATCTTCACCCCAGGCTACTCTCTGTGCTCCTCGACCGTCATGGATATGGCCGCAGACGGCGAGCCGCGGCTTGACGCGCCATAGAGCGCGCCGAAGGGCCTCGCAGCCCTTTGCCCTCTGCTCGTCAGTTGCGTCGCCGTGGTGTCGCGGTGGAGTATGAGTCACCACGATGTCTGTGTTGGGCGGGATGTCATCCCAGATCTTGGTCAGCCGTGAGGCATCGCTGGAATCTGCGGGAGCGTCATAGTAGAATGCCCAGTGTCCGTAACGCGGCGAATATGGTGATCCGAACACAGTGAAATGCGTGTGGGGTCCTTGTGCAGAGCGAAGTCGCATCGTGACGGCCTCATGATGTAGATACGTGATCGAGGGCGAAGACGTGAACAAACGCCTGCATTCTGTCGATGATTGTGGTTTCTGATTGTGGAACTCATGACCGTGCTGTGAGTAAAAGGATTCATCTAGAGTGATGTCGTGATTACCTGCATCGTCGTGGTTTAGTACTCGGCAACGCATCGCGGCTGGACTGTGGCTGACCAGCTATGACTATCTTGGCCTCAAAATCCGCCGCTTCCAACCATTCCACAGCCTTGGAGATCTGAAATTGGGACAGGTTAGTCTGTGACCCCAACTACAGTACAGGGTAGTTGAAGCAACCAAACTTCAGAGTAGCTGCCCTGATTCGTGACATCGCCGGCGTGGATGAGCACATGGCCCTTTGGCAATTTGACGGTACAGTTGTGGGTATCCGAGATGCAGACGATCCTTGTCCTTTGTACTTTCGGTTCTGTCATTCAGAGGAGCGGGTGTGCTGGCACGAGGGGTGAGATGGCGATGGTGAGACTGGACGAATGACTCAGTTGTAACTTGTGGAGGGCAAAAATGTGTCACAGAGGTCTTAGACACCCGCGCGGGCGCGTCCATGAATAGTCGTTGGAATGCCGGTGTTACTCAGCCGTGTGGTATTATAGGATGTCGAGTGAGACCCGGAAAATTGACTCCAGATGAGAATTGTCTAGTTCAGGTTTTGTTGTCTGAGAATCGGGCTGTGAGCAGACAGGGAAATAGTAGAGACAAAGAAAGCATGCACTGCCAGGAAACGTACATTGCCTCCTTGAACGAATGCTGCCCAGTGTTTATTCTCGTGTGTTAACGGCGTAGTAAAGATGATGAGTACTGAGCCGATTCTCGTTTTGAGTTTGGCCGCTGTTTCAAACCGAACGACAATGGCGCACGGGGGCTGCAAAACAATGCTCCGACGCTACGTCCGTACTATCATGAAAATTCGCCATCGGGCTGCACATGTCTTCCCTTTGGACGGGCTCGGCAATCACTTGAGACCTTCTCTCTCTCGCTTCTCTCTGGCAGGGCAGGGCAGGGCAGGGCAGGGCAGGGCAGGGGCAGGGCACAGCAGGGCCTATGTACTCATGTCTTTCCTGATCGGATCATACGTCTGTAGTCGCAATAATATTGGCGAGATGAAAGTGTGGCCACTGGCGAGCCCACCTCACCAAATGGAGGCTAATAAGCTCATGAACGGGGTGATGAAGTTGTGTATATGTAATAATCCGTGAAAGCTCCGCCTTTTGTTCGTGCTCTACGGATCCGTACTTTTTCGGTACTCGGCACTCGGCACTTTTACTACTTAGTCTGTACTAATAAGTGCTGATTCGTAGGCGTAACCCCCGTGCCATACGGAGTACTGTGGCCTTTCAATTCAGTGAACGGCGCCGTCAGCAGGAATCACTGCCGTTGCAGTATTGCAGTGCACGGCTTCGGCGGCCGTCAATGGATATCCACTTCCGCATCGCACTCATCTCCTTCGCTCTCAATCACCGACCCCTGGCCAATCCTTCTTCACCTTATCCACCGCACCGCCAGCCAACCCTGGCCAACCCTGGCCAACCCTGCCACCTCGTCTGCTTGTCACCCCATCCTGGCTAATACCAGTCAGTCTCCAGCCTCCCGACCCGGCGCACTCCCTTTGGTCAACGTTGATTCACCCTTTGAACCCGGCGCCATTGGAGCTCGCAATGCACATGTTACTAGTCCGTACTGTAGCCAATTCCAACTTTGCATGAGCAGCTGGCTCCAGCAGTTGCTGATCCCTGTCCACCCATGGTCTGGCCTGTCTGTCTGCTTGTCCTCCAAACCTCGTCTCTTTCCCCGTTGCGTTTTGCTTGACACCAGACTCACTTGCCCGTCGTGCATTCGCAGGAATTGCTTCAGGCTGACCTCGCCGCCGATGACCGGCTGGTTTTTGGTGCCAGACGTCGATTGCAGGTGATCGAATGGTCAGGAGCCCTTTGGAACCCTTTCGACGACGGCCTCATCAGCCTCCTACCCACCCTTACCCTTCTTCTCTCTCTTTTTACTCAACCCAAAAGGCAAGAAATTCCGTCATCTTCTCCCTGGACTGCCTTAAAACCACCGCGCAACTCACCCGAGTGCAAAGGGTAGCCGACTCCCTTCAGCCGCGCGACAACTCTCCATGGCAGCAGTTTCGTCAGCTCCGACGGGGGCTACGGCATTGACGCCGCCGAGCAGCAGCCATGGAGACGACGTGTGGGATTTCTCCGGCGGCGCTTCCGAGGTAAGCAAGGAGTCTTTAAGCAAGTCTAGACAATTGCAGCAGCTCTCGGATGCCGAGGCTTTGTAGCAAGTTTATGCCGTGATGCAGGTTCGCTAACTACATCACCGATAGAATCCGATGTTGGACAAGCATGATGCAAATCGATTTGAACAAGTCTCGAGAGGTACCCTTGGTTCACAAAACGGAAACACCATACCCTCGTCTTATAGCAAGCCCGGCAATCATATGGAAATGGCAGCCAGAAAGATGCACTCGGCGGATAACCTCAATTCCGCCCAGTGGGGAAAATCGGCAGACGGGGGCGCCGGTTTGTCATCCGCATTGGCAATTGTGCCGCGATTAGTTCCCGCCAGCTCTTCAGACTGGGCCATTCACTCGAAGCACCATGCAGCAGACGAACGAAAACGACACATCCAGCAAACCCTGGGCATGGAGTATAGTGAGGAGGATTCTAAATGGATCCACAGAGACAAGCTGGCCAAAATCGAGAACGAAGAGCTGCAAGCCGCTGGATTCATCGTTCCCAGGGCACGGGCCTCGAGCAAGCAGCGACGCGCGCGAGGTCAGCATTCGATTGATTCAGACCTTTCCCGACATCGAAACGACTCTGCCAATGTGGACCACCGCAACGACGAGACTCTTACAATTGGTTGGGATCTGAGAACCCCCGAGGAGATAGCAGACGAGGAAGAAAATGCCTACTTCACAGCCCAAGGCTCCAAAGGACCCAAAGGATCAACTCGAATTCCTGTGGCCAGAATCAGTCCTGCACCCATTCCACAAGATTATCTGGAGCGCAGCTCCCCATCTGTTCGACGACTCGACTCCCTGGAGGGCGACGCCTTTGCTTATACCAAGACCCGCTCTCGAAGTGCCAGTGCCTCTACCAAAGAACTGGAGACAGCGAACAGCAGCAGTCGTGCGTTGGCGGCCAAACGATCGGTCACGGACATGTCTCCAAAGAAGACCACGCCACGCAAGGCGTCTGCCGCGTCAAAAAGCAGCACGGCCACTGGTAGACCGAAAACGAGATCGGGACCTAGCAAAGACGCCAATCGTCCTGCGACGCGATCCGGGGAACCGGTCGCTTTCAGCCATCAACCAGAGGGGGACCCGCCCTGGGTCTTCGACTCTTACAAGCCGGATCCACGATTGCCTCCCGATCAGCAGCTCTTGCCCACTGTAGCCAAACGCTTGCGCCAAGAGCAGTGGAGAAAGGAAGGAAAGTTCGGCGATGCGTACGACAAAGAGTTTCGACCTCTGAACGATCACGAGTTTCCGCAGCCGCAGCCGCAGCCGCATGAACCAGAACCTGTCACTCACGAAGAGGAAGATGCAGAGCAAATTGGAGAGTGGCCCTTGAAACCTGGTAGCGCGAAAAGTCCCAAACAAAGCTCATACTCGACGATGCCGAAGATCTCGGACAGACCTCCCATCAGTCCGATGAGCCCAATAACTCCTATAACCAGCCCGAAAACCCCCATTCCACCAATCACTGCCCAATCGCAAGCTGCCGAACCAACGACCGAATTGGGACCGGAGATGGAGAAACAGAAGGCTGGCTGTGGATGCTGCGTGACCGTGTAACGCGTCGTTGCTTGCATACTACGGCTTTGGGTTGCTTTTGGCGGGTTGTTGGGCCAAGTTGTGCTGTCTTGCGCCTGGCCTGGCCACGCATGGCCTCTTGACCAGAGGATTACGAATTTACGACTAGTGATTTTTTTTTATTGCCTCATCCACTCGGCCTCGTTGTTTCTCTTTCGACCAAAACATATTTGGAAGCTGCCAAGCTTAGCGATTTTTGCTTTCATCTGTGACTTTACTGCGCGGCGTCGCCTGGAGATGGAGACGGGCACGATTCCGAACGAGCCGCTCCATCGACTTCACTCACTGCTTTGAGTTGGTGGCATTCCGAGGCTGGCCATGTCTCGGGAATGCCATTTCATCTCTCATTCATAGTTTTGGGCCGTGTACGACCTCGGATTTTGGCATAGCGCCTATCATTCTTTTGCAACAAATGTTTCAATCCGAATTCATATGACACCCTTGTGAGGCCGATCTGCAATCCAGTACCGGGATAATCATCGCATACACTTTGGCTCGGGCAGATGATGTATGCGAGACATTTGATGCGCGAAGCGCGCAGAAGTGTAATTTCCAGCCCCTCCCCTTCTTCTTTTCCGATACTAGCCACGGCAGTTGTTGTGTAGTAGCAAGTCTGGTAGACTGAGTCAACAGCTCCCAGGGTTTTCATAAGCGTTTGTGGGGAATTTTATTAAAGGAGCGCTCTTGGCCAGAATCTCGTGTGTATAGATAGATAGATACCCCCTCTTGGCAGGATAGGTACCAGCCAATGATGGAACGAGTAGATTCTCAATTCAAAGAAGAAGCTCTCTTGTTATTCTTGACGCAGCCAATATGCTCCCGCAGCCACGCATGATGATCCCGGATTGCCGATACCACGGGACTCGCGGCTTCTGACCCGAGTGGTTTACCATGATGACTTTGACCATGTTGACCATGTAGACCATCGTGTGTAACCACTTCTGCAGAGCACTTCTTCGCTACAAGATACTGTTGCCCGATGGCAGATTATCGTCTATGACGAGAGGGACAACATTTGAGAAAGGGCCAGGACTTGGGCATGTTCCATTTTGGAGGGTCTAGTCATTGTCTGATATTCCAGAAGGGTGTGAGAATGGAGGGGTTCCCTGTCGTAGGGAGGGAGGAGAATGTTCCGGCGAGGGGGAAACTAGCCGTTTTGAAGCCGTAATTGGCACTTGACGATGGGGGAAAAAAAGGGATATTTTTTTCAAGACTACATTATGAAAAAAAAAAAGGCAAATGGCTATGAATGTAGTCGGGTCTTTTTTTTTTTTACGTTGAAAGCTAGCTCATTTCTTGGCATCTGCAGCCATGCTACTTTGCACCCAGGCCCTCGATTTGCCAGCCTCTTCATCAAGCTCTTCCTCAGTCAACTTGTCTTTGTCAAAAGCAGTATGGGGAGTGGGCACATGGCGACCCTTTTCGAATCCAGGACGCTTGAGGAGCTTGAACAGCCACTTCTCGAGATGGGGGAAATCCTGAAGAGATACGCCTGCCCAGGCTGTCGAGAAAGAAAGCTGTTAGTACAAGGCAGGAGCAACGGGCACGACGCAAGGATTTTTTTTTTTTTTTTTTTGCAGCGTAGTCAGACTTACTATGGGAAGCGACCCATCCCCAGCACGATATGTCAGCGATGGTGACGCGATCGCCGACCAGGTAGCCGTGGGGGGACTTGGCGAGATGGTCGTCCATGGTGCGATACAGACGGCGCGTCTCGTTTGTGTAGCGGTCAATGCCGTATTGGATCTTCTCGGGGGCGTATCCTGAGTTTTTGCGTCAGTACATGCTTCTATTTCTTTCTTTCTTTCTTCCCCCCCCCCCCAGCTGGATCCAGCCATCTCGCCGCCGATTGAGCCGGCTTATAACGTACTCTTGAAGTGATTAGCTTGTCCTTGCATAGGTCCGAGGCCACCCATTTGCCAGTGGAGCTGCGAAAATGTCTTGTCAGTAATCTAATGGCAAGCGGAACGGCCATGAGGTTTCAACGACGTACCCAGCTCGTAACTTCCCAATGCTCGGCGGATCCATGAGGATACGAAATCTTATGGTCCTTGTCGTATCGATCCGCGAGGTACTCGAGGATGGCGCCGCTCTCGAAAACGCGAATCTTCTGGCCGTCAGGCAGCTTGTCCGTCAAAGCGGGCAGGCGGCCGTTGGGGTTGATCTCGAGGAACCAGGGCTCCTTTTGCTCATTCTCCATCATCTTAATTGCGTAGACCTGCGGCGCTTTGTCAAAACAGGGGGCTTGGCCTCGCGAATCACCGACCCCGGTGTTCTTGGCCGCAGCCGGGATTGATGTAAAGATGACTTATGGCGTCGCAGAAAGACCCTTACCTCGTACCCAGATATTCCGAGCTCCTCAAGTAGGATGGAAGCTTTGATCCCGTTGGGGGTCTGTCCCGTGTAGAGAGTGATGTCTGATTTGGTAGCCATGTTGATGATTTGTCGTTTGCCGAGCTGTGAGTGAAAGAAAGTTGTGACGGCGGGGAGGGCAGGGGAGGGGAGGGGAGGGGAACAGGCGGGGCTTTAAATACGCATCAGATGGAACACAGACACATCGCATCTGTTGTCCTTTTTTCTACTTTTCGTCTTCGGATGGGCGGGTACATTGGAAGCTTGGTAATTCCATCCATTTGCTTAGAAATCGGGGCATTGCCTCATCCCCTTGGGCCTTGCTTGAATCCCTTCCCCCCCACGATCCCGCATCACGTCAACGACCCACAGTTTGTTTGCCTCTGCATTGTCCATTGGAAGCGGCTGCGGGGCGGGAGAACTCGTAGCCTTGTCCGTACATGATATGTACTACTCCGTACCGAGTACGATCCGTACCGACTTGATCAATTAGTGAGATCCAGAGCGGCGCTACATGGTGAGCCGGCTGTCTGGCCTCCATGATCCAAAAACAGTTGGTCACCGAATTTCGTCTGTAGGAACCTCCGCACCTCGGCGTTCCCACCGTATCCCACTGTCAGTCCTTGGGCACTGCCATCCACCTTGAGCCCCCCAAGGCTCGTTGCTCGCGATAGAGCGACGTAAACTTGGCCTTCCTCAAAGGCATTGGACAGGTCAACGATGACGCGATCGAGACTCATACCCTGGCTCTTATGGACACTCATGGCCCATCCAGCCACGAGAGGGATCTGTGTTCGATAGAGCAGAGAGTATGGCTTCGAGTCACCAACAGAGTTGACTACACACCAGGGATAGATGGTGCGCTCCACGCCGTTGTGAAAGCGAATCCGGGGCCAGTGCCTCGCCTTCGTCTGGCTGGCCATGAATTCTCGAACCTGCGTCTCTCTATGACGGGAATGTTCACCGCTAATAGTGTCGACTCCGGGTGGCATGTTTTTGCTATAGGCCTTTGGAAGCTTATCTTTACTGAAAGCCTCCCAACCTTTGATAATGCCTTGGCTCCCATTGACCAATCCCTTATCCATATCAAGGTTGACTTGTAATACAACAAGCATGCCGCCTCGCAGCTGGACCATTGAATCTAGTCTGTGGTCTTTGCATGCTTCTAACGTGCCGTCCGAGTTCCGCTTGTTGTAGTGCCCGAACATCGGGTGATTCGTCTCGTACCAACGAAAGCCGTCCAAAGCTTTGTATGTCTCTATTGGCGTCTTCATGGCCACAAATTTCCTTCTATTCTCGTCAGCCACCTCTTTTCTCCTGCAGAGGAGTCGCGTAGCTCTGGTGACGTCGCATTCATGGTTCATGAGAGTGTCCATTTCGTGCTGAGTAAACGATATACCTAGCCGACATTTCTGGAGCATTTTGATAAAAGACTCGTCGCTCTGGCGATGGATCTCTTTTAAATTCACATGGGCAAAGTTAGCTTCCTCCCAAGCAGAGCTCTTGAAAGCCCACTTATCCGTCTCGCGAAAGGGGCCGTGGTTTTCGGGACAATTGAACTCGTCCTCGTCGTCGTCGACAAGCATCTCCGATCCACACTCGATGCAAAATTGAAACGGTTTGACAGGCGGTAACTGGCAGAAGTCGCCTGTCACGATGAGCTGAACGCCCCCAAAAGCAGGAGCGTCCAGTGCGTAGCTCTTATCCTGGGCTGACCAGCACCTGATTGTCTTCATGCATTCATTGATGCGCTCGAGATGATGATTCTCAACCATGCTGATCTCGTCAATGATGAGCACATCTGTCATTTTGAAGCGACGCGCGACATGTTCGCGCCAGCCTTGAGTCTTGAGCTCGTCCAAAGGGTATTTATGAAAGCCTGGCGTCCAACCCATGTAAGTCCATGTTGACATGCCTTCGACCTGAAGAGCCGCTCGGCCAGTCGGCGCGATGACGTTAACACAACGCCCCATCTCTCGCAGTTTCTTCACTGTTGCCTTGAGCACAGTCGACTTGCCACAACCCGCCGAGCCCGTGAAGAAGACATTGCGGCCGCTCAGAATGAGATCTACCAAGTCCTGCTGTTCTTTACATAGGCTTGGTTCCTCGTTGGCAGGGGGTTTGATGTGACCGGAGGGTGCTTTCAATTCTTGCTGGCTCATTGCCAACGACTCTTGGCCTGTTGCGTCGTAGTCTGGGTTCTGGGACCAATCTTCTGCACTAACATGGCTTGAGATTGGTTCTTGTTCCGTAGAATCGTCCGAGCTTGAGGTAATGGAGATGACAGATGATGGGCGATGAAATGGCCGAGGTAATTGCTGGGGGGAAGGCAACTGATCACTGGTCGTCCGCTTTCTCTTGATAACAAGTGTTGGGGACGAGAGAGGCTCTGTAGCGCCGCTGCTGGCGGGAGGCGACCTGCCTCCCAAATCGAGCTGAAACATGGCCGGCCACAAGAGGCAATGGATGGTTTCCCTCTGAGCTACTAGAAAGAGACCGTTACATGCACACCAGTCACTATAATTAGGCAAACAGCCACGCGACAACTCGCGGAATCATGTGATGTTCGGTAGATTACATAAGCGAGATGCATAAACCCGGAGAGCAATGAAAAAAAAAAAAAAAAAACCAGGGCAATTGCTAAGTAGTGAATCAGGCTCAAATAAACGTAGCTGAACTACGATACAATCCGGCTTGTTGCTCCCTCACGTCCTCTTATTAATTAGCCTCAATCAAGTCAATCCGATAATGTTCTGCCTTGCTCCAGTCCAAGTGGGCCATCATTCCTTCTTTTGTCCAATTCCTCGCAACCCTGTCCGTGATGCAACATTTGTTCCATCTGTTTGTAATCCAGACACCACTCGTCAGGAAAGTACATTTCTCAGTGATAGACCGACCAGTCGAGAACGCATATCCTCGATCAGCTGCCCATCCGTTGATGAAGTCGAGTAAAGCTTTTCGAGACCGGTATTCCTGTTCGGGCGGCAAGCAATCATCACATAATAAGGGAAGACAACTTATAAACGCACAAAATAGTGGCCAGTCAGCTGCGCCTTTTTTTTTTCGTGCAACAGAATCCCTCCGAAATTAGTGACTCTGGCCGGCGGGGACCATAACAACTGCCTTGACATCATAACCCGATACAAGTCGTAAAAGGTCAGACGTTATACGAGCATACCCTTGCGCGGGGATCGTAAGCACAAGTTTGTCAGAGACTTGCGAAATGCGTTTGTCAAGGGACATGACTTCTGGCTCTCGTCTATAGAAGAAGATAAATTGTGTGAATAAAATGCAATCCTAAATCAGGCTTCTTTAATGTGTCTGACGTACCTAGTAGTTATAGACCCTGGGATATCAGATTCCCTCACAGGGGCTACGAGCGCTATGGCGCTGGCAAAGAAGCCTAGAGCAATAAGGTATTTCATTTTAACGTTAGATAGGGGCTTTAAGAAAGGGCTTTGTGTGGGCTAGGATAATAAAAAATTGTAGAGTTAAAACTAGGATGCTATGCTTTTATGTTTTACGTGACAAAAGTCATGTGAATACTGACTTTATATATACCTTATGCCATACTCTGTACGGACGTACTCCGTATACGGAGTAGAAACTAAACAAAAGTAACTTATCCTAGTTCTTATTAATAGATTATTCCTCTATATTATTGGAATCCAAGGCATTAAGGTCATGAGGACTATTAAGCTCGCAAGGGTCTAAAATCCACCTTTTATTATTATTAACAGCAGCATTAGCAGCTTTGTCTTCGAACTCTAATAATTATAAAATAACCCTTTAAACACTCTAACTATTAGCTTAACCTTCGCGACCTTCGCGATTAACACGTAAACATGCAGTAGTGCTTTTTCAATCGCGGTAGTTATTATCCCCTTCTAAGCGAATTATTTCCTTAATATGCCTCTCATTTAATTTACAGGGTACCCCGCTGGTTAATTAGGTCCTTGTGCGGGATCTTCTGCAAGGGACACGACTTTTGACCTCGACGTCCGTACTCCGTAGTGAGAGATAATACTAGCCAGACTATAGCTGTGTTTAGGCACCGCATCTCCCATAAACAAGAGTAACATTGAGCTTCGCAATTCTTCTGCCTAAGTTAGCCCACCAACGTGCGGTCCAGGTCACATAGCACTAGGCCACCTTAAATAGGCATAGTGGGATTGCAAATCTTGAGGCGTGATTAGCTAAGTTTTAATTAAAAAAGCAGTAGTATTAATAATATTAAATCTAACGAATTAGGGCCTCTAAATACTATTAATAGGCCCACCTCAGACCTGCCATGCCTAGCGCTATGCCTATTTAGGGTGGCCTAGTGCTATGTGACCTGGACTGCACGTTGGTAGGCTGACTTAAGCTTAATGACTAAATTGGCGAGTACATAAAGCAAAGGCAAGGATGAAAGATGGTCCACCAACATGGGTCTACCGTGTGATCCACGAAGCCGCGCAAACTTAGTGATGACTTATGCACCGTACAAGTTGCATGTGGATTTTTATCAAGGGGCGGCTACTTTGTACTGTCACATCATAGCACGATACATTCCTCCCTCCCTAACGAGACTGTAAGTGAATGTGGGAAAGGATAGTCCTTTTAGCTAAGCTAGCCCTACGGGGCACTATTTATAACGCACGATTATGCACGTAATGCGTGACAGGTGCCGCTAATTTAAAGATAATGCCCTTATTATTAACCTATCTAACTATTAAGCTAACATCTCCTATTATTAAGTTATCTAATTATTAAGCAAATATATTATATCCTTATTATAACCTTTCTTATCTCTCCCTTTTAGTTTTTCTTCTAAGCTATTATTACTAATAATTATTAATTATTCTATCTTAAAATACAGCTTTTATTATATCTCCCTTTTTACTTATATAACGTTCTATATGTTCTCTAGGGCATAACATATACCTATTAAGTGTTATATAAGTAATGCTATATTCCTATTAATTATTTCCTACCTTTATAACTAGAAGGTTAATTATCTTATCTATATATTAATTATATTTATATTTAAACTTATAATAGTCTAATTATCTCTTTAATTATTCCTTAGTTATTATAGTATCTCTATATTACTATTAACTAATGCCTTTAAATCTAGAAGCGCTATTATATTTCTCTTAATAGTATTATTTATTTATTTAGTCTATATAATTTAGGCTTATTTATTCCTTTTACTTCTAAGAGAACTATTTCTAGATATTATTACTATTACTAGGCTTAGAGAAATTATAATACTAGCTCTTAATACTAATAATAATACCTTTATACTTCCTAATCCTAGTAGTAGTATAAAGAACTATATGCTATTTTTAACTAGGTATAGTAAATTATCTTACTACCACTCCTATCCTAGGTAGTAGCATAGCGTGTTCTAGTATAATTATACCCTATTATAGTATTATAAATAAGTCTAGCGCTATTATAATCTACCTATTAATTAGAGTAAAGATTAACCTAAAAATACCTAGAATAGTTAAAGTTAGTAATAGTGAAATACTTAGTATTTAAGAAACTATTAGATCTTAGTTTAGTAAGTCTTCTAGTACTCTTATATGCTTTCTCTTCTTTATTAGGGTATCTAATTATTATCTTAGTAATTCTAAGTTTATTAGATAACTAGTAACTAGTAATTAGTCTAAGATTATCTTAAATTAATTACTATTAGATTTATATATGCTAATTCCCTTATATACTAACTTTCCCTAAATAACTCTAGCTAATACTAGTATTACTAAGGCTTTTCCTAGGTTTTAATAAGTATTACTTATCTTTTTTAGTAAACTATAATTTAATACTTATAAGGTTATTTTAGTAAACATAAGGAACTCTTTAATAAATTAGTTATCTTTTAATACTATCCTTACCTTTATTAGTATATATACCTAATAGTATGCTTTAAAGTGCTAAGCTATATAGTAAAATTCCTCTTTATTTACTATTTACTTAATTTATTATACCTATTCTTAGGTATCTTTAGGTATTATTATATTTGCTATTAGATAATTATTAAGTAACTAACTACTCTATAATAACTATCCTATTTAATAAATAATTATATATAAATATAACTACTTAATAGGTATATAAACTAATAAAATATAGTAAGTAAAGAAGGTAAAGAAAGTAAGGAATATAGAAAAAAAGAAGGTAAAGGAAGTAAGGTATATAAAATAAAAGGAAAGTAGGAAAGAAGGGTATTCCCTTACTTATAGCTATAGCTACTATTATTTACTATAGTAAATTATATTATTTACTTATAGTTTACTTCTTAATAGCCTATAAGCTATTTATTAACTTAGTAACTACTACTAGTAGTAACCACTAGTTATATACTAGAGTTAAATTCTTAAATTTAATTAAATATTTAATAATTCTATTGCTTTCTCTTTACACTAGAATTATATTAACTTTATAGTTTACTAATTAAATTAGCGCTATTATTTTAAACTATCTATTAAATATATCCTAATAGAATTACTCTAGGTAGTTAACTAAGATTACTAGATAAATTCGCTAATTATCTAGTATATCTAGCTTATATGCTAATCTTCCTACGCGTTATAGTACCTAGAATAGTCTAGCGAATTTTAGTCTATACTTTAGGCTTATTTATCTTAGAATTATATACGCCTAGTTATCTAGTCTAATTAGTACTTAGTTACTAAGTCTAAAGAATTTGCTTATATGTTTCTAATTATAATATATCTTTATTTAGATTACTGCTAATATAATTATATTATATGCTTATAGTTATTCTAGTGGTTTATTTAATATCTCTAGTTCCCTTAGGAATAGTAATAAAACAATATTATTAGGGGAGAATCCTATAATAATCTAGTTTAGTGATTATCCTATTGTTTTAATTACTATATTGTTAAACTTAAACTATAATTATAGCAATATCTATTGCTATAACTAGTTATTGTCTAGTTATGCAAAATACATTTAGATAGCTAATTTAATTATCTATATAGTTTGTTCTATCTATCTGTCTATCTATAGGTAATACGCTATTAAATATAGCAGTTTTGTCCTAACTAAATTCTAGAATACTTTCTATAATACTACTAAAAACCTTTAATTATAATTACTTATTATAACCTTAGGTATTCCCTAATTAGATATTAGTAATTAATTATATAATTTTCTTATATAACTTGCTACTATAATATTGTTTTAATAAGGTTCTAATATAGTTTGCTTACTAAATTTATTAATAATTATAAGTATTAAATTATTACCCTTTACTAATATAGGCAAAGATAATAGGAAATTAATAGAAATTATATAATATAGTGCTAGTAGTGCTAATAATAGCTAAAAATTACTGTGTTATAGGTGTCTTCTTAGTTAATAAATTTAATATAATAGGCAGGTTCTTAGGTAGTTTCATAATCTGCGTAACCTATAAGGTATGTAGAATTATTATATAACCTTGCTTAGTTTTATATAGCCTATATAATTACTATTATATATACTATTATATAGCCTATAGGTCCTTAATAGCGGATTTTAGTATGTATAATTATGGCTAGAATCCTAGAGTTATCTTCTATAATAATCTATCTTCCTAGCTAAATAGTAACTTTACCTAGTTCTCTGTGGGTAAATAGGCATTACCCTCTAGTACTATTATAATATGCTTCTATATTAGGTCCTAATTATATCCTAATCATATTAATTTCTTAAAATCAGGAGATATTCTAACTAGAGATACTATTAGTCTTTTTACTATAGGTATAGTAAATTAAGGTATTAGTGCTATAACTAGATTATATTCTATATATTATACTATCTAATAAAGTCAGGGGTCAATTAGTCAATTAGTGACGCAGAACCCACCTAGCGATTCGAATTGAATTGGAGACAAGTGAGGATGAGTTGTGTTTGGCGGGAGTTTAAGTTTGCCTCGGAGCTTTAAAGCACAAGTGGTAAGCTATAAGATAGAAGAGATATTACAAAGAGAGATAGAAAAAATATAGTTATAGAGAAAGGGGGAATTATGTTAATTTATACTATAAGCAAAACTTAAACGAATTTAAGTTTAACTATAGTTACGAATTATAACTATATCTTATGCTAATATAGCTATAAAGTTTATTGTAAACTTTGCTCTAACCTTATAGCCTCCTATATTTATAACCTTAGAGCTTATTTATTACTATAGCTATAAGAATTTAGTTATTAATTATTTTACTAGCTAGGTATTGCTAGTAATAATTATGTGTTATAATAAATTAGATGCATTGGCGATAACTAATGATACTAAAAAAAATTATAAAAATCAATACTATCTAATAATTATAGAGAGTCTTCTAATGCTCTAGTCTATTATCCGGCATATTATCTAATTATCCTAGAGCATTATTATTATGCGTTTTCTCTATTATTTTTAACCTACTTAAGGCATCTAGCACTAGATAATCCTTGCCTAGCTTATGGATTAATCTAATGTTAAATTAGCTAATATATTTTATAGCTTATATTAATTTTTTATTTACTATATATTTACTATATATTTACTTATTATATTAGTAATATCTAATTATTAACCTATATTAATAATTAAGTAGTAATCTATAAAATATATTACTAGTGGTAGCTAAGTTACCTTAATCTACTATCTAGACTTTTAAAGTATCTATATATAACCATAGACTTTAAGCTTTATTAACTAGTATCTCCTCTCTATATTAGATAGGGTCCTAGAAAGAAATATAATTAGCTAAATTGCTATATAAGGGGGTTATTTAATAATTATCCCTTTTACCGTTAACTTTAGGATTATTTTATCCTTAATATAATACACTATAATACTAATGCTAACTCCTAACGTATTAAAGTTAATAAATAATTATTAGTTTAGAGAGAATAATATTAATATAGTATACTTTATTAGTGCTGCCTTTAATATATTAAATACCTTAATTTCCTTCCTAGAAGGTAATAGTATATTAACACTCTTTGCCTAATTATATCTTACTAGCTTAGATATTTTCCCTTTTAGGGTTTGATTATCTTTATTTATTTTAACTACTTAATATACCTAGAGTAAGTTTGTTTTATAGTCTTATAATAGTTTAATAATTAAGGCATATCCTAGAATATAATATCTTAGGGCTCCTATAAAACCTAATAAATATTCTAATGCTTATAATATCTTTAGAAATTTAAGATACCTAATTACCACTAATTTTTTAGCTAGTATTACTATTCCTAAGGAATTAATAAGTCTCCCTAATACTTTAGCTATTAGGTAAGCTATAAATATCTTCTTTAGGCTAATTAAGATATTATTATCTATTAAACATTAGAAGGTTTATTATAGGTCCGTAATATATTGCTTAAAGCTAATTAAGGTAATAATAATATTATTATAGTACGCTATTGCCCCTATACCTTGTAATATGTTATCTATCTACCTCTAGATATATATATTAGATCCCTTATATCCTATAATTAGGACGTTAAATATAAATTATCTATTATATATAATAACCAATAGTGCCTATTGTAAATCTAGGTAAACTATCTATTAATAATAAAATAATATAGCATTAATAACTATAATATATATAGCATTAGCGATTCCTGTAATAACCTCTTCCTATTGCCTTATTAGATACGTATCTAACATTATTATTATATTTAATCCTTATATATTAATAACTATACGCCCTTTCTAATTATCTTTATTTCCTATCCACACTATAAAGATAGGAAACGCAAATAGTACCTATAATATTATATAAATAACTTTCCCTACTACTAATAATTCTTTTATTATCTTTTTAATAATTATTTAATTATCTAGGCTAACTAGATAGATCCTATACTTCTTTAGAACTAGATCTTACTAGCCTGGTTTTATTTATAATTATATCTGCTTTTTTTAAGGAACTATAGTAAATCCCTTATTATAGAATAAATCTATATAATCCTCTAAGAGTTTTTATATCTCTTATTACTTATCCTTATTATTAGGGTTAAAATAGTTTACTTATATAGTTATATATACTATAGTTTATAACCCTATTATAATCTAGTTTATAGTTAATAACCGTTTCTTAATATATAATTCTATTACTATTACTAAGTTTACTGCTAATAATTGCTTCTCTAGCTTAACTAAGTATGCCCTTATAGCAGGGTTAATAGACTTAAACCTTCCTAATTCTTTTTTTTACTAATTATTACTTATTTCTCTCTAAGATTATAAACCATAATATATTGCGTTAATCTATCTATAATTAACGCATAAACACCTAAATTTAATACCTATTTAGGTTCAAATAGTAACCTATTATCTCTACTAAGTTAATTATTAATCAGGACTAATATAGTTATCCTAGGTTTAATAACCACTAAATTAACTACTTTTACTAGTATATCTAGCTTAGGGCGATTACATTACGCTACTATTAGAATCGCTATGTTTCTATATATCCTAATAATTACTTTCCCTTTGCTTACTATAATATTAATCTATTATAGTATAATATAGTCTATGCCTAATAGTATATTCACTCTTAATAACTTTACTATTAAGACTTCCCTAATAAATAATATAATTATAGGCTATCTATCTAGTATTATACCTATAAAGTTTATTAGCAATAGCATATACTTATTAGTAAAATAGATATTAGTGCTAATTCCCTTAATATTAATTAGTGTTACTCTTATTTAAATCTTAGTATCTAGATACTATTTAACTACCTAGTTTATATTTACTAATATAATTAAGCACCTAGTGTTATAATAAATATTAACCTAGCTATTTAGATTATCTAAATTCGGATAGATCTAGAATTATAGATATATCTATAATTAACATGCATAGCCTATGCCTGTATTACGTTATGTGTTTACTATTAATTAAAAGATTAGGATTTAGACGCCTGATTTTAACTTTACCCTTATTTTATCTACTACTAATTTTATTTGTGTTTATATGTTATTTATCCCCTCCTAAGCACGAGGTAAAACTGCTTAAATGATTAAAGTTCTATGTTTTTTAACATCTTTTCTAAATATCTAGCCTTTTTCTCTAGTCTTTTATTCCCCTTCTTATTCTTACTTTTCTTAAATTCCTCTATATTTTCTTTAGTTTTCTTAATTTCCTTTTAATTAGGATTTTTATTAGCTTTTTAAATAGCCTAAAGGTTTTATAGCCTAGTGGTTATTGCCCCTAGCTTTTAGTCACCCTTAGCTATGCTATTATCTAATTAGTTAGGGGTTAATTAGTTAATTAGTAATATAGAACTTACCTAGCGATTTAAATTAAATTAGAGATAAGTGAGAATAAGTTATATTTAGTTTAAGTTTTCCTTAGAGCTTTAAAGCATAAGTAGTAAGCTATAAGATAGAAAAGATAGAAAAAGATAGAAAAAGATAGAAAAAACATAGTTATAGAGAAAGGGGGAATTGCATTAATTTATACTATAAGCAAAACTTAAATAAATTTAAGTTTAACTATAGTTATAAATTATAACTATATCTTATACTAACATAGCTATAAAGTTTATTATAAACTTTGCTCTAACCTTATAGCCCCCTATATTTATAACCTTAGAGCTTATTTATTACTATAGCTATAAGAATTTGGTTATTAATTATTTTACTAGCTAGGTATTGCTAGTAATAATTATGTGTTGTAATAAATTAGATGCATTGGCTATAACCAATGATACTAAAAAAATTATAACAATCAATATGTTATTTATTATAATATTTAGATAATCTTAATTACTATATATTTAGGATAGGGTGGTTTCGCCCCTGTGCAGCTGCGGCCGGGCAGTAGAGGACTAATACCACATATTAGTTAACTGCAGTAACTATAACCACAGATAGCCCTAACAGAGATAGCCTGCTAACGCATGGGAAGCAAGGCTAGCCCTAAATAACCCCCTAAAAGCGAGATTTCTAGCTAGATAGTTCCTAGGCATAGGAAGACTCTAATACTACTTATTAGCATAAAAGCTAGCTATTAACTAACTTAGAAAACTAGAGAATCTAGGCTAATTCTAAAGATAGATAGAAAAACACTTAAACATAGATATAAATTAGGGGATAGACTAAGTAGTGTAGGAGCGCTAGTAAGTTAGAATTAGACTTAATGCTATAGTTATAATAAAGAATATTTATATCTAGAATAGTTATTAGATTAATTTTAACTAAAAACTCTAGGTATTATAAGTCTAACTAGCTTACTACTACCCCTTTCCTAAACTAAAAACTAGCTACTATATTACTCCTTATTTAGAATAAAGATAGTATTCTTTACTACCTTTATATAATTCTTTATAAGGATAGTAGTAAGTAAGAGATAGTTTATCTTTACTATATATATATTAAGGTACTAAAGCTAAAAGATAAGCTTAGAGTGCTATTTCTTAGAGAAACTAGCCTAATCTAGGCTTACTATAAAGGCACTTTGCTTCTTTTTAGCCTAATTACTAGTATAGAGTTTCTTAACCTAGTCTTAGAAGCTATCTAAAACCTAGAATAAAAGATATTAGTACTAAGACTAAGCTACTACTAAGCTAGATTAAAAGCACTTATATTACCTCTAGTAGCTATAAAAGCCTAAGTCTTAACTAATTACTAGTGCTTATTTTACTAGCTAGTTATATTTAGCTACTAGGCAGATTAGCTATAAACCTAAGCTAGAAGAGAGATAATTATTACCTTATTATATTAATAATTCTATACCTAATAGTTAAAATATATATTAGTAGCTACCCTTACCTAGTAAGTTAGCCTTACTACTAAGCTAGAATAGGACTAACTTACTAATAATAATATAGTACTAATACCTAAGTTCTAAAACTAAATAAGACTTATAGGAGATATACTAAATATCTTTTAGATTACTAAGCTTATATAAATTAGTAGTAAAATAAGCCTAGAATAGAAGTAAATATAACTTATAAAGATACCCTTATTCTTAACTTACTAGTACTGCTTAGTAGTTATAAACTTCTTTAGGAAGCCCTTATACTCTATAGATTCCTAGGTAAGTTAGAGCTAGAAATATAGTAATATTAGAAAACTTATAGGCTTTATTAATATTATACTAAGTTTCCTTCTAATTTATAATAACTATTAGTAATTAACCTAAACCTAGCTTAGAATAGCCCTAAATAGTTAGGGAAAAAAGGAAGAACTTATAAGAAGTTTAATATAAAAAGAGGAAAAAGACTAGATCCCTAGGGGAAAGGGAGCTTTCTTTTATACTTAATAAGAGAGAGAGGGGGATAAATTAAATAACTTACTTAAAAAATAAAGCATAATAGGCTTAATAAATCTAATAATACTTAACTAGCTTTAATATAGAACTATTCTAATCCTAGATTAAAGCTACCCTTCCCCTATAATAACTAAGCAAAACTAAGTACTTATACTTTACTAGACTAGTAAGGTAAGACTAGGCTAGAGATAGCTAAAAAGTAAGGCTATAGAAAAGTTAGTATAAAAGTAAATAAGAAGTAAATTAATATTATAAACTTAGATTTACCTTACCCTAAGTAAAAGCAAAGGGACTTAGGATAAACTTACTATTACACTAGAATAAGGTCTAGAGGGTTTAGGAATACTTATTTTATATATTTTCCTTTCTTTATTTTTTTTTCTATAGGATAAGGCTAGTATAAGCTAGTAATAAATACTTATAATAAGCTACCTATTAAGTAGCATAGGCTTACTATAGGGCTAGCGCTAGCCTAAACATAGATATAAGAGGGTTTTTCTCACTAGTTTAGGGTTTTCCCTTTTAACTTAGTAGCAGGAGTACTAGTAATAGCTATCTATAGAGCTAACTAGCGTAAATAATATATAATATATATATATATATATATATTTAGGATAAGGAATAAGATTCTAAATTTTTATTATAAGCTACTTTACCTCTAATTATACTATTATATAGTAAGCTATACACTACACTTAAATAGTTAAAGAGCGCGTTATTAGAAGCGAATTAAGTAAAACACATTCTATATATATAACTTATATTATTAATTCTAATAAACTAGACTTACTCTGCTTAGCTATTAGTCTATAGGACTCCTTCCTAATTATCCTAAGCGTATAAGTCCTGCTACTTTACCTCTAGGTATAGAATATATATTAATATCCTCCTATTCTAGTTATTAATAAATATTCTCTTATCCTATATTATTTACTTACTCTTTCTATTATTAATTATTCTAATCTTTCTCTCCTACCTAATCTAATTTATTTACCTAATATATAGCCTATAGACACTATAGCATTATTACTAGCTTATTTAGTAGCTTTATAGCATTACTAAACAGAGTAGCCCTATTTACTGCTAGTCTATTATACTAAGGGTTTAGATTTCTATATAGCTATTATTAATTCTAGTAGTATAGCTAGTTACTAAACTATCTTTCTTAATTATTATAATATAGTCTTTATTATCTATATTACTATTACTAATTAGTATTGCGGTATAGTGGATTACTATTATAATTATTCTAATTACTATTCTAGTAATTATTTTAATATTCTCTAATTTATAGCCTAGTTATGCTATTATATAGTTAGTATCCCACCTATTAGCCTTAAGTGTTAAATCCTCCACGTATATTTAATCCTTATTAAATATCTCTAAATTATTAATTAGCTATCTATTAGTACCTATCTTATGCCTAACTAGTAATTATTAACTCTCTCTCTCTAATTTGCATTAGAAACTAATTAATTATTATATTTACTAATAGTAGCGTAATAATTATCTCAATTTCATTAAATACCTAGTAAACTATTCGTAATTATATAACATTATCTTAATAGCACGCTCTTATATCTCACAGTAAATTATACATAAAGATTATAATATTATCTCTATTATAATACTTCTATAGAGAGTATTATATATTCTTAATTCTATTTAAGGCTATAAACTATAGTTCTTAGAATCTTTTAATAAGGCATATATAAATAGTTTTTAGCAATGCCTCTTAAAGCAATTTATATTCTAATAGTATTAATAGATAACTATACTAATTAAGAGCTTATCCTCTTAAACATAATATCTATATATCTTTCACTAATTTTTCTAACTAACTAGCTACTATATATTCTAAACGTTATATAAATACTAATATATACTTTTAGATTATTATTATGGATTTTGTATTTACTATAATTCCTTAACCTTTTTTATCCTTAATACCTAGATTAAAAAATCTAATATCCACTGCCCTTAATAGCGGCTATATTACTAGTATTACCTCTACCTATTAAATAGGCCATTACTATTCTTGTCTTTACTAAATACACTATAGTAAGGCATAATTTATATTAGTATTTTCCTAGAATAGATAATATATTATCTGCGTTATATTAGTTAGGGCTTGCTAGGTTAATAACATATCCTAATTCGCTAACTAGCGTTAATCTAGTATTAGTCCCTATTCTGCTATTAATAGTTATTAGTCTATTATGCCTTAACCTTATAATACCTAGTTATATAATCTTAATAATAATCCGGATTCTATAGAATACCCTTAGCCTACCTTTAATAACTAATAGGATAGGAAATTAGATATAGAATTATTAAGGGGGGAATTATTAAGGGGTATAATAAGCAGTGACTTATATATTATAGGGCTATTCCTTCCTAATTCTAGGGATAATCAGAGCTTTGTACTACACTACACTACATACTACACTACAAGGAGATTTTTCTACTACATGTAATATTTGTAGTATTTGTAGTATTTTGTAGTATTTTCTTATATTTAGTAATATAATAGCTTATAATAGCTTATAATAGCTTATACTAGCTTATACTAGCTTATAATAGCTTATACTAGCTTATAATAGCTTATAATAGCTTATAATAGCTTATACTAGCTTATAATAGCTTATAATAGCTTATACTTGCTTATACTAGCTTATAATAGCTTATAATAGCTTATAATAGCTTATACTAGCTTATAATAGCTTATAATAGCTTATACTAGCTTATACTTGCTTATACTAGCTTATAATAGCTTATACTAGCTTATACTTGCTTATACTAGCTTATACTAGCTAAGCTAGCTTATAATAGCTTATACTAGCTTATATAGTTATACTAGCTTATACTAGCTTATACTAGTTAATAATAGCTAATAATAGCTAATAATACTTTATAATACTTTATAATATTATAAGTGTTAAAGTTTAATAAAAATAAAATGGTAAATAAATAATTTAAATATAAATATAAGTAAGTATAAGGAAATTACTATAGAAAAAGCTAGAGTTTTTAATAACTTAGTAATTTAAGGTTTTTAAAAATATTTATAATATAAAAATGTTTTCTCTTTAATATTTTTTAAAATAATAATTATTAATTAATATAATAATATTAAGAATAATATTAGTGTTAAAGTTTAATAAAAATAAAATAGTAAATAAATAACTTAAATATAAATATAAGTAAATATAAGGAAATTACTATAGAAAAAGCTATAGTTTTTAATAACTTAGTATTTTAAGGTTTTTAAAAATATTAAAAATATAAAAATGTTTTCTCTTTTATGTTTTTTAAAATAATAATAAAAGTAAAAATAATAGTAATAATAGTAATAATAGTAATAATAGTAATAATAGTAATAATAGTAATATAGTAATAATAGTAATAATAGTAATAATAGTACTAATGTTTTAAAAAGTATATTAGGGGAAAACTAGACTAAACTAGGAAAAAACCCCTATTATACACTTATTCTAAGTTAGAATAAATATCTTCTGAAGATTTATTAGAAGAATCTTTAGAGATATTCTCAGAGGAATGTTAAGATTCCTCTGATAGAGAGCTAAAGTAATCGTAAAGCTCTGAATATTGCTTAACCATAATATTATCCTCCTTTTGCCAATTCTTTAAAAGAATTAATTCCTTAATAGTAGAATGCTTTAAGGAAGTTCTTCTTTTTATAATAATATTCCCTTTAGTATTAAAAGCACTTTTAATAGCACTAGAAGTAGCAGGAATAGCTAGATACTTTCTAGCAATTATACTTAAAATAGGGAAAGATTTAAGGTTATCTTCCCACTATTCAAAGATATCCTCCTATGATAATATTAGTAAATTAATATAATATTAGGGAACTCTAGCTTACCTTATCTTCTTTAGCTTCTAGCTTAGTAAAGGTAGAGATTTCGTTTTTTCTAGTTTTTTGAATTGATTTATCTCTCTTATTTATAAATAAACCTTTATATAGCTTAGAAGCTAGTTTAGGCCTTGGATTATTAAAAGTCCTAGGCTGACTAGGCCCTCTAATTTCCACTTAAAATTGGGTATTTTCTGACTCTGAATTTTCAGAGCCTAGGCTTTGATTAGCCTGATTCTCTTTATAGGTAGGTAAAATCCTAGTAAATCTATTAGTAATAATAATAATAATAATAATACTTATAAATTATATTCTTTTTGTAAGTCTTCTAATAGCCTTATTCTAGTCCTTGCTTGTAAGTTAAGCCTATCTTGTATAGTAATAAGATTAAGCCTAGGATCTAGTAGCATAGCATATAAATAAGGCTTATAAAAGTAATAATTATTATCTATATCTTGTGGAAAATAATTACCTAGTTTATCTAAGCCTTTATTTATAGAGGCTATAAAGATCTTGCCTTGAGAGTTATAAACCTTCTATAATACTAATTAGTTAATATATAATAAATAAAGGGGAAAAGGGAACTAAAGAGTAAATACCTAACGAATATAGGCCTCTTAGTCCTCTTTTATATTAATAAGATATTTATATATCTTAATAATAAAAAGTGGGACTAAACCTAGAGTATTATACTTCTGGCTTTGAAGTATTGATTTTTATAATTTTTTTAGTATCATTGGTTATAGCCAATGCATCTAATTTATTACAACACATAATTATTACTAGCAATACCTAGCTAGTAAAACAATTAATAACTAAATTCTTATAGCTATAATAATAAATAAGCTCTAAGGTTATAAATATAGGGGGCTGTAAGGTTAGAGCAAAGTTTGCGATAAACTTTGTGGCTACGTTAGCGTAAGAGTTATAATTCGTGACTGTAAATAAACTTAAATTTATTTAAGTTTTACTTATAGTATAAATTAACGCAATTCCCCCTTTCTTTATAACTGTGTTTTTTCTATCTCTCTATATCTCTTCTATCTTATAGCTTACTACTTATGCTTTAAAGCTCTAAGGAAAACTTAAACTAAATATAACTTATTCTCACTTATCTCTAATTTAATTCAAATCGCTAGGTAGGTTCTGTATTACTAATTAACTAATTAACCCCTAACTAATTAGATAATAGTATAGCTAAGGGTGACTAAAAGCTAGGGGTAATAACCACTAGGCTATAGAACCTTTAGGCTATTTAAAAAGCTAATAAAAATCCTAATTAAAAGGAAACCAAGAAAACTAAAGAAAATATAGAGGAATTTAAGAAAAGTAAGAATAAGAAAGGGAATAAAAGACTAGAGAAAAAGGCTAGATATTTGGAAAAGATGTTAAAAAACATAGAACTTTAATCATTTAAGCAGTTTTACCTCGTGCTTAGGAGGGCTGGCTTTGAAGTATAATAGTAGGTTCATAGAAAATCTCTAATATACTGCTTAAAGTTGCTAAATCTGCCTATTCTTGAGCAGTGGGCATAGTATCTTTTATAGCAGCTATATTAGTCTCCCTATTAAGAAGAATAATCGCTTCCTTTAGCTGTAAGGAAGTATTAATTATCTTATAGGTTGAATTCCACCTTGTTTCATTAGCTATACATATAAAGGGATTAGTATTAGGTCTAATATAGTAAATAATATAATAAGAATCACTTACCTAGAGGAATTCTTATAATATTACAATTCTTAGCAATATAGCCTTCTTTTTTTGCCTTTTGTAGAGATTTTAGCTAAAGTTTATATAATCCTTGGTTATTCTTAATAAGAATAGCAAGTCTTTTAACTTTGCCTAGTAAACCTATAGAAATATTAGTAAACCTAATTATAAGAATTATAATAAATTACTTACTATTTGCTAAGGATTTAAATTCCTTAAAATCTTCCTTCTCTCTAATAGAAGAGATATCCTTAGTAGAATAGTAAAGATATTCACTATTTCTATAGGATTCTAGATCTTCCTTTGAAGAGGTTGATTTTATGAATTCAGTGATAATATCCTTTATAACAATGTTAAAAACATGTGCAATACATCGGATATTATATGGCTCATGAATAATACTATTATAATTCTTATTAATATAAGAAGTTATAAAAGTATTATTATTAGAGCCATTATCCCTAGTAAAACTATAAAAAGTTAGCTACTATTTAGATTCCTAATAAAATCTATTAGTATAAGACTAATAACTTACCTAAGGATATACTTAGGCTCTAAACTATAATCTCTAATAAGATTATTAAAGCATCGATAAATATAAGCCCTAGTATAAGAATTCGATAGATATTCAAAGCCTATAAGTTATAATATTAATAAATAAGAGTAAAATTAATTAGAAAAGGGAAATCTTACCTATAAGCTTATATTCAAGCTTAAAACTAGGGCTAATCTAACTTGCTATAACTCCTAAGTAAGACTTAGAATTTATAGAGGTCCAAATATCTAATTGAATAGATATAAGACCTTGATATTGTAACTGATGTTGGATTTGCTAAATAATCTAATGCTTAGAGGAATTATACATAGAATTAATTCTATATGTAATTGTTCGATAGTTTAGTAAGGAAGCTAGATTATTATTCCTAATATTAAGATTAGCTTTTATCCCTTAATAAAATCAAAGGAATACTTACCTAGAATAATATTCTAGTAATTCCTTAAAGGATTTACTATTTATTGATTTTTATAATTTTTTTTAGTATCATTGGTTATCGCTAATGCATCTAATTTATTATAACATATAATTATTACTAGTAATACCTAGCTAGTAAAACAATTAATAACTAAATTCTTATAGCTATAGTAATAAATAAGCTCTAAGGTTATAAATACAGGGGGCTATAAGGTTAAAGCAAAGTTTATAATAAACTTTATAGCTATATTAGCATAAGATATAGTTATAATTCATAACCGTAGTTAAACTTAAATTCATTTAAGTTTTGCTTATAGTATAAATTAACACAATTCCCCCTTTCTCTATAACTATGTTTTTTCTATCTCTCTTACTTATGCTTTAAAGCTCTAAGGCAAACTAAACATAACTTATTCTTACTTGTCTATAATTTAATTTGTTATAATCGCTAGGTAGGTTCTATGTTACTAATTAACTAATTAACCCCTAACTAATTAAATAATAGTATAGCTAAAGGTAATAAAAAGAACACTACCCTATCTAAAATATTAAATAATATAGTAAAAGAAAAGAAAAGTAAAGGGAAGGAAAGTAAAGATAAATCTAACCTAGAGATAATTAATAGTATTTATACTATAAGGGAAAAAATGCTAAAAAGCAAAGGTAATATAAATAATAAGATTTATAAGGTAGATAAGAAGAAGATAAAAGAATAGGGCATTAGGCTGTAAAATACTAAGCAGTTTACCTCGTGCTTAGGAGGGGGGATTTACTATTTATAATAGTAAAAGAGATATTGTTCTCTAGTATAAACTTAATAACTAGAGTAACAGCCTTTTTAGACAAAAATTCCTCAATAATCGTATTATTTTGAGGCCTTTTCATAGAAAAATAAGAGATTAAAGAGGCTTATGTATTAGGTGGTGAATCTTGTTAGATTTCAGGTACTAAGAAATAGTTAGTAAAAGGAAATAAAAGGAAATAATTAAAAAATTACTTATAAGTAACCTTAAAAGGTTTTTTTTCTTCTAATTTAGAAGTAGTAACCTTAGGATGTTTAGCTTTATAGTGGCTAACACTATTAGAAGCTTAAAATCTCTTAGCTTTATATTTAAAGCTATAAGAGTAGCTATCTTACGTATAAAAGCATATAACTTCTCTCTCTTTATTATATTTAATTTTAGATAACTGAAAATTAAATAGATTATAAGTGAAAATATATGCTTTTAAAGCAAACTAATAGCTAGGTTAATTTTTAGGGGCTTTTTTGTATAATCCTAGAAGTCTAGTAGCTTTAACTTAGCTAGAAGACTTAGAATTATTATCTAAGATATAAGACAAAGAGTCTGGGTTAAATTCCGACATTTTTTCTGATTTTTCCGATTTTTCCGATTTTTCCGATTTTTCCGATTTTTCCGATTTTTCCGATTTTTCC
The DNA here is from genome assembly GCA_018801565.1 of Epichloe coenophiala. Lineage (NCBI taxonomy): Eukaryota > Fungi > Ascomycota > Sordariomycetes > Hypocreales > Clavicipitaceae > Epichloe > Epichloe coenophiala. The sequence continues at coordinate 249,280 of JAFEMN010000056.1, read as the reverse complement.
GATTTTTCCGATTTTTCCGATTTTTCCGATTTTTCCGATTTTTCTGATTTTTCTGATTTTTCTGATTTTTGTTTTTTAGGGGTTTTGTAACTTATTTTAAGAGCAAAAAGATTATAAAAACAAGAGTAAACACAAGTAATAGTGATATAGCTAGCTTAACTATATAGAGGTTTTTCTAGATGTTTTTTTTTAATTTACTAAGGTAAAAAGAAAAGAGAAAAGAAAGAAAGAAAAGAGAAAGCAAGGGAATACCCCTCCTTAAAATTTTTTTCGCTTAGCTAAGTAAGTAGGTTATAAATAATGCAATTGACTAAACAGTCTAATTAAACCAATCAAACTATCAGAGACCTATATAAGACCCACATATGACCCACTTTTTTATATTTACTTTAAAAAATAAGAATAGTATACCTGTAACTTTTATATTATATAAATCTAGCTAATTTATAGCTTTTTCTATAAATTTTACTAAGAAATAATTCATTTCTATTTATAAAAAATATTTTCTATATAAAAAGTATTAGTTTTTAATATTATAAGTCTCTTATAATTATATAATACTAATTATACTATATATATCTTATATTATATAATATAAAAGAAGTTATAAATTTATTATAATTAAATACTATATATAAAAGTAATATATAATATTATATAATAAGTTATAAATTTAGAAGCTTTTATAATATATAAAGCTGTTTTTTAAAATTATATTAGTCACTTTATATAAATATTTTTTCTTTTATTACTAATATTTTAAGAATTCTTTTATAATAATATATTCATATTTAAGTAATAAATTTTAAAAAAGTATAAAAGAATTATAAGAATTATATATTAATTCTAATAAATTATCTATTAACCTAAGGTTTTTATATATTATAAATAAATATATTAGCTATTTAAAATATGTTTTATAATTCTTTAAATTTTTTATATATTATTTAGTACTATTTCTAAAGATATATATAGGGTACTTTTATAATAAAAAAGCGCTTTTAATAAATAATAGGATATTAATATTAGAAAGAATAGTATATTTAAAATAGAAACCCTTAGTATATATTAAAAAATTTAAAGATTTCAAATATTATAAAATATAGTCTATAGGTACCCTATACCCTTACTTATAGCTATTTTTCTAAATAAGGTAAAACTTTATAAATTTATAACTAAATAACTAAATTATAATAAAAAACAGCTAATATTAACTTTAATAAGAAAAATCTAAGGAATATTATAAGACTATATAATACCCCACTTTCTTTTACTAATACTACATTTGTAGTATTTGTAGTGTAGTGTAGTATTTACTACACTACATACTACAACAAAAGTCAAAATACTACAAATACTACACTACATGCAAAGCTCTGGGGATAATGCTACTAATTATTAGGTTATAGGTAACTTTATATATAGGGTCTTATCTAGCTAAATATCTAGCTTAGAATTATGCCTAACGGATTCTTCTAGCTAAAGATTAAGCCTAGAGCTATATATACTAAAATAGAACCCTTTTAGGCATTCTATTACTACTATAATAAGATAGTCTATTAGTACTATATTAATTAATTCTACTATAACCTTGCTTTAATTCTACTTAAATTATATTAGTCTAAATCTAGGACCCTAAGAATTATGCCTCTAATAGCCTATTATCTAGGTTATAGGTTAGGATAGTTTTGCTGTCGCACTAATTATTAGACTTATTATAAATATTAAACTAGTTATAACTAGATTAGTTATAATTAGGGGCATGAATTATCTAGCCTTTTATAACTATTTATTAAGGAATTAATAGAATCTTAACTTTTATTCTACTTACTTAACTAGGTAGTTAAATATTTATCCCTTATTAAATAGCAAAAAATTCATTACTAAATAGTATACTAATTCTTTCTATTTATTTGGGATTATTAGGCTAACTATTTTAATATACCTTTAGAGGCATTATCTCTCTATAATAAGCCTTTTATCTAGTGTTTGCTTTAATATCTAAGAGTAATTATTCTAAAATTTCTAGTTCTAGTTTTTTAGTTTTTATAATTATAGTATATAATTACTACTAAACTATAAGTAAATATAGGAAAGGATAGTCCTTTTAGCTAAGCTAGCCCTGCGGGGCACTATTTATAACGCACGATCGTGCACGTGATGCGTGACAGAGACCTGTGGATCCGGCTCCAATTTCCTCACAGGACTTAACCATTTGATCCTGCCAGCAAGCTGCTATAGCGCAAGGCATCCTATGATACTAACAGGCTTAGACAAGAAATCCAATAGAAGCGAATGAAAGTGCGCCGAGTACGGGGTACTAATAAGCCAAATGATTGAACATACGTTTACCAAGGCCATAGCGGAGGCATGATATTATAAGCTAATAAAAGCTATTACTTAAGGAGTGAATTAAAGGCTCTAAAAACGTAGTCTTAGAAGAGGCCTAAAGCTTGTTATAATAAGCACTTGTCAGGGAGAGCGCCCTTAAAGCCTAGGATGTATGAGGGCAACGCGCACTACCTAGGATAAAACCCTTGGTGAGACAACAGGTGGAGTGTCAGGTGCGCGCGTTCGTAGGCGGGCCTAATAATCAATTGTAAGGTACAATACAGCGAGAGCTAGCATTAATGGATCTTTTAGTCTAGTGGCTTACCTTACATACCTTTAGGGTTATAATATTAATACTAGCTCTTATAGGTCTTCTAGTGTGTGCTAGTCCTAGGTTTAAATCCTTATAAGTAAGGCATGTGCTAGGTCCTAGGTTTAATTCCTATAGTTAGATTAACCTAACAGGTCTAGGTTTAAATTACTAGGCTAGGTAGCTTATGTTAGGCTCACAGGGCAGGTATGGTTACGCCTATGCGGTTGCGATGCAATCGTGGGGTCACGTGCACTAGGTTATTATATAGGTAAGCCTAGCTATTATGCGTACTAGGCCTTAGGGGTTCATAATTAGTTAATTATCTTAGAGGCCATGGATAACTAGGCTTAATCCAAGCTAAGGTTACGTTGCTGCTAGCCACTAGCCTGTGTGGGGCCCTTAGCTTAGGGTAAGCCTTATAAGGGAAGGGATAATTATTAGGTACGTGCGTTTATAGGCAGGCCTAATAATCAATTGTAAGGTGCAATGCAGCGAGAGCTAGCATTAATGGATCTTTTGGTCTAGTGGCTTACCTTGCACACCTTCAGGGTTATGACATGGAGACAATGTATTAGAAGTACCTCCGTAGACTAGTTATTACTATAGCGCACTATATACCTTTTAGGTATAAAAGTTAGGTGCTATCTATACCTCTAATTAATTAAATTAAACGCTTTTTATTATTATTATACACCCCTACCTAATAGTTATAAGCCTAGGAGGCTTTTATTACCCTTATTATTAATTATTATTAAAGATATAAGCTTTGTTAGATATTATTAATTATTGCTTACCTATATCTAGAGATAATTGCCCTTTATTATATTAATTAGTTAAACCTCTTATCCTATATACTAATTAACTAATATATTCCCCTTTATAATATCTAAAGAAACCTTAAATATAGTATTATTATTAAAGAAGAATTAGATTAAATAGTATATCTAAGTTAAGAACTACACGGAATTATATAGGGTCTGGCAATATATTAACCTAAATAAGGTTAAATTACTTAAAGAACCTATAATATCTATATACCTATAAAGGGGTCTAAGACTAGAGCTTACGCTAGATAACCCTAATACTCTTAAAGATTAGAAGCTTGCTTATAAAGATATAAAGGACTAATTTAATTTTAAATATAAAGAACTTTAATTTAATCTTATAAAGTATATAATCCTATTAAAGCAAATACTAAAGATTAGGGAATATATTTATAAGACCCTTTTAAAGAATATATAAAACTCTCTTAACTTTAATACTAAGGTAAAAAAGAAGAAGTTTATTTAATATTATACCTATAGAATACTTAAGCTTCTTTATAACTAGTATAAGCTAAACACTAAGAAAATACTTATCCTTATAGAAAATCACCTTAATAATTATCTATAAGCTAAAGGTACCTATAATTAGTATAAGTAAGCTATAATAACTAAGGTACTATAGAGGAATTATCTAGATCTTAAGACTTAATAGACTAAGGAGATAATACTATATAAGTTTATTATTTCTCTTTAAAGTAAATTTAAGGCATTCTAGAAGAAATAGAATAACTTACTTAATAAAGAAGAAAACTATAGCTTCCTTAAGGCTATTAGTAAGTTTAAAAAAGACTATAAAGCTCCTTAGAGTATAGTAAAGTTAGCTAATAATACTATTACTACTAATAGATTAAGTGGTTAGAGTAAACTAGAGTAAAAGAAGTGCCCTAGATACTCTAGTTATAATATTAGAGATACCTTAAAATAGTAGGAATCCTATAATTTATTTAAGACTTTTTATAAGCTAGAAGCTACTCTAAAGGACTAGGAAGTTAGGAAGAACTCTAAAGATAATATTAAGAAATATCTTAAAGAGAACCTATTAGAGAAATTAAAGGCTATAGGCTAGAAGCTAGAAAAGAAGGAGAAAAGCAGTAATATTATTATACCTTTATAGAATCTAATAAATAACTTACTTATAATAACTCTAAAGAAGAAGTTAGCTAATATATTATTATTTATACGCTTAGAGTGATTTTAACCTTAAAAGGAAGTTATTAATTTAACTTTAAACGCTATAGATAGCTTAGAAATAAAGCAAAATATAGTTCTATATAACTCTAGGGCTAATATTTATATCTTTAATAACCCTTATTAGTTTAGATAGTCTAAATTTAATAATTCTATTATAATAGAGGTTAAGGCTAGAGGTATAATCTATATATCTTTAGGTTAAGGACTAGTTTATATATCTATTATAGATCTAGTATTATAAAAGCTAAGGATAATTATACTATAGAGTGCTTTACTAATCCTAGAATTCTATATAAACCTAGTATTAGTAAAGATCCTTATAAATATAGGGATTTTCTAGAATTAAAAGAAGGGCTTTCTATTTTAAGGAAGGTAGCTTATAATAAAGGTTTATAATATTAACAAACTTTATATACTATTAAGGCTATTAGATAATCTAAAAGAGGCTTATACTATAATAAGCAAACTACTAAAGCCTTCTATAAAGGGAGATATAAAGCTTTAGTATTAATAAAGTAGTTATCTAGGCAAAAAGGCCTTTATAGAGCTTATAAACACTACTCTTAGCGTTAAATTAATAGGACCTAAGCTTATAGAGTGTAAGATATATGCTATAGGTAAGGCTAAGCGCTAGAGATTATAGGTTATACCTAAAGGACTTCCTTAAAGGCTAGGTTATAGGTTATTAGTTAATCTGGAGTACTATAACTCTCCTTATTAGAATAGTAATAGGTATTAGTATATATTTATATACCTTATAACCTTAATATAGTTTTTATACTTATTTAAGACTAAAGATAGGATTTATAATAGTTTTTGTATAATAATAAGCTTCTTAAGTATATAATTTACTATTAGACTATGCTTTTTATATAGTAATATTAAAAAGGCTTTATTTATAGACACTATAAGGGATAAGATAGCCTTTACTAGTATTATAGTCTATAATTTAGCTCCCTTAATACCTAGTTAAAATAGTAAGGTAAAGTAATCTAGGGGGGTAATTAAGTAAAAGGCTTATATATTAAGTCTTAAGGCTTAGCTTCTATTAGAACTTAATAATAAGGTCTTTAATATAGCAGTCCATTTACTAAATAAAATACCTTTTAAATATTATAGAAAGTAAGTTATACCTTATAAGCTTTAGTGGAATTAGGCATGGAAAACCATACCTACCTATTTATAGATATTAGAGGTTTAAAAGCCCTTAATTACCTATTTATACGTTTATAGATATAAGGCATTTCTAATAATAATAAAGGCTTTAGAGTATATTAAATTACATAACGCAATCCCCTAGTTAGAGTAGAAAGCTTATATTAGTTACCTTATTAGTTATAGAGGTAAATCCTAGTATATTATCTAGGTACCTATATTATGTAATTATAAGGTTATTATATTAGTATATGTTTATTTTAATAAGAACTCTTTCTTTAAACTAGAAGAAGAGCTAGAATTAGCTTAATAAGAGAAGATATTAATAATTATATTACTTAAAGAGCTTAAGGCTAAAGATATTAATAAAGAGATTAGCTAAGACCTTATTAGAATAGAACTAGAAGAGAATAATTATACCTCTATATAATTAGCTATAGGTTAGGAAAATAAGTAGTTTAAAGTAAAAACACTGCCTTATATATTAGGGTAAGAAGGAGACTAAATTAGTGCTCTTTTAACCCCTCCTAACTCTTCTTATAAGGCATAAGTTACTATAGAGAATATAGAGCTTTAAGCACTAGGTAATAATACGCTATTTTATAAGATTAATAACTTTATAAGTAAAGTAATAGCTAAATATATAGACCTTACTATATAGACTAGTAATATTACTACTAAAGGTAGTAAGACTATAAAGAATTATAGTCCCTATAATAATAGTATTAATCTAGATAATATTATAACTAGAAAATGCTAAAGAAAGGAAATATAGAAAGCTAGGTAAGCATAGTTTTCTTTTGCTTTCTTAATAGTATTCTAAGGAATTTAATATAGTCTTTATATTAAAGATATGCCTATAGAACCTACTTACTATTACTAGGTAATAGCCTTAGCGTATTATAACCACTAGAAGGAAGCGATTATAAAGGAGCTTTTAAAGCTTCTATTCTTAAACTACTAGGAGAATATACCTAATAAATTATTTAATCTAGACCTTTATAAGAAGATTATTAACCTTAGATAGGTTTTTAAGTATAAAACTAATAAAAAAGGGCTAGTTATAAAGTTTAAGGCTTAATTAGTTATATAAGGTAACTAGTAACTAAAAGATAACCTTAATAACTATACTATAATACTTACTTCTTAATCTCTATATATACTACTTGCTATCTACTATACTAATAATCTTAATATATATTAATATAATATTTAGAATACCTTTCTATATATAGAACTTAAAGAACCTATCTTCTATAAGTCACTAGAAGGTATAAATATATAAAGTTATCTCTAGAAAATAACTAGAGTATTATATAGGCTATAGGAAGCTCCCTAATAATAGTTTCTTTATTTAATAAGATTCCTACTAAATCTAGGCTTTATCTAAGGAAACAAAGACCTATATATCTTTATAAAGGATATATTTATCCTATTCTTCTATATAAATAATATTATAGTACTATATCTAAACAGACTTAAAGTAGAATTTAAAAAGCTATATAAGTAGTTAATAAATAGTCTAGATATAAAGGACTAAGGCAATTTAAAGTAGTTCTTAGGTAATAAGATTATTAGGAATTATAATACTAAAGAGATATAGTTATTATAGGAATTATATATTTAAAAGATTGCTTAGAAATTTATTCTAAACGCTATAAATAATAATTAGAAAAGCTTAATTATAATACCTCTTATAATAGCTATAATACTCCTAAATAATAAATAGGCTACTAATAAAGAGATTAATTACTATAGAGTAGTTATTAGCTCTTTAGTCTATCTTTATATTATTAGAAGACTAGATATAGCTTTTATAGCATTAAAGCTTACTTTCTTTATAATAAACCTATTAATAAAGTATATAAAGCTTATAAAGGGAACTCTAATATATGCTTAGAATATAAGAAAGCTATATATCTAATACTTAGGAGTAAATAGCTTTAATATATTATTCTCTAGTATAAATACTTCTCTTAGTAATAACCCTAATACTTAGAAGTTAATATAAGGCTATATTTTTATTATATATAAAGCTATAATTAATTAGAAGTTTAGAAGGTAGTATTATATAATAACTTTAAGCATAGAAGTAAAGCTCTTTATATTAAATTATAGAGTAAAAGAGTATATATCTCTAGGAAGACTGCTTTATAATATTAGTATATAGGTTCCTTTACTATTAGTTATCTAGTGTAATAATAAGTAAATAATTTATATTATAAAGCATAAGAAAGAAAGGCTTTAAACTAGCCTTAAGTATCTTAATATAAATTAAATATAAATTTAGGAGTAATATACCCTAGGTAATATTAATATAAATTAGTTAAAGACTTCTAAGATACTTACTAATAGCTTTATAAAGCTTTTATTAAGTTAAATATATAAGGATTTTTATTATTAGATTAGCTTATAAGAGATTCCTATATAATTATAATACTAGGAATTTATTATAATCTCTTTTAATACTTATAAACTCTAGCTTTAATAGATATCTTAGCTAGAGAGAGTGTGTTAAGGAGAGTGCCTTTAAAGCCTAGGATATATAAGGGTAATACATACTAACTAGAATAAAACCCTTAGTAATATAATAGGTAAAGATAATATATTAAAAGTACCTCTATAGACTAGTTATGACTATAGCGTACTATATACCTTTTAGGTACAAAAGTTAGGTGCTGTCTGCACCTCTAATTGATTAAATTAAACGCTTTTCATCATTATTATACACCCCTACCTGACAGCACTATATCTTAAATAGTAATGTTAAACAATCAGTCCTAAATGTAATCCCAGATCCAAGCAGACCTACGATTAAGCGCTTGAGAATGAAGCTAAACACGGCCGTTCAGAAACAGCGCCTTCATTCGTAATAAGCTATTATCTCTTATGTCATCTAACCTTCCGCACCCTCATTCGTAATGTATTGTTTGTTCCTCTCATGGACCTGTTGCTCAACGATACGGCTTAGTCCATGCTTTCATAGGATCTCGCACCGAGACTTCGGACCTTTGGGCCATTCCATCTGGTGGAAGGCAGGACATGACCTGGACAGGACAGACACGGAGCCAGTTCAGGAGGCAATAACGGAGGCGGGTTTCGCTATATCCACGGCACTTGCCCGATGAGTATCACCGGCACAACTGGAGAGATTCCGCTGTATAATCGAGAGTCTTTTGTTTTATATCAACGGGCTCGAGATTGGCACGCCCACGCTAGCAAACGGCTATAGAGCTGAGTGTAGCAATTCTCGTCATAGACTTGTCCGGCAGCTGCCCCCCCTACTCGAGGCAGAAGAAGTATTCAAGCTGAAGGGCGATCTTTTGTCAACCCTGTGGCCTTGGGGATGTCTCCAAAAGATCAAGTCGGTTCACGCATGCGCTCGAACAATAGAAGAAGGGAAAGACAAGAAGAGAAAAGGAATCAAAGGGTGGAGACCGACCGTCTCGTCGTCTGCGTTTCATTGAAGAAGGTCAAGCATGACGAAGCTGTTCAGCCATGGCGGCAAAACAAAAAGGTGTGGCGACTTTGGAATTTCTCCAAACTGACATTTCTCCGTATCGCCAAAACGGCAAATCGCCTCTGCTGCAAAAACGCGCTAGACCTAACTCTGGTATTACCTAACTCCAGTATTACCTAATTCTAGTTATTTACTAGCGGGATTGGCCTTCAGCGTCCAAGTCGCATCTGACATGACGAAGAAAAAGGAAAGAAAGCGAAAATCGATTGACGCACCGTAGAGTGTTTCAATTGTTGCGGCGATAAAAGAACTGACGAACTGAAAACGAAGCGTTGATGAATTGAATTAAATTAATTAACGATCTAATAATAGATAATAAGCTAGAATCCCCTTCTAAAAAATCTATTAAGTGGGGTTTTTGTGTTAGGTAAGCTAGGTGCCTTATACCTACCCCCCCCTTTACGTCTACTACCACTTAGTGGTTACCCTTAACTAATATTTAAAAAAAAAAACAATAAGTAACTAATATTATTATAGGCCTCCTCCCTTAAGCTTATATAATTAAACCCCTAATCCTTAAGATATATGTTTTCTTAGGACCTAGTCTAATAGAGTTAATCTATAATTATAATAATATTCCCCCTTAGTATATCTATATTTATAGAAGCTAATAACCTATTTTTACTTCTCCTAAATTCTATAAATAACTCTTTATAGATATTAAGTGCTTCCCTAGATAGATAATTCTATCTTATTAAGTCCCTTAACTTTACTAGGTAATCTCTTATTCTAATTAAAGTCTTAATCCTCCCTAGACCTCTTAAGGGGTAAAGTCCTCCCTTAATTCTATATATATACTTAGCTACTGCTTTAGAAAATAAAGTATCTATAGATTAATTACTACCTAGAGTATTAGCTTATAAGCCTAGTTAGCTAACTATTCCCTTAGGTTACTTATTACCTTATATTAAGAATAAAGACTTAAAATTCTCCTAGAAAATAAGGACTCCCTCCTTCCTATTTAATACTAATATTAGGAAGTTACTAACTTCTTTTAGTCTATATAAGTATAACCCCTTAATTACTATAATATTAATATCTCTCTAGTAGTAATTAATTAATTTATTAAGTTCCCTAAGAGTAGTATAAACTAGGTAATAAGCCTTAGATATTATAGTTAATACTTTAATTACTTTAACCTTACCCTTAAGGTATTTCTATTAATTCTTACTAAGCTAAGACTTTAAGGCTTTTATCTTTAGGGGCTACTAAGTTAGTATAGCTATAGCCTAGCTATAAGGGTAGAGATTTAATAAGAGCTTTAACTAGTTATTAGATACTTTAATTAGGGATAGTAGTATAAGTAATCTAAGTAATAAGGGTTATAACTCCTATTTAGCCCTTAACTTAAACTTATTTACTATATTATTATATTCCTTAGTAGTTATATATTAGACTTTAGATAGTTAAGGAGTACCTTTTAACTAGAGGTTATTATGCTTATTAAAGATAAATATAGTTAGAGAAATAAAGATTTTATAGTTTATAGCAAGTCTTATTAGGTTCTATAAGTCTAGAATTAGTTAGTATTTAGCTATAACTCCTAATATTTTACTAAGGTAAGTTAGAGTTAACTTTGCTTTCTTTTTATTAACTTAGAAAGTATAGTATAATAAAATAGAAGTAAAATTTAATATAATAGTTTTTTTCTTAGAACTATACATATTCTTAAGTAAAAATATATCTTAGATTTGCTATAGATATTTACTTATAATAAATCTTATTACTTAAATAAATATAGAGTTAAGAGTTAATTACTTATTTATAAAGGGAGTTACCCTTTCTCTCTATAGTAATAAAGGCAGTCCTAGGGGTTATAGTTATAGTAGTAGTAGTTACTAAAATCCCTTATTAGTAAGGTCTCTCTTTTGCTTTCTACTATTATTAGTATTATTATTATATTCTCTATTTTCTCTTTTACTCTAGTTCTTATTATAAGCCTCCTACCTATTTAAATCCCTAGGAGAGGCTCCTATATTATTATTATTAGTTATAGGTATAGTTATAAAAGGGTCTTCTCTCCCTATACCCTTAATAGCCTCCTTCTTATCTTTATTAGACTCTTTATTTCTACCCTTAGCACTTTCTATACTCCTAGAGTTATTATTACCTCTCCTTCCTTCTTTATTACTTCTATTTCCTTTCCTAGTATTATTATTACCTTTAGATTTACTACTCTCCTTATTTCCTATACCCTTAATATTATTATTCCTAGTATTATCCTTCCTATAGACTTTACTCCTAGTTTTCCTATCCTTAGCATTTCCTCCTCCTAGTGTCTTATCCCTAGGATTATTATCCCTAGAATTAGAAGGTAGCTTAGATAATTTATTATTACTTCTAATATACTTCCCTTTCTCTAAGGTAATTAGGATATTACTACTCCCTATAATTTTACTAGGTATTCCTATTCTTAGTAGCTATTTTACTCTTTATAGGTAAAAAGGCTTATTTCTATTTTCTAGTCTTATTAGGACTTTCTTTTTATTTCTCTTATATAGATAGGAGGTTCTTATATATTTTACTATAGCCCTAGTTAAATAACACTATAGTATAAAGTTTTTAAATACTATTATAGATTAAACTATAATTAAGTCTATAGGTATTAGTAATCCTATTAAGTAAAATAATCTAAGCGCTTAGAGACCCTAGATAAGTACTATTAGTATATTAGCTATTAAGCCTCTAGACCTTACTAGTTTATAAGTAATACTAAAGAGATAATCTTATAAATAAATTAGTATTACTAGTAGTTAGTAGTAAGCTAATAATCCCTTAACCTTTAATATTACTAGTTTTAACTTATATTACACTACCTTATTAACCTAGTAGCCTTAATATCTTATCTTTATATTACTACTAAATAGCTTAATAGTTTTTACTAATAATAATAGTATAACTTAGAATAAATAAGGGAACTTTAATAGCTTTAGTTTATAGCTTAGCTATAGCTAATGCTAGAAATAAAGGTAAAACTTCTTAGCCCTAATAAGCTTAATATCTAGGATAATATACCTACCCTTTTTCCTAGGAATATAAATATAGTCTTTAAACCTATAGGTCTCTAAGTTAACTAAATTACCCTATATTACTAATACTATAAGAAAGCTAGTAGTATAGAAAAGATTTATTAGATATATATTAATAAACCTTATTACTATCTTAAGAATAGTTTAAGGAAAGTTAAGAGTAAATATAAGAGGGAAAGCATAGAAGTAAATCCTAGGAGTAGCTTTAGATTAAGGGGTAGGCTAGTTTATCTTACTAACCCCCTTAACTAATCTAATATCCCCTTTTCTTAGGCTTACTATCTTAACTATTATATTCTTATAGGTATATAGTAGCTTAATAGCATTACCCTTCTCTAGTTATTTATATATCTTAGCGCACTAGGTTAATAAATTATTAAGAGTTAAATTCCCTTATTTAGTAAGTAATTTCTACCTAAACTTTAATCTCCTTAACTCCCTAGTTACCTAAGTTTTTAAAGTCTACTTAGCTACTAATAAAAGTAAGCCTTTTATTACTTTTAAATTCCCTTTTACTAGTAAGTCTTAGTAAAGGATTACTAGAGAGGGTTTTATATAATTCCCTTTTACTAAATTATAGAATATCCTTACTATATAGTTATTATCCTAAAGGAAGTTATCTCTCTAGTTTTAGTTTAGCGCTTATATAGCTACTAGGTATATTATATCTAAGCTATATCCTATAAAGATTTATTTAGGGCTCTTAATTATAGCACTTATCTTACTACCTTTAATTCCTATAAGTAATAAATTAAGTATAGTTAACTTAGTAATTATTACTATCTCCTTAAGTTTATATAGCCTTAGGTACCTATTTAAAAGGTTAAATATATATTATTTCCTAGGTTAAAGGGTTTTATTCTTAAATAGGTCTTTCCCTTATATCTTATTTACTATCTTAACTAGCACTTTACCCCTATTCTTAATAACTAGAAGTTACCTATCTAGCCTAAGAGTTACCCCCTTAACCTTCTTACTTCTCTATCCTTATATTCCTTTCTTCTAAGTAAAGTAAGTAAAAGCTAGTACCTCCCTATCCTATATAAAGTATAATTCCTTAAATAGGTATAAATTTACTTACTTAACCTTTATAGAGTATATCTCCCTTACTATAAATAAAGTAACTTTCTATTTAGTAAGACTAGGTACCTTACTAGAACTTATAGTTATAAAAGCTATACTATAAAAAAACTTAATAAGTAATAATTTTTAGTTAAGAATATATAGGTATAGTGTGTTTAAAGATAAGTAAAAAGGAGGAGATCTTTAGAAATCTCTAAATAATAAACTTATTATAGCTAAACTCTAAATAGTAATAAGGATTACTAGTCTTAATCTATAGCCTTAGTAATAAGGGAGAAGAGATAAAAAGCAATAAAATATAAAAGAAAAAAAGGAAGTATATAGTCTTCTCTTATTTCTTACTCTAAGCTTACCTTTAGCTTACCTTTTCCTACTTTTAAATAATAACTAAGCTATACCTTTTACCTATTCCCTCTCTTCTCTTTCTTCTTTTTTATTAAAACCCCTTATATTACCTTAATCCCTAATATTATTTACCCCCTTAGCTTCTTTATTTTGTTTTTTTTTTCTTTTTACTAATATAACTTTATCCTTCCTAATAGTAGATAATCCTATAATATTCTTAGATAACTAGTTTAAGGAATATAGGCCTTTAAAGTATCTTTATAGAAATCTAAGCTATACTCTCCTTTTACTCTTAATCTATCTAGGTTAATAAGTTAATAGAATATATGCCTAGTCTAAGCTTTAACCTAAAATAGTCCTTACTATTATAGCTATAACTTTAGAGGTTTCCCCTTAGTAATTACTATTACTATCTTACTTAGTTTAAAAGGCTTAACTCTCTATTATTTATAGTATTCTTTATAAGTAATAGCTTCTAATTTCCTATTAGCTTTAATAGCTATATAATAAGACTTAATATTCCCTATAAAATACATTACTATATCTCCTTTTAAGGACTTCTCTAATAGCTAGGTAAGAGTCTTATAAAATCTATTAGTCTAACTAGCTAAACTTTAGGTTAAGAGAGCTCCTAGCCCTATCCCTATATTCCTTATTAGTCTATATATTACCTTAGTAAGAGTATAACCTATAGACTCTATATATTAGTAATTTAATATCTTTACTATATCTAGGAGTTAAAGATCCTAATTCTTTTTATTAGTTATTACTTTACTTAATACTCCTTAAAGAATCTAATTTAAGACTTTTACTAGTCTAATACTTTTATAAGATTATCTTAGAGTATTTATTAGGTTTACTTCTTTTTTTCCTAAAAATATAGAGAGTTTTACTAATATAAATACTAGCCTAGGATTCGTGTAAAAACCCTTTAGAGTAATTAATAATCTATCTATCTAAGCCTTTAGATAATTTACTACTTCTATAGCACTTATTAACTTATAAGGGAATAACTATATAAACTAAGAGAAATAATTTACTATAACTAGTATATATTTAATCCTTTATTTAGACTCTAGAAATAGCCTAATATAGTCTATCCTTATAACTTAGAATAGTTTATTTACTACTACTAGTTAATTTAGTGCCTTTATCTTTTAAGTAGTATATTAAGCATATAGTATATACCCTAAAATATAGCTAATAATATTAGCTCCTATTCTAAGCTAAAACATAGATTAAGTTAACTATTACTAGGTTAAGTTTACTCTAAAATATCTAGAATTATTATAAGCCTCCTATAAAGCACTTATTACTTCTCCCCTTATAAAGTAATATTATTTATTATATCTTCCCTTAAACTAGAGAACCCTATTCTCTAGCTTATACTATTATACTTTTATAACTATTTTTCTAACTATATAATAGTTATAATCTCCCTTATAATACTTCTTAGTAATAAGGAACCTTATAATTTCTTTATACTATAGATTATTTAGGTATTTTCTCTATAGTGCTTTAACTCTAAGTAATACCTCTAACTATCTTATATTCTAACTTAACCCCTTAAACTTAGATTCCTTCTAAGCCTTAGTAGCTTTTAGGGTTTTTAATATCTCCTTATATTCTCTAACTTTATCTTTCTAGATTTACTAATTTTAGACTATATCCCTTAACCTAAACTCTATTAAATTATCTATATAATTATCTAATAGAAATATAGTATAAGATAGCCTATTAGTAGTAGTATTCTATTTTCCTTAGATAAAATAAATCTCTATGTTTAGTAGTCTTAGCTTTATAACCTATCTAGTATAAATACCCTTATATCTAGTAGCTATTATAAATATTATAAGTAGTTTATAATTTATAAAGATAGTTAACTTTACTCTTAATTTAAAAAAATACTTATACTTTTAATAAAACTTAATAATAGTATATAGTTCCTATTTATAAGTACTATAGTTTTATTAAGTCTTAGTAAAGAGAAATAAATTATATAAAATAGGATAGGGAATCTTATCTTAAACTTATAGTATTATATATTCTTTACTAAATCTACTAGTATTAGAATATAGTTAGGTAAGTAGGTTAAACATATAACTATATATACTTAGAATAGTAGCTACTTTCTCCCTTAATATAGAGAAAGATAAAGCTTCTAAATCTCCTTATTACTAACTTATATCCCTTATAAGTTAATTAAGAGGCTAAGTAATCTTAGTATAGTTCTTAATTTACTATTAGTATAGTTTAATAGCTCCTAAGAATAAATAAACACTAGTTTAATTTATTAGTATAGGCTACTCCCTTAACTTAGCTACTTAGTCTAGCTTAATATATATTTTTCCACTAACCTTATAGACCTAACCTACTATAATAATTAAGCTTATTCCTAATAATACTTTCTTAAAACTTAGCTTTAGTAAAGTCTATAGTAATCTAGGTAGTAAATAATCCTTAATAAAAGACTATTACTTATTAAAAGAAGTATACTTATAAAATATATTATCTATATATATAGCTAGTATACTTAGATTACCTAGTATTTATAGTGTAGTAAGAGATAGCTCTAGGTATAGTAAGGGTATTAGTCCTAGTATAATCCTTATTACTTTAGTTATAGTAAACCTAGCTAACTATAAGCCTTAAGGTATATAGAATAGCTATAACTAACTAAATCTAGGAATATTAAAGGCAAATATATGCCTTAACTTAGTAGCTATAGATATTAACTAATATATATACTTAAGATTAAATATGTTATAGGACTTAACCTATAAATCTAAAAGCTAGTTATAAATTTTAGCTAATAAAGGTAATTAACTACTAGGTATATTCTCCTTAATATAAGAATAATTAAAAGTAAGTTATTACTTAGCTTATAGGTTAGACTTATTCTTTAGTACTAAAACAGGTTTTACACACTAGTCTAATATCTCCTTATTAGTAGCTATAGTGTACTTATATATTCCTAATTTAATCCCCTTAGTTACTAACTAATTTAGCTAATATTTCTAAGGCTTTAATTACCTTCTCCTTAGGGATTATACCTATAGCTTTATATTATCTTTTAGTTAAGGTATATATATATAGAGGTCTATAGCTAGGATATTAGTAATTAATAAAGCATTTAGGTCTCTATATATATAAAAAGTTTGTATAATCTCTTTTACTATAGATTTTAGAATAAGGGGGCCTAAGGTTACACTATAACCCTTAAACTATAATAACACTATCTTAATTAGGGTCTCCTAGTTAGTCTCCTATCTTTACACTCTTTATTTAGTTAGAAATAGAAATAATAAAGAGCTCTAAGTAACTAGCCTTAGCTAGTTAATTTTTTTTTATTAAAATATTACTTTACTATTATTAACCTTTAGTTCTATAGGGTATTCCTTTCTTTTAAGCATATTTACCTCTAAAAAAATATATAAAAACTAAGCTAGTTTATAAGTTAAAATTCTTCTTATACTAAAATAAAGTAGGTAATTTAAGGCATATAGCCTAAGAACTATACTATAGGTTTAACCTAGAAATAAATAAAGGGGAGTTTATAAAACTATTTACTTAGATATTTACCCTAGGCTATTAGATTTAGTTTTTTAACTTAACTAGGTTATAGTAAGTAACTTAGTTTTCTAAATTATTAGAATTATCCTTATCCTCTAACCCTAATAAAGCCTTATCTAGAGATATATCTATATTATCCTAACTAGTATACCTTTCTAGGATTATAGGCTTAGCTAGGTAAAGTATTACTTTTTACTAACCTAATAAAGCTACTAAGGGTCCTTTAATAAACACTACCTTATCTCCTTACTCTTTAATCCTAATTATAAGTTTAGAGTTCCTAATATTAAACCTAGCACCTATATTATAGAGCTAAGGCAAACCTAGGATTAGGATAGTTTAGTTCTTAGGTTAATAATCTAGAGTAATTACTACCTAAACTAATTATATAATTCTATAATACACTACCTTTATTAATATAAAATAGGTAACTATATTCTCTTATTTATTAGTATTAATTATTTATAGTCCTTAAAATCTAATAGATTCTAAATTATAAACTAGTATATTTTCCTATAGTATAAATACTTAAGATATAATATTAATCTTAGCTCCCTAATTAGCTATTACTTATCCTAGTTTAAGGTTAAATACCTATTCCTTTTAAAAACCTATATAAGCTTAGACTATAATCCTAAATAGCTTAGTACCTAATTAATACTCTTAAAGTAGCTTAGTATTATAATTATTAGCTATAGGACTTTTCTAACCCTTATTAGACACTGCCTAAACTAAGCTTATACTAAGTAAGAAGCTTACTTTCTTTTTAGTTTGCTTCTTTAGGGTTATTACTCTTAATAATAGTTTTTAAAACTACTTAGATATCTCTAGGCTAATTTACTATAAATCTATTAATAAGATTAGGACTAAGATATAACTTACTAGGGCTTTCTAGTTAATAAGGCCTAGACCCTTATATCCCTAAATCTTGCTTAATACTTTTATATTTTACTTAACTATCTTCTCCCTTACTAATAAAGTAGCCTTTAAAGCTAGGGCTTTCCCTAATAATATCTTACTAAGAGGTATCCCTTTCTGCTTCTTTAATAGTAATATAGCCTCTAAGATTAATATTATAACTTATAAAGTACCTTAAGTAACTAACTTAAGAGTTTTTATATTAGCTTTCTTAAGACTCTTAAATAAAGGCTTTAGTAGCTTATTCTTATTAGTAATATCTTTTACCTAAGCTTTTATATTAGTATAATAAGCTCTAAGTTTCTATAATTTTATTATAGTAGCTAGGTTTCTTTTAAGTTAAATAAGTTAAGGGTCCTCCTTAATAGCAAGTAAATCTAAGATTAACCTAGGTTTAATAGGGGCATATTAAGCTTTAACTAATAACTTACTTAGGATTTCCTTAATAACTCTAGATATTACTATATCTTTATATTTATTACTATTTAGATACACCTAAGCTAATTAAGTATAAGCTTACCTAGGTACCTAAGACTAGTTATTCTAAGGGGGAAGAGTTATTAATTTTAGCTATAAGGATTCCTATTGCTATAGTAGATTATTTCTAGTTACTATATAGTTTATAGTATAATAGCTAGTAATACTATACTTAAAGCAAGTATCCCTATAGGGTAATAGTATAGTTTTATTAATATACTAATTTCTTAATTTACTTATAAGTCTTAATTCTAAAGTATATTCTCTTAGACTAGTATTTTATATTATTAATAATATATTCTATAGTAATTAAAATAAGTTAGTAATACTATTCTAGTATAGGGGGGTAAAGTTTACTTTATAACCTCCCTAGCTAGGAAAGTTAGCACCTTCCTAGTTAGCTAATATTCTATTTCCTATATTAGTATTACTTTTATTCTATATCTAGTGCTAACTCTAAGGGTAAGTAGCTAAAGTTAGTAAGTAATTAACTATTTAGGGTATAGGTTAATACTTACTAAATTACTAAGGGTTAGTAAAACTATATATTCCTAAGAGGCTTAGATATAATATTATAGGCTAAAGTTAAGTAATTAAGGTATTAACTAAAGTAAACTATTAGATAAAGTTATAAATAGTATAACTTTTAATTAGAGTAAGGGAATAGTTAGAGGTAAGTAGTTTATCCCTTTCTCTAGTATAATAAAGTATATTTAAAATATAATAATAGTAGGTAGTAAGGGCCTTACCCTTACCTTAGTAAAGTTCTATATTAGTCCTAGTTTTTACTTCTTTATTAATAATATTTAAAGGGTATTACTCTTATAGTAATTATTAGAGAGTAGCTAAATCCTTAGTAATAGCTAAACCACTCTTAGCCTTTAAGATAATTAGCCTTAGCTACTTTAAACTATTAATAAAAGTAATAGCTTCTTTACCTAAAGCTATATTAATAGCTTAAATAAAAGTATTTAGGTTAATATCCCTACCTTTATTAATAGTTTTAAAGGTTTACTATAGTTAACTTAACTATTAACCTATAAATATAAACCTATTAAAAGTCCTAATATCCTATAATAAAGGTAACTTATATAGCTTTATTATAGGCTAATAAGTAAGTACCTTAGTTATATTTTCTTTAGGTATTAGTAAAGGTAGATTTAATTCTAATAAAGTAGTAAGTTACTAGAAGAAATAGGCTAGCTAGAATATAGCTTTATCTTTAGTTTTAGTAAAAAGGAATTAGTTTTCTTTTACTAGAACACTTCCTAGTAATAATAATTATACTAACTCTAAATTATAGATATACACTTCTATAGTCTATAGATTCTACTAGGAATCTCCTAACTCTTATAAATCTAGGATAATAATAAGTAGTAAAGATTATAATAGGATAATAGGGATTCTTATAAAAACATATAGGGATTAAGTAGTAGGTAATAATAATGATTTTAGTAAACAAACCACCCTAGTCTAATAATAATAATAATAATAATAAGGATAAAGATAATAAAATAACTTAACTATAAGAAAGCTTAAAGAAGCTTTTAATTATTATCTCCTAGTGTAGTTACTAAAAGAACTAATAAACTAAAAACAAAGCATTAATAAATTAAATTAAATTAATTAACAATCTAATAATAGATAATAATAGATAATAAGCTAGAATCCCCTTCTAAAAAATCTGTTAAGTGGGGTTTTTATGTTGGGTGGGCCAGGTGCCTCGCACCTGCCCCCCCCCTTCAGCGATGGCTAACAAGGTAGCGCACGGATTCCTGACCATCTAGTAGTCCGGAACCGTGGCGATCCGACCCTAGTGCTAGTGCGAAAGTCATAATTTGGGAAATCGGCAAAGTCACGCGTTGTCCATGATCCGGATGAAATTTTGCATGTGGAAATGACATCGTATATATTGAGTAGCTTGTATGCTTGTTGATATAACTCATCACCCCTCGTTCGTTTCCATGGTTCACATATGAGTCGTTGTCTTCCACCCGTCGTGTCCACTGTCGAACAAGACCTTCCAAAAGGGTTGAAACACAAGATCTTTCAAAAGGGGAGGAACAAACCTTCAACACAATGGCCACTTCACTTCGAGTAGCGGCCGCAACGCTGCTGGCGCTTGTGGGCGGTGTCATATCGCAACCAGTCACACAACCTCCTCACAGACTGATACATCAATTCCCAGAAAATGTGTGGATAGAGAACATTGCGGTTCGACACAACGGCAACCTTCTCCTCACCACGCTCACACCCAACGCATCCCTCTACGAAGTGATAAACCCAGCCAGCAAGAACCCATCAACAGAGCTCCGCTTCACCGAGGCATCGGTAGACAGTTTCTTAGGCATTGCCGAGCTCTTGCCCGACAAGTTTGCTATTCTGGGAGGCAACCACACTCCAACCGCCGGTCTACCAGGGCAATGGTCCGTCTGGACAGTCGATTTTGCAAGCCACAATGGCAACAAACCAAGACTCGCCGCAACGCTTCCGGATGCAGTCCTGCTAAACGGCGCCTCTCCCGTGCCTGGATTTCCTGATGTCATCTTAGCCGCTGATTCCACAAGGGGCGTTGTCTTTCGCGTGAATGTGAGAACGCACAAGGTCGACATCACGCAGGATTTGCCAGAGATGAAGCCGCGGAGCGGCACTGCGATTCCCATCGGGATCAATGGACTACGCATAAGAGGAAACCATCTCTACTTCACCAACTCCGCGACACACGCCTTCTACCGAATCAAGGTGAACAGGGACGGTACCACGGTGAACGGCGCACAAGTCGAGACTGTTAGTGTCATCGACGCCTCCTTTGCTGACGACTTTGCGTTTGGCCCTGGACTGGATTCGACGGCTTGGGTGGTGACCAACTCTGATGATTCCATCGTGGCCGTGCACTCAAATGGTCAGTCTCAGGAGGTTGCCGGTGGCGTCGGCAGCCCCATCATTCCGTCAGACACATCGTGCAGGTTTGGACGGACATTGGCCGATGCGAGCATGCTGTACGTCACAACTGCAAGCACTGGATCGGCGGGTGGGAAGGTGGAGGCCATTGACGTGAGCAGAGTCCGACGATGAAGAAGCGATTGACCCATTGCTGCCTGCTGATTGAGTAAGTGCGGTTCCATGGCTGTTATGGGTAAGTCATTGTAGGGGCGGGTTGGTGGCCGGGTTCATGGCACACGTACATGTTCTGTGTTTCAAGGAAATACAGTTTCATTGAGCTATTCTTCATTTGCGTGCATCCGTGTCCAATAACCGTTTTTCAACGTTGACTTCGCCGTCGAGCGCATCGAGCATAAGATTTGTGACCGGAGGCATAGCTTTCGAGGTTCAATTCCAAGAAACGAACAGCAGGGGAAAGGATAGAGGAATGATGTTGGGTGAAGCCTGAGAGTTGGCAAAGCCTCCGCATCCAGGTTGCTGCCAGGTTGCTGCCAGGTTGCTGATGTAACTAGTAGGGTTGGTGGACATAGATTTAGCTAAGGAAGAAGGCAAGGGCCCTGGCGGATCTTAACACCGCACAGGAACCATGGAATTTATGGCAAGCAATGCTTATGGCAAGCTGAGCCCTGTCAACTGCCAGATACCCCACGATACTATTTACTACTACCACGACGCAAAAATATTCTTCTAGATTCCGCGAGTTTCAGCATGAAAAACAATAGAAAGACAAGGAGTGGCATTTCAATGGATTTATATAGAGTGAAAAAATCCAAGGTCGTCATAGTCACGCGGGAAAGCTTCCGTAGCTCAGTTGGTTAGAGCTTCGTACTAATAAACGTTAGTGATGCGGAGGCCGCAGGTTCAAGCCCTGCCGGGAGCAAATCGTTCCACGATGCTTTCACGTCAATTTTTTTGTACGAATTGTTTCGTACATGCACATGGATAGTAATCATGCGATCTTTTTTTTTCGGTTTCTCTTCTCCTCGCTGTGCATAGACAGAGACATCACATTTGTTGACTTATATACCCTTCACCTATTTGCACAATCCTTCCGTGATATATATAGCCGAATAGTCCAAGAATTGCTCGTATACTAACTACATTAAAGAGGCAATACTTCGTTCGACACACGCCACCTGCCAGACCAACCAAGCATTTGCCTTGCGGGCCAGGAAATTCGGACAATGGCGAAAGTGGCACATCAGTCCTATCAAGGCGGCACCCGGGAAAGTGAGAGTCCAAGAGATAGGCCTTCAAAGGGGATGACGGCAATGGCTGGGACGCAGATGTGACAAAATCACCACCCATGGCAGCAACGTAATTAATAACTGCTGGAAGACCATGCCGGCCTCGCCTAGACTCTGTGCCGCCAAATTATCCCAGTTGCCCCACTTGACTCCATGACCAGATAGATGTCCAAACAAGCGTCTCTTCCCCCCCCCCCCCCAAAAAAAAAAGAGCAAACAAGTTCGCGCGACAACAACAAAATAGCTCGCTCAGAACCCCGGCATGCCGCATAACACAATGGCCGAAGATGACTTCCAAACCTGGTGGCAGTCCGCGTCAATCCCCCCCACGCACCAAGCCCTCCATGACTCCGTCATACCCTCGCTGCTCCGAAGCATATCGGAAATCGGCAAGGCCCTCCGCCGCTCCCACCACGTATCTCTCGCCGGCACGGCCAACGCCTTCGGAGACGACCAGCTCAACGTCGACGTGCATGCCGAGAAGCTCGTCCGCGACTCGCTCGCGGGGTGTCCCGCCGTCGTGACGGCCAGCAGTGAAGAGGACCCGGTAGAGAGAGCAGTGAGACACCACGGCGGCGGCGGCGGCGCAGGCACCGACGAGAAGTACACGGTTGCATTCGATCCACTGGACGGGAGTTCCATCATCGCCCCAAACTGGAGCGTCGGCACCATCATGGGCATCTGGGAAGGCGCGTCGGCGCTGTCCCAGCTGCCGTCCAGGAAGCAAGTTGCCGCCATCCTGGGCGTGTACGGCCCGCGAACGACGGCGGTTATGGCGGTTCGTGTTCCCGGCACGGAGCCCATCTGCTTCGAGGTGGGCCTGGGGGATGATGATGATGATGATGGTGGTGGCGTGCGGGATTGTCGAGTCGTTCGGGAATCTGTCCGGCTGGAGTGGCCCCCGTTCAAGACTCGCTACTTTGCGCCGGCGAACCTGCGCGCCGCGGCGGATGACGCCAGGTACATGGGTCTAGTCGCTCACTACATACAGGACGGGTACACCTTGCGGTACAGCGGCGGCTTGGTCCCGGACGTGGTGCACGCCTTGGCCAAGGGCCACGGCGTGTACCTGTCTCCGGTGACTGCGCAGAGCAAAGCCAAGCTGCGTAAGCTGTTTGAGCTGTGTCCCACTGCTTTGATCATTGAATGTGCCGGGGGCAAGGCCATTGATCCAGCTGATGGGAGCGATATTCTGTCTCGCGCGGTCGGCGAATGCGGCGAGACAGGGGGTCTGGTTTGCGGGAACAGTGACGATGTAGATTACGCACAGAGGGCATTCGGGCTGTGAGTTGTTTCAAATCTTGGGGACAAATTTTTTTTTTTTAAAAAGAAATCTATAACAATCCAACAATCCAAGACCAGTGTCATCGGTTGAATCCGTGACTTTCGTACATCTATGTTGGAACAGCCTTGGGCTCAGTCAAGAAGAAGAAAAAAAAAAAAGAAACACAGGAGCATAAGAAAGGAGTCGCAGCCCATCCATTCCACCTTTCATGAACCGCATCTCTTCAATAGTTCCACTGACGACACCAGGTTCTCATCAGGTCCGCATTCACGGGCTCCATCTTGGCCGCCGTTTCACTGTGCTCCATAGTCCTCTTCATCTCGAGGTAGACATGCTGCTGACCAGCTTTCTTGGACTGCACAAATCCTTGAAAGGTATCCAGCAACTTGATGGCAGGGTTCTTATCGAGATCCGCGCTGTCGGCGGCCGCAGTCTTTTCGAGGGCACCGAGCCATTCTTCGAAACTAACGAGTTTCTCGATGCGATGCCCATAAAAGTCCTTGATCGCCAAGGCCATGTCCTGCCATGTCACCTGATGGGGATTCACGCAGTGGAAGTAGCCGCTGATGTCTGACAGAGCCTTGTTGGCTTGCGTCATGCCAGCGATGTCCAGGATCAGTCCGGCCACATCCTCGATGGCCACCCAGTCGACGACTTCCAGCGCGCCCAGGTTCGTCGGAAGAATTCCCATGTGGACCGAACTAGCGACCAGGCTGGGCAGGAACTCTTGTGGGTTCCATTTGCCCTTTGCGCCGCGGGGACCAGCAATCTGTCCAACTCGGACAGATGCGCTGGGCACACCAGACTGCTCGTAGGCTGCGTCCAGGATCAGGCTGCCCGCCAGCTTGGACAGACCGTAGCCCATAGCGGCCAGCTTTGGGTCGCTAAGCTGTTTCTCGGGCACTGGCTCGGGCAGTGTCCATCCGCTGACGGTGCCGATGCTGGACACGAAGACAATGGGAACCTGTTTCGCGGCGGCGCTGGAAAAATCCGCCAGGTTGCGTACACCGCGGATGTGAGGCTCAAAGGTAGAGACGCTGATGTTGAAGTTGACCGGCCAGGCGTTGTGGATGATGCGATCGCACGTGTCGAGCAGGCCTTTGTAGATTTCCCCCAAGCCAAGGTCAGGCTTGGAGAGGTCAGAGTTGAGGAACGTGACCTTGGAAAAGTCGGTTGTAAGGCCGCGGCCGCTGTTTATGCCGGGCTGTCTGGAAGCACCGCCATCGTCACCACGGTTCAAGGCAATGACGGACTTGACGCTGGACAATTTGCAGAGAACATCGAGCATGTAGGCGCCGAGGGAGCCCGTCGTGCCCGTGATGACGATGGTTTGCCCCTCTTCACGCGGCTCTGGCTTCCCCGTCCGGCGAGCTGGCAGATTCTCCGTGTATTTCTTGACCAAGTCTTTCCAAGCTGAGAAATCCGTTCCACACTGTTCACTCCCCTTCGCATTTCCATTTGCATGGGTCACATCGGTGTACAAATGCTTCGCAAGTTGGCTCGGGGTCGAGTTCGAATAGATTGCCCGTGGAGTGATTGCTGCAGGGGAGACTTTGACGCCGGCTGCCTTGAATGACGCTTTCAGGAGCCTGCTAAGGCTCAACACTTGTAGGGAGTCCATGCCGGAGTAGTTGAAGAAATCCTGCTCGGCTTCAATGTGTTTGATCTGCATCTTGTCGACGAGAAGCGTCAGTATGGACTGCACCATGGAGTCTTGAGAGCTAATGTTCAAAGGCTGAACATGGTCAGTATCAAAGACACCAGCTCTCTGGTAAAGCTCATCCGTTCTCTGTTTATACAAGCGAGTAGCACCAAAACGCTGGACAGTTCCCTTGGGGGTTCGGGGCAATGGCACGTCTGGGTCCGTTATAGCCACAAGTTGGCGGACAATACGGCCATGTGCCACAGTCTCTTTGTTGAGCTCTTCGATCAGCGGCCAGACCTCTTCAATGAGCTTCTCTTTTTCAGATTCTGACGTAGGTTGTTCGTATGGCTCCAAGAAAATCGCGGGCTGGAACTGGTCCTGTCCGACCACCAGGGCGCCCTTGATCTTGGGATGCCCAGTCACACCGTCCTCGATTGTCGTAGGGTTCAGCTTCTCCCCGTTTGAAAACACGATGACGTTGTCCATTCGACCTTGATACATCCAGTTGTCCTTTAAAGTGGGATGGGCCTTGTACAGGTCTCCGCTAGACCATTCGTCCTTTTCCGGGAAAGTGAAGAAACATGGCTGATCGAGCGGATCATGGGGGTCTTTGCGGCGGAACACGAGTTCGTAGACTTGCTCCGTTTCATCATAAGGCTTCCAAAACGCGCCCATCGCCTCGCTATTGAAGACGAAGTATTGCCAGTTCGCTGGGTCCTTCTGAAAATATAACGCATAGGGGGAACATCTAATCACGCCGGTCAGCTACTTCTCTGTTGGAAGGGAATCTTGATGTCGGGACAAGAAAAATCCACATACTCTGTCGAGCCAATTAGATTTAAAGGCGTCACTCCGTGCTCGACAAGTCGGTCGCCAGCTGTCTTGGACAAGTTGCCTGTTGGCGTACATGTCAGCAATTTGTCTTGGTCTTTGGGTGGTGTTGATGAGTGTTGATGTTCGTACCTCCACCAAAGGACACGAAGTTGAGCTTTTCAAGAGCCTCCAGGCCTTTCTCCCACGAGCACAACTCCTCGAGAATGGACGGTGGCATCAGAGTCGCGTCTGAACCAGAATTGAGCAGGCACCTCATTGCCAATTCGGCGGTGATGGGCTGATGGTTTGGCGGCAGAGCCACAGGAAGTGTGAAATAGATGGGCACGGTAAGAAAGTTCACCACCACTCCAGCAGCGTGGAAGCCTGGCATCATGGACAAGATCCTGGTGGAATGTGACTTCCAGTAGTTCGAGAAGAACTCGCCTCCATGAAAGGGAGCCAAGTTGTGTCGGAACAAATCGGAGACACACATGGATCCTTGCCTCACGACGATGGGCTTGGGGATACCGGTTGAGCCACTTGTGTGCAGGACTACAAGAGGATCCCAGCGCGCTTCTTCGTAAGTCTTGGTATATGGGAAAAGTGTCGTTTCCGCACGTAGCCACTCCTCCCAGGGAGGGACTTGCCAGGACGTGATTTTCGTTCCCCGTGTCCAGGTATCGACTGCCGACTGGAAAGACTCGGAGTACCAGATATGCTTGCATTTGGTTCGCTCGAAGAGAGACTGCTGTCCCTCGACGGTGTTTCTCGGCGATACGAAGAAGGCCTGGCATCCTGCTTTGACGGCAGCGAGGGTCACGATGCCGTTTCGAACATCGTTCCCGCCTGCGTATACAAGGGTTGGGAACTTGTCTGTGCTCTCCTTCTTTACAGTCTCGGAGATGATGTGTGCTACGTGGTTCACGGCGTTGGCCAACTCTCCAAACGAGACTGGTGCCCATCCATCTTCAGGTCTGCTGGACTTTGCTTGGTAGATGTACGGGCGTCCAGGTTCGGAGGCAGCGATTTGATCCACCACGATGGGCATCAACCTTGGCACATATCCGGGCTGCTGCGCTGACTGTCTCTCGGTGACGGCCATGTCGTCGTCTTGTCTGTGTGGAAAGAAGGAGGCTTCCGAATTTGTGTGGTGATGTGAGATGAAGATGTTAACGAGGCGACCTGGTGCGTAGGCTAGATGAAGTAGTGCAGATCACGACGACGCTTCGTGACTAAGGAGTCTAAGGATCGATCCAATGTGCAAAGCGATGTGATGTGATGTTTTGCAAAGGAACCGATGTCCAGGATGGCTTGGATACCCAAGATATTACAATGTACCTTTCACGCACGGCAATGGGATCGGAGACGGAGCCATCTTCCCTCCCCGCTTCCACGGCTACTGGATTCGCACTTTTCCCGCGGCTCGCGGTCGTGGTAATCTGCAGCACGCACATTCTCATTCTGCCGGCGCGACCCATTCCCATCGATGCACGGCTTTCGAGCGGGGGAGCCCCGATGCCCCCATGACGCAGTGACGCAGTGACGCCGTGACGCCGTGATGTAACGCAACCGAGACCAAGATGTACCCGGCCGAGATCGGGGTGGAGACTTGAACATCAAGAACTCAAGAAGCTGCCGCTAACTGAATCTCACGGACGTACTTTGCTCTCGGCTCGGTTGATTCTGAGGACCGAAGTTTGAGTTGCCAAGTTGGCAATTGGCTGGCTCCCCTGCCGATGTTTCATCGCCGCTAGTCTCCCCCACTTCTTTCGGGGTTTGCCTTTCCTAAATACGGACAACGGACAAATGTCACGGTGATGCGGCGGCCATGCGGCGGCGAATTGCAGTCTTGCATTTCAAAGTGCGATGCTGTGTCCGGCGCTAGGTCCGGCGCTAGGTCCGGCGCTAGGGTGACGCATCCGCTCGTTGAATCGGCATGCATTTGCCACGACCAAACCGTGTCCTTCCATGTTAGTAATTACGACTGGTTCCAAAAGGTCTTCTCCATCTCGAGTACATATGTCTATAAGACAAACATGGGCTATCAGAGCACCATGATGAACTCTGGATCGCGGTCATCACCGCTCCCAGCAAACTTGTTGTAGGAACCCAAGCGCTTGTCTCTATTTATCTTGGCGCACCACAAGACGTTGGCAAAAATCCTGTTATTTCACACGGCCAGGACCCAGCGATCAATCTGGAAATTGGCCAGAATGTGGTCGGGGTCACAACCGAGCAAGAAGACCTGTCATCATGTCAACCTCGCGGCCAAGAGCGATGCAAACATGACTGCCGTGCCGTACCCCCAAAGGCGCCGGACAAGGACGCAGCCGAGTAAAAAATGCCAATTCGCAGTGCAAGTTCACCACGCGTATACAGACCAGACAGATACAATACCACGCCCGGCAACAACCCACCTTCAGCCATGCCCAGGAGTGCACGCACGGCAACGAAACTGGCAGAGCCGCGGACGAAGCCTAGACACATGGTGACGATTCCCCACACGCATGCCAAGCATGGTAGCAGGATCCTGGGAGATGCCTTTTTCAGTAGTAAATTGCTTGGCAATTCGCTGCATGAGGACGCAAGCGTTAGCCCAAGGTCTGTGAAGGGTTTGTATTCGGCATGATTCAGCCCACCTGGCAACATAGGTCGCATAGAAAACGGCCAACCCCGTGGTGAATTGCTGGTCAGACAGGTGAAGACTCTCCTCGAGGCCGAGGATTCTGGCGTTTCCGACATTGGTGCGGTCCAGAAAGGAGCACAAGAACAAGAGAGCGAGGACGGGAAGAACTCTACGTGACAAGATGTGAGTGAGTGAGTGAGTGAGTGAGTGAGTGAGTGAGCAAGCAAGCGATCCATCAGTGATGTTTTGGGAGAACGGTTCGGGGCTTGCGGGACGTACCGAGTGTCGAGTTTCCGCAATAATCGCCTCGTCAACATTCCATGCTCCGGCATGTGGGAGGGGGTCTGTACCGCGTTCCTCATCTTCAGCAGCCTTGCCGTCCCCAGCCAGTGTCAGTGTTCCTGAGATGAATCCTGCCTGTCAAGACTCAAGAGTCTTATGTCTTGTGGCAGAATCGTCAACTGGGTCCAACCCCCCCTGTCCTGTAAGCACGGCAGCTACTTTTGAGCGCCGAGACGCCTTCTCTGATATTCAGTGGCGTGGATGCCCGGAGCTATGTACGGAGCTGCTGTACATAGCTGTTGTCAAGTCAATGGGCCCATACGGATTACGGATTACTGATTACGGATTAGTCCGTACTCATTCTATTATACATGTAGACTCATAGTGACGGCATGCAAACTTCGACAAGTTCGTTCCTTTCCTTTTCTTTTCGTCTGGAAACATTGTTCGCGTCATTCTACTCCGTATTTGACATGTAATGTACGGAGTATGACCCCATCTTTCTTTCCCTCCCACCTTTCCCATTCATTCTTTCCCTTTGTCAGCAGAGGATTCTCCAACACCCTTCTTCTCTCGATCCTGTAAGCAACGTCATGTTTACCCTTGGAGCTTATTTACAGCCCGCGCTAGGCCAGCAACCTGCAAGGCTAGCCTGCTTCATTACCACTAGGGTGTCGCCGTCTCAGATCCATTGTGCACGTCGGACATTTGCCACAACGTCCATACGATGTTCCCAACCGCACGCCAAGTTCTCCAAGGTGTATGCAACGGCGGACGATGCCGTCGAAGACGTCAGAAGCGGATCGACGATTCTCAGTGCAGGGTTTGGTCTTTGCGGCGTGGCACGTACGTCTTGTCCCTACTCGCACGGCGGCACTGTAAAGCATGGCTGTGATTATTAACAGGTCTACCCATAGAGACGCTAATCGAGGCTCTCCATCGTCGAGGCGTTGAGTCGCTTCATTCTTTAACGGCAGTATCAAACAACGCCGGCATGGAAGGCAAGGGCGGGTTGTCACTTCTCACCAAGGCCGGACAGGTTGACAACCTCATTTTGTCTTACCTGGGAAACAATAAGGGATTGGAGAAGAAGTACCTCAGCGGTCGGCTGGCAATCGAACTATGTCCCCAGGGGACCTTGGCTGAGAGACTTAGGGCCGGGGGGGCTGGTATTCCTGCTTTCTATACCCCCACCGGAGCGCGTAAGCATACATCGCTTCCTGTCATGAACTAACTGCAGATAGTCTTCTAACAGCAAGTCAGATACCTTGCTCCAAGATGGTGAAATCCCAGTCCGAGTCGATGAGTCCAGACAGACGCTTGAGCGAGGCAAAGCCCGTGAAATAAGGGAATTCGACGGCCGTTCATTCCTTCTAGAGACTGCTCTAACGGGGGACGTTGCCATCGTACGGGCTTGGAAAGCTGATAAAGCCGGGAATTGCGTCTTCAGGTAAGCATCATGTGAAAACTCTACTGACCCTTGATGTCACACAACATATCGTAAACTAAAATAAAGTCCCCAGATATGCAACCAAGGCCTTCGGTCCTCTAATGGCAAAGGCAGCCAAGCTCACCATTGTTGAGGCGGAATCCATTGTGAACACGGGAGAGATAGACCCTAACGATGTCGATTTACCCGGGATTTATGTCGACCGTGTCATCCCTGCCACAGCAGAAAAGCACATTGAGATCCTCAAGCTGCGGGATCCCGAGGCAAACGCCAGATCTGAGACGTCGGCGACGAATTTTGCTCAGGAACAGAGGAACCGCATCGGACGGAGAGCCTCACAGGAGTTGAAAGAGGGATACTATGTGAATTTGGGCGTGGGTGAGTGCATTGGTTGAAGGAAGATATTCTGCTCTGTGTTGAGATAGATGCTGACTAGTCGGACAGGTATCCCAACTTTAGCAGCAACGTTCATCCCACCCGGTCGGACGGTCTGGATTCAATCAGAGAATGGTATTCTTGGCATGGGCGCCTATCCTACCAAGGACGAGGTCGATGCCGATATTGTCAATGCAGGCAAGGAGACTGTTACGCTTGTCCCCGGTGCATCTTGCTTTGACTCCTCCGAGTCATTTGCTATGATTCGTGGTGGCCATGTAGATGTTTCTATTCTCAGGGTATGCATCCGCTCCGCACCATCTTGCAATCTTTCACAATATTCTTTACTTACCATGTACTCGCCAGGCCCTACAAGTAAGCGCGAACGGCGATCTCGCCAACTTTATGATTCCAGGCAAAGTCTTCAAGGGTATGGGCGGCGCCATGGACCTGGTTGCCAATCCGGACTTGACCAAGATTGTTGTCGCCACGAACCATCTTGCCAAGGACGGCTCATCCAAAATTGTTGACAAATGCGAGCTGCCTTTGACGGGTGCGCGATGCGTCAGCACCATTATTACAGATCTCGTAAGTACCTTCATTCCTCGTTGTTCTGATAGATAGATATTGTTTTCCAGTCATGCTTATTCCGTCAATTCAGTGCGTATTCCAGGTTGACCGCAAGAACGGCGGCGGGTTGACTTTGACAGAGTTGGCGCCTGGGGTGACCGTCGAGGAGGTGCGAAGTAAGACAGACGCTAGGTTTTCAGTTGCAAACCAACTCAAGGCCATGGAGTAGATGTATTTTGAGCACGGCTTTGGTTAGCAAGTATCAAATCGGACCAAAATACTGTTAAACGAGGAGAGAAAACAAAAACCGGGCGACACCCAAAGGCGCGCGCACCCATTATTCCGCCATGGTACCCACTCCACGATGTTCACCATGAGTGATATATCTATCCCGCGTGCTCCAATGTACCCATCTCCCACTCGCTATGCTCCAACATAGTCTACAATTTCGACTCTCTCGTGCCTTGTGCGAAATTGCTACCCCCCAAGGCCTGCGCAATTCTATCCACCGTGTTCAAAATCCACTTTAGTCCTTCGTCCCCCGCCAGCCATGCCACATTGTCCTCGCTCTCCGCAGGCTCATCGGCCTTGTACGTCCCATCCTCATACGCCTTCCTCAGCCCAAAAACATGTGACAAGACCTGCGGCCCTACGCCCGTCTGGGCACGCAGACAGGCAATGGCCACCATGGATGTCAGCACTCTGCCCGTACTCGCCAGGGACCTGCGCTCCACGGCCGCAGGGTCAGACAGCAATGGGCCGTAATGGCTATTCAAGATATGGACGGGCAGGTCGGGGTGCGCCAGCGCAAGCTTCTCAATCAGTCTGTCTTGGAACGGCGCGTAAATCGAGTCCCATAGCTGTCGTCCGCGGGCCGAAATGTCCCCTAGGTTCCCCGTCGTCGGCGTCCGCGACGGCCTCGTCTCCAGCGTCGACGCAACACTCTCGGGCAGGGCGGCGTAAAACGCATTCAGGCAATTGATTGTCCTGGGGATGCCGTTGAAACTGATGCACTTCAGCCCGACCTCCCTCATCAATTCGGCCGCGCGGGTCCGCGACCGTTCATCCCGGTCCCCGGACGCAACGTCGTGTAGAACCGGTAGCGAATCCGGCGAATTAAGGGTGAAGGTGGCGGCGGTCTGAATTCAGGGAGAAGGGCCCGGGGGAGGTTTGCAAAAATGAGAAAAAAAGAACCGGCACAAGTTTCGGCGTGATGGAGGAGCAGGACTCACCGATATCGCTAGCCACGGCCTCGTCCGAAGCTTTCGATCCGCTGCGTCCCGCGCGATGGACTGGTAGACATCCCTGATGATGGTCGGCGCGGGACCGGGACCGGGACCGGGTCGCGCAAAGGGTGCGTGGACGAGGGCTTTGAGGGACGGCGAGAGCTTGGCCATGGTGTTTTTGGCGGTTGGTGCTCGGTGATTGCTGGCGGGGGCGCTGTTTCTACTGCGCCGCGGGAGAAGGGGGCTTGGGTTTCTTCAATTCGAATGCGATTGCCGAAAGCTAAGCGGCGTGACGTAAAGGATTGGAAGCGGCGGCTTGTTTGTGACGGCGTTTACTTTTGGGTGCCGACATGAAGGGGGCGCGGGGGGGGGGTTACAGTAAATCTCGGCTCTAACAAAGTTGATCTCGTATCCAGGGTGGGGCCTTGTGACTGGCAGAATAGCATATGCCTGGCATATGCCTAGTATATATAATCGCAAAGTGTAAATTATTTACTAAGTGTTTTTTTTTTAGCATATATAACGCATATACTATTATAAAGTGTAATTATTAGCTAAGTGATTCTTTTGTATTTACTACTATAAAGTGTAAATTATTAATTAGCCCTTAGCTAAGTGATTTTTCTTTATATATAGCCTATATATACTATTATAAAGTGTAATTATTAGCTAAGGGATTCTTTTATATATACTATATATATACTATTATAAAGTGTAATTATTAGCTAATTAATTTTTTAAGTAGGTTAGATTATATATGCTTATCTTATATATATAATACACTTATTACTATAAGCTCTTTCTCTCTTTTCTTCCCTATTTATTATTACTCTTACCTTAGTATTTAACCCTATAATTTTCTTACTTTATATATAGTTATTATATTTATTTAATATCTTAATTTACTAACTACTTTATATAGTTACTATAAAAAAAAAAGCTTCTTTCTTTAATTTTAATATTAAGTAATATCTAGCTTTTTTATATATTAATAAAAACCACTAAAATACCTTAAAATATTTAAGCCTTAAAAGGGTAAGGTAATAGATATATAGGTTATATTTAATTATTCTATACTAATTATATATAGGACTCCTATCTAGTATTAAAGTTATAAATACTAAGAGTAATACTTAAGATATATATTAGAATATAGATATAGGTTTTATCTATAGTATATACTTTATATATATTATATAAATATACTAACTAATAAAAAGTAAGTTAATAAGTAAATTATATTAAAGATCTCTTAAAAGATAAGTTATTATATATAAGATATATATTATATATTTACTAATATAGTATAGTTCCTATAGTAAAGCATAAGCTAGCTAGTTATAAGTAAAATATTTTAGCTATATATATAATAATACTAATATTTTATTAATAGCTAGCTTTAACCTATTAAAATTTAGTACTACTATATATATTCCCTTTTATTATATATATATATATTATATTAATAATATATAGGTATAGTATAAAGAAATTAAATAGCTATCTCTATAGCTATACTATCCCTAAAGGTAGTTCTAGTTAAGTATATTATATATTATAAGTATATATTAGGTATATTGTTACTCTTTTAAATACGCTACTATTTAGAGGAAAAATATAGTATTAAAGGTATATATATTTCTAATATATATAGCTATTATAAAATATATACTAATAGTTTATAGTTATAGCTAATTTATATTTATAGGTAAATAAAGATAAAATTTTTGCTAGCTAGTAGTATATATATATAGGATATATATATAGCTAGTGCTAATATAATACTAGTAATTTAATCTAAATAATTCTTTATAAGGAATAGTGTAAAATACTATTTATTATAAAGCCCTTTAGGTAAGTATATATTAAGCCTATATATAGTATATATACTAAACTAAGATTTAGTATATTAGGTTCTTATAACCTTATATATATTTTTACTAAATTCTTTAACTAGAAAGTATATATTATATACTATTTATAAGATATATTTAGTATATATACTAACTAATATTATAGTATAAAGAATAAGGATTTTACTATATACTAGGGGTAATAGTTTTATTACTTTATAAGTATTATAATCTTCCTATATATTAAAGAGGTATTAACTATATATAGGTAAAATACTTTAATATTAGAGATAAGGATATAGTTATTAAAATATATAGTACTAAGCATAAGGTATATTCTATTAATACTATATATATACTAACTATATACTTATATTTTTTAGCGCACTCTAAGCCCTAAGGTTATAGAATAAGTCTCTCTTATAAAAGGTAATAGTTATAATTAGCCCCCTAGTAAGTTTATATATTATGCCTATAAGTAATATATATTACTAATATAATTCTAAGGACCTAATCTAATAGGACTAGAGGCAAATACTAATTATAAGTAATATTAATATATTTAATATATATAATACTAATAATAATATAGTTTCTTACTAATAAAGGGCTATAATTACTAGGAGGGAAAATACTATAAAAAAAGGCCTAAAGAGCTACTACTACTACTACTAAGGCTACTAATAAGCCTAATAATTAAACACCTCTTATATTATATATGCTTAGTATATAAGGATTTACTCTTATTATTTCTATATAGTATAGTTTTAAAGAAGGTATATATACTATATATAAGGAATTACTCTAATTAGTTCTATATTATATATTTTTAAAGAATATATATATATAGTATATATCCTTATACCTAAAAAAGGCTAGATTAGTTTTTAATAGAAATAAACTTAAGTATATTTATATATATTATATATATACGCGTAGTATATAATTATATATAGTATAAGTAAAATATTATAATATACTAAAGGGTAAATAATATATAAGGCCTATATATATGTAGTATATGCTATATATATTTAAAGTTAGTTTAGTGTATTCTATTTAGTTATAAGGCACTAAAAAATTAAACTAATATATATATAATATATACTAAACTTTACCCTTTTATTCTCTTTATTTATAATATATATATAAAGATAGTGGTCTAAGTAACTGATTTTATTAATAACTCTATGCTTAAAGTAATAAACCCCTTTAAATTAGGCTATTATTATAGGCTAATTCTAATATCTTTAGAGCTACTTACCCTTTTATAGATTAATACTTATATATAAGGTATATTCACTATATATATATAGTATATATAAAGGCTAACTTACTCTTAGGTATAATATTATAATTAATAATAGTAGGAAAATATATAGTAAGAGCTTTTCAGATAATACTAGCATAAGTATCCCTATATAGGTAATATATATAGCTATTAATAAGTATATAAAACTAGATTTATTACTATATTTACTAGTATTATAAGGGGAGAGTATAGCTACTTAGTAAAGTAAATATTAAGCTTAAAGAGAAAGTTATAGGTAAAAAGTATATACTTATATTACTAATAGTATAATTTACTACTAGGTATTATCTAATAGCTAGTGTAATATATAATATCTTTATAAGCCTAGGTATATTACTTTATTATATACTATATATATTTACCTATTAATTAGTTTATAAATCTAGCCCTAAGATATCCTTACTACAGAAGTTTATAAATAAACTTAAGCTTCTTATATAAGTTATAAGTATATTATATATAAGCTATAACTAATAAGTAATATTTAATAGGGAATAAGATAGTATATTTAAGCTTAA
This sequence comes from Epichloe coenophiala, assembly GCA_018801565.1. NCBI lineage: Eukaryota > Fungi > Ascomycota > Sordariomycetes > Hypocreales > Clavicipitaceae > Epichloe > Epichloe coenophiala. Next base: position 212,376 of record JAFEMN010000056.1, on the reverse strand, counting down.
ATATAGCTCTTTATTTTACTAGGCTAGTAGTATTACTAGGAGATAAAATCTATAATTATTATATAAGGATAATAATTATCTAAGTATATATAGTTAAAGTAAGAGTTCTATAGAAAATAGCTCTTAGCTTACTAATAACTAAGAGGTATAATATATAGTAAATATATACCTAATATATATACTAAGGATATACTTAGAATACTCTATCTTTTATATTATAAAAGAAAGCTTTTATATTATAAGAACTAACTTTATAGAAGGTATAGAAAAGTACTAGAATATAAAAGGTAAAGTAAGATATATAGCCTACTATATATTATATTAGTCCTACCCTAATCTAGCTCTTATATATTACTATCCCTTATCTCTCTTTTATTAAATCTTCTTTATATTATTAGTATACTATTATAGCTATTATAGTTATATATATACTATCTCTAACTTTTTACTTTTCTCTTTTAAGGCTTTAATCTCTAATTTAGCCTAATATAACTTTATTTCCCTTTAGAGCTACTTTTTATCTTTTCTTAGATATTATATATCTATATTAATTAAGCTACCTATATTACTACTATATATAGCTAATTATTATTACTTATAGGATTAAGTATTATTATTACCTATATAGCTTTTAGTATTATTATTACCTATATTAAAGTTAAGGTTAAAGTTAAAGTTATCCTAGAAGAGTTAGTATATAATATTAATATAAGACTAATATAAACTTACTTTAACCTCCTTCTTAACTATTAGTATATATAGGTAAGAGACTATTAGTATATATAGGTAGGAGCTAATAAAAATAATATTATTATTACTCTAATTATTTATTTCCTTATTATCTTTTATATAAGGTTTATATTATTAAAGTTACTCTTATTCTTATTATAAAGGTATAAGTTAAATAGGAATTAGTATTAGGAAAGGGCTTAAGCTTTATTATATATACTATATATTAGGTAGTGTACTTAGGGAATATATAGTAAATTTATTTCTACTAGGTATAGGTAAATTATAGGGGTTCTAAGGGTTCTAAGGAAGACTAGTATCTTATTCCCTTCTTAGAGCTTATCTTTAGTTTATTTTATTCTTCCTAATAAGTATATTACTTATATAACTCTTATAAGAAACATCTCTCTAGGTATATTAAACACCCTTATTAGTACTAATTTATGCCTTAAGGTATTTCTTAACTATTACTCTCTTAAGACTAAGATATAATTAGTATATATATAGTAAAAGGAATATTAGAGTTATATCTTAGAATTACTACTAAAAGAGATACTTATATTCTAGTAAAGATATAATCTTCCTAATAACTACTTTTCTCTATATTAGTATTCTTTACTATATATATTCTCTATTTAGGTTTTACTTTGAATATAGCTAGCACTAGTCTAGCTATTATTTAAAGGGTAAGCTTAGTATTAAACCACTTCTTATAATTTAGATATGCTTTATATAAGTATCTAATATACTCTTTATATTTCTCTTAAGATAATATATTTAAAAGAGATATAATAAATTTCTTATTAGGTATATCTTAGTAAGACTTCTGCTAATTACGCTTAATATAAATATAGTAAAAGATTAATAAATACTCTAAATATTCCTACTAGGTAAATCTTAGATATTACTTATATAAGTAGTTTCTAAGACCTGTTTATTATTAGTATATATATAACCTTTAGAAAGCTTATATATACCTCTTACTTACTTAGTATCTATATTATAAGTAATAGCCTAGATTACACTTATTATATTAGTGTGTATATATTTAATATAATGCTATCTTATAACACTCTTACTAATTATACTAAGGCATATTAGCTTTATATATTAAAAGGAATAGCGTATATATACTTAACTTCTCCTTATTATATAAGAAATATATAAGAATATTAGCTATTCCCTTAATCTATTAGAAGGAGAGGTTAATTTAAAGGTATTATACTTTTATAAAAGCTTTTACCTATTCCTATAGGTATAAAATAATAAAGTAATTATCTAGTTCCTATATATAAATATAGCAAATCCACTATTTATCTAGGTCCTAAAGTTAATTAAAGTGCTATTTATATATTATACCTATATCTAGTTAGTATATAATAAACATACCCTTAGTATAAACTTACCTATAAGCTATAACCCTACTAGGTATTATAGAAGCTAGGCTTAAAGGATTAAGCCCTATACCTTATCCTTATAATTAAGGGCTAGATAAATTTGCCTTAAGGAATCTATCTTATAACGTTCTAGGAATAAGGAAAGCATAGGACTTAAATATAACCTCCCTATATAATTATTAGTTAAAACTATAAGCTAGATATTATATAGTAGTTATATATATATAAGTTATTAATAATAAAAGATTATAATATTATTTAATAGCTAAAGATAATGCCTCTTTAATATCCTATAAAATGCTTTTTAAAGGTAAGGGTATATAAGCATATATTCTATATATAGTAAGTATAAGAAAAGGGAACCTTTTTATATTAAAAGGAATAAAAAAGTTATATTTAACCTTATATTTATAAGCCTTAAGGTTTGCTTGCTTTTTATAATAAAAGACTATATTTTATTAGTATATGCTTACTATATATATAGTATATATATATACTACACTCCTTTTACTTTAACTAGGAAATATCCTAAAAAGAGTAGTACTCTTTACTACTAGTCTCCTTAGGACTAATACTATAAGTTACTATATATTTAAGATATATAATATCTAAAGAATACCTATTAACTTAATATTTTATATATAATCTAGTATTAAGGCCTTAGGGGCACTTAATAAAAAACTCCTATATAAAATTAGTATAGTAGCCTTATATATAAAGTATATTACTTATATCTTAATAACTAATCTAAGCTATTTACTAGTCTTAATAATAAATTAGCCCCTAATCCTTATTACTATTTATAACTAGCTAATATAATAAATAGTCCTACTACTTCTAAATTAAGAGATAAGTAATATAAGCCTTATTATAAGGATATTAATAAATAATATATATAGGGACTTTATATAACTTACTACTCTATCTTTCTTTTTAGTATTTTATTAATATCTATAGTTTTTAGATAGCTAGTATATATAGTTCTTATATTACTAATAAGCTTTATATTAAATTCTTTATTTTACTACTTACTATACTTAATAAGTATTAGTTTAATATAAGGGTAAACCTTAAGCCTTATATATATATAACTTATACACTAAAATTAGCCCTCTTATTTTATTATTAGGAAATAGCTCCTAGGCAAATTAGTAAACTAATATATAAGCATAAAATATATATTATATATAAATAGTAGCTTAGGGGTAGTCTTATTTATCTTCCTAGAGTAAGTAAGATAGAATTAGATCTAGTATATACTTAGCTTAAGTTAGGAATAAATTATAAATCTATATACTTATAATACTTACTTACTTTTAAATAATTTTCTTTATATTATTCTTACCTATAATCTTAATATTATAATTAAGTACTAGGATTATATAAAGGATACTATTTATATAAGCCTTAGGATAGCTAGGCAGGGTAAGGTAATTAATAATATACTATATATTAATTATCCTTTTACTACTCTTTATAACTATAATACTAGTAGTATTAATTATAGACTCTATAGAGTAAGTATATATTATATTATATTTATAGAATATACTTACTTAAGGTATATTAAAAATATAGTAAATTAATATAGATTCTTTAGGAGTATCCTATAAAGTATTTAGTATATATATAGTATATATAGTATATATAAATAAAGTATAGACCTTATTAGTATTACTTCCCTAGCGCTAAATAATATTAGGTATAGTTAGGGTAGCCTATAATTATATTTAAGTTAGTATAATAATTAAAGATATAAATAATATAGTAATTATTAAATTATAGTATATTCTAAGTATTATAAAACTTAGTAAAGGGATTTCTTTATATATATTTAAGATCTTTAAAACTATACTTTAAGAAGAAAATTTTATATATAGTTAGTATATACTAGGCTAATACTAGCTATATACTAAGTATATACTAAGTATCTATAAGGTATTATCTTTCTAATTACTTTATAGTTTACTATTTTACTAAGCTAGATACTACTTATAATAAATTACTAAAAGTATAGTTATATATAATATATATATTTTCTATATTTATACTAATTATATTATCTTTATTATAAATTACTTTTTTAAGTAGTATAGTTATAATAATTCCCTTACTTCTATATTATATATATATTATATATACTATACTATAAGTATATTACTATATGCTTAGTATATATGCTATATTCTATCTTATTAAATTACTAAGTAGTAAAAATTTTTAGTAGTATAGTTATAATAATTCCCTCGCTTTACTATTATATATATATTATATATACCACGTTATAAGTGCCTTTGCACTAATGCACTATAGGCGTTAGTATATACAAGGCATATGCTACTTTGCGAGTGTGTTGTCGCACTGATGCACTGTGGGCGTTGGCATATGCAGTAGTTTTTCACCGCCTGCCTAATTCGGGTCACAAGGCTCCACCCTGGATACGAGATCAACTTTGTTGGAGCCGAGATTTACTATGTGCCCGCGGGGGGGCGCTGTGGCTGATGGATGGGGTTGCTGCAATCTTATACGGATTACTGTTGGTAGATGTGATGGCCGCCACGCTCGGAAAAGACAGGTTCTGAGTGATGACAAGTGTCGGGCGTGGTGATGTATAAGGCTGGCGGGATAGGGAGCCATGCTCAATTTCCTATGCAGATGGATTTTCATGTCTTATGGTGCAAGTCTTTCTTGTTTGACGTCCCGGTGTAGAGGAGATTCCTCATTTGGCTTGCAATACCGTGACATCATGGCGCGAGGTCCCGCGAAAACGAAAAGAGCCGCTCTGGTTTGGGCATGTGTACTTGAATGCAGATAATTAACTGTGTGATTTTGTCTCTTGTCCATTTTCTAGTTCATTTAATCCATCGTAGAGGAGTAGGGCCCTCGATTCTTGGTGAAGGGCGAGGGCTGCAGCTTGCGTGAGTAAGTAAGAACGCAATCTGAGTCAATAACGAGACACTGACACGTAGACCTGTACCATACTAACCTCTGTCTTAATGGGGCGACTGAGAAATTTCCGTCGGCTAAGCTGGTCAAGAAGACAGCAAAGAACTGCCGAATTGTGACGAAGCCCGAAATATCCTGCAGGGTTCAGACAATTTGGCAGTTTGTCGTCAGAAGCAACAATGATTTGTTCGCACAGATTCGGGCCAATGCAGCCAATTAAAGTTGTTCATGTCTTCCCAGGACAACCCGCCGAATGAAGGCTCGAACTCGTTACCCGGCTGGTTGAGCACATGGGTGATTTGGTCATCCGACATCGCCGAGAATTGCAGTGGCTCAGGCCACAGAAGTTGCTGCCTGTTCAACAAGTTGGAATTATTGTTACTAGTTTTAGTAGCATTGTCAGCTGTAGCAACATGGCCGCCAATGGAGGTGCCCAACTGTTGCAGTGCCGGCGCTTGAAGGCTGGTCGTGTTGTGTGGAGGTGGAGGTGCAGACTGGGAAGGTCCATCTTGCTCCGCCGCTGTGCGGACGATTTGTCTTAGATATTTGCCATATAATAATGAAAGGCCATTTCGATGTATGGTCACCATGCCAATTCTCTCCAATACACCGGCTGCTTCGCCTATGAGTTTTCGAATACTGGGGGCCAAAGTTGATCCGCCAGATGTGTAAGCGCTCAAAGTCAAGGCAAAACAAGCTGCAAATGTAATCATGATGGCGGTATTATTTGGCATGGATTGCAACTGTGATTCGCCTCGGATCGCGGCTCTCATGACATTTAGAGCAGATGACAGACCAGCGGTGCGGAAGAAACGCCGAACTTCTAGGGGGGCCGTGGGGTGATTGATGACACTGCCATAGGTGGATAGGCGAGTATGTGCGACAAGAATATCGACGTAAGGAGGTAAGCGACGCTCTGTTAGAGAGAGCAAGGTCAGTATCTGCCGGGAGTACGGAGTGGTTGAGGGCTCATTTGACAGGGCTTACGCGGTCCGATCCCTATGGAGACGCCCCATTCAGTCTGCCACTGGTCAAAGAAGCGCTCAATTGAGCTTTGAATTCTGCATTGCATCAATAAAAGGATCCTTTCCTTGTAAATTCATTGGAACTCCGGGGTCTTACGATTGCGCAATCAGTGAGCCGTCACTAACTAGGTTCTGTGAGCCGTCACACAGAGCACGAACGGTAGAGAAGAGGCCGTCCTGAAAGCATCATAAGTGGCCAGACCAAAGCGCCGAGGGTACAGCAGTCTCACCAGATCACGTCGCAACACAGCCATTGAGACCAGGTCTCCATCTTGCGGGTCGCCAACCGCGGAGCGATACCAGCTATCGCCGCAGTCCTTGATCAACCTGGTAACAGGTACCACAAAGGGCCGCCCACGGGCCAGGGACATTCTAAGCATACGTCGTCAACACAATAATTTGGATGACAAACAAGTCAGATCGAAACCCTACCCTCTTTCCAGAACAAAAAGCGATATCCAGCACCGCTCCCGATTTCGAAACAGAAGTTTGGCCTTGTCTGTACATGGATCAAGGCCAGGATATCCATCCATAGCCAAAGCTGTCCGGGTATCAAGGCATTCGCCGCGGGCAAGTGCCAAATTTGAGCCCTGGTGAAGGACTTCAGTCGGCACAAGAACTTTATGAAGGGACAAGTCAATAGCGATACTGGTTGCCATAGATATATACACGCAGGCCTCATCGTCTGTGCTGTGATTCCCAGGAAACATCCACGGTATGTTGACCATGAATGCAAGGACAATCTCAATCGATTTATGTCTTCGAAGCATGACTCTGTGCGCCAATGCGATGACATGGTTAGAGAGGCGTTTCGACAGAGCAGAGGCCGTTGGTATAAACAGTGCGGATGCCGCAAGTATAGAGGTACAGAGAAAAGCAGATCTGCTTCTAGTGTATGCCATGGTGTAGAGTCTAGAGTCAAGTCCCCAACGTGTGTGGGCCAGGTTTGCATGGAAGCTAATTTTTAAAATTTTTTTTTTTCTTCATCAGCAGGACTTTGGAACATTGATACGGCTTGCAACATGTGCGCTACTCACTATGAGAAAAGGGACTTGGCCTCCTCTTCTGTGACAAGGCCCAACTCGATAGGATCCACGTCGCTGCCCACGTCGAGATTCACCTTGGCGCCTGAGAAGAAAGCCTCGAGAGATGCAGCTTCTGCATTGACAGCGGATGTGAAGCCTTTCTCGCGTGCGTGATGCGACGCGCTCTGGCTCCGGGGGGTTATCTCGTGACGGCTGAAAATAGGAGGCCCGGGCTAGCAACTGGAGAGGGTTCTCGGCGTCATCGACAGCCAGGCCCTCCTCTGCACGCTGCGCAAACTCGGACACGGAGGTCTGATCGGTTAATTCCTCGGCGTCTTCACTAGATGAAGCCTCATCATCGCGACTATCCTGATTGTTGGAAAATTGGCTGGGAGACCACTCGCTCCCATCGATTTGACCCATAAGGGCCCTCATCTGGATTAGAACTTTGTCATCTTCTGCTGTCTGGTGCTGTCCGCACCGAGCTCGTTTGACAGCCTGTTCGACTTGGAAGAGTGCCTTGTCCAGACCTACTCGTTTGCTGTGAGAGAAGAAGAGCGAGTGGCACGATGTATTAGCTGAAGTTTCAGATGCGCCATGGGTTGTTTTATATGGACTATGGCGCATACTTCTTGATGCCTTTTTGGCGGCCGGCATGAAAGTCAGGACGGATGCACTCTTGTCCCAGCTGGACGCATCGCTTGCAGCGTCCATCTGGCGGTGCCCAGTCGCATTTGATCTTGCTGCGACGGCATACCAGACAAGCCGCTTGCTTGGGCTTCGGTGTCTCGCTCATGGTGGTGATGGATGAAGGCTCATGTCACGACGACGTACGTCTCCTTGCCTCCTTGCGATGGGGACGAAGCTCTGGACTGTCATGGTCCGAGCTTGAAGGAAGTGGAACTCTCGTAGGGTCAAGATGGAATATGGTCTTTAGGCCGGTAAGCGTCCGCGAGCACCAAGGGTCGGTCTCCCGCTTTCTGAACGATGGTCAACCCAGGCAGACTGACCCTACTGATGTGAGGCAAGAAATTGGAATGAAGCAGGTGTGAGAATTGATGGGTGAGCGTCGAGGTAGAAAGCTGGTGGTGGGACGAGGTGGTCATGTCATGGGTGGGTCTGCCCGGTCTGGCCGGCTGCATGTGTGTCGAGTCTTCGACCAACCAGCCGGCAATGCGAGCAGTTGCATATTATCCCGACGACATCAACGCGGCCACCGTCCTCTCTGACCACAAGTTTTTCAGATTCTCTCGACTAGGTTTCCATCATTTACATATTTGGAAAAAAAATAAAGCACTTGTCACTTCAACACGCCGCAATACGTATTGCTCCTCTGTCTCTGATGATGACGACAGTAAAGTGTGCAGGGTAGCCACCGTTTTTTCAAGACGTCGTCCTGTCCATGAGAGGGCCGCAATGCAATGATGCCGTCTCATATTTCCCATCAGTGATTCACGACGGCACCGTGAAAGCTGCGACAACTTTGTCGATGACTCATGACGCAAAAGCCAAGGCCAAATTGTTTTTCGGAGAATAATCGCTCCACCAGCCTGAAACTTCTTTTTCCGGCTGAACCAACGACGAGTTTAACTGTCACTTTACATTCGTCACCACAAGTCCACCACTGCACAGCGCAATAGTCTCGATCAAGATCTCATCAACCAGGCACTTGCCGATGCAGACCACCCGGCGAGACGAACAGAGTTCCATCACAATCGTCCCAAAACACTGCCCAGTCTGGGACAGATGCCCTACGAAGAGAAGGGATACAAAATACAAAGATGAGGCCGTTCCCCCTAGACCCGTCAACTCGTCACATCATCACCACATCGACAAGATACTGCGAGAAATGCGGAGACTCGTGGCCCGACCAGAAGCTCTTCCACTGTAACAAATGCCGAACAACGACATGTCTCCGCTGCCAGTGCCTGTCGGGGGGTGGCTTCCATTCGCACGTCCAAGACTGCATGGTCTTTCCTGGAAACTATCTCGTCGGGCCGCCAACGGCGTCACGGTCCGAGACCTCGCAGCAGCCCGTCGTCTCGCCCCGCCGGGGGCTAACTGAGCCCCGGGAAAAGCCCTTCACCAACCTCCAAGCCCGATCGTGGCTTCATGGCCGTCCTGAAGATGACGTATACCGACTCCTGATAGACTCGTACCGTCTTCACTCTTACGACGAGTTCCAGTTCGAGAAGGAGAACAAGCTGGGGAGCATCTTCGCCGGCGCGACAGACTCGGCACACGGCTTCAGCTCGTACCTGTTGTCCGCCGCGGCCGGCCGGCCGGCATTACTGCCTCAGTGGTGGACGCGCGCAAACCATCAAGACTGTGTGCGAGTGGGCCTGCGACATGCGCAGTTCCACGACCTACATGTCCAGCTCACCCAGGCCATGGTGGTGGACTACTACCGGGATGCGAGTTTCCCGACGCAGTTGCGCTTGTTTGCCGAGCAAGTCCTGGGACGTCCTGTCATCATGAGGAGCTGCACGCCTGTGCTGGATAAGCTGGCGTTGATGGAGAAGGAGTTGGGGGACACTGCGTTTTTTGAGTGGAAGAAGTACAACAAGGCGTTTGCAATACAGAAATGGCCGGGTCGGTTCTAATAGTCGAGGAAGAGCAACTGGATGGCTGCGGTATAAACGCGAGATTCGCTCTTGTTTCCCCATGTTTCATGTAGACAAAAAGGGAAACGCCACGGAGATGGTGGGATCACACTGGATGCAACTAGAGACAGTTTTTCAACGAGCTCAGTTTGATTATTAGGGAAAAAAAGAAAAGGGGGAGTTATTTAGTTATTTACTGTGTTCATCATGACCAACATCCTCCCAGCGAATCTTGTTAAAAAAAAAAATTGCTCACTAGACATGCATCAAAGCGATCGAATTCATAATGCAAGCCATTGAACGGTTGTACTCCACGAGACAAGCATCGTCCGAGCAAAGACGAGAACCCCCCCGGGGGTTTCGTCCACCTCACATCATGTACAGAACTACACGGCTCTAAAACATTTGGATTGACAACAAGGTCCGGGACTTCAAGGGATGTTTCTCGTGCTTGCTGGGTCGTAATGCCAACCAACTTCCATCGGGCGAGCAAAGCTCATGCCCGCCCGTCAGGCCATATATGCACACCGAGCTTTTTTTTTTTTTTCATCAGAGCTTGTAACTCGCGGGCTCGTCTGGGATCCTCGCACTTGCTTTGCTCCCCGACTCCCCAAGATGAACTTGCATGGTATTCTCTCTTTGGCAACCAACTCCACATCGCCCCCCCTCGCTAGTAATAAATAACGGCTGGCTGTGCCATTGTTTATTAGGCAAAATAGTACTTGCAGTATGCAATACCACTAACGTGTTTCCTGGGCTCATGTTACCGCCAAGGATTGATTTACAGGTACGGACGTATAAATATTCAGATAGGATCCAACTTGTATTCTTCCATCTACTGAGTATGGATAAATTTACTCTATAGCTGCTACTCAGTCACTTTAAGTCCTCCTGCAGACCTTTATCAAAATGAGTTCCATGAACTACTTCATTTCTCCTTTCCCTGGTAGTGCCAATACGTGAGAACAGAGTTCTTTAATTTTGTGGTTTTGGCCATTACAACGACGGCCGCTGCGTTCAAGTTTAGGGCGCGACTAAAAAAAGACCACAGTAGTAGAGGATCCCATACGCAGCCAAGTAAGAGACCAGCTTACTAGCTTGTGCAGGAATCGTTTTGGCGGCGGGAAAACCACCTGGGGGTTGGTCCGACTATTCTAACTTTGTCTTTTCTTACAACTGTGCTCATGGTAACACGCTGTGGCCACACATATAGTTGTCTGGCAGAGGCTGGAACGCAACTGGCCGTTACGATAAGCATTGCCAAGGGTGTGATCCACGAGGATTCTGCAAAAGAGACTTGGGCTATACTGGTGATGGGTTCGGAGTAGTACAACACGGGAGCTTGAAAGGCGCTATATGAGCAAGGATGTATTGGGGGAGTAGGTACCTCCAAGACTTTCCCAGAATGCTGACGACAGAGTTGCATCTCCGCGTGAATTCGTGTTTTTTTTTTTTTTTTTTGTACAGACCTGATCACGATGAGGCCTCAGTCTAGAGCACAGTGAAAGTTCACCGGTCTTCCAACAAGCCAGTGGGGGAAAATCGCCAATCCTGTCAAGCTGCATGCATATGGACCTAGGGGGCGAATTTATCGTAGGGGTCTCAATCCGCCCTGCGTGCCAAGGCGAATAGTACAACAAACGTTTGCATCATACATACATAATATGAAGATATTTCAGGAAGCCGACCGTTTTGCTCGTGGAAAGCAAAGCAAGCCCAGAATGGCAGAATGGGGTCGCGAGCGGTTCCGAGGAAAGTGTATGTGGATCTCGAGCTGTTGGGGAAGACATGCTTGGCAGTGAACTTCTTGGCGTATCAGGAGAAAGCAGATCCTATTACGGGGTTTTTCGATACCGAAGAGTGACGGGGTGGATCGCCTTCTTTCGCATTATTATGTACTGCCCGGTGATATTACGGCAAGATTTGCCTGGCGTGCGCATCTGATATGGATACAGAGAAGTTCGCGAGCCTGTCGAAAAGACGGCATTCGGTTCGGGTGAAAGGAGTACATATGGCGGCGCGAGCCTTCCGTGTAATTTGTTCCATCCAGCCTTGATCAGGTCAGGTCAGCTCAGTTCTGCGTGCTTCATTCGTCTCTTCTTGGCCTCCAAAGTACGGAGTTCCCGGTTCCATGCGGAGTACAAGGTACGGATCCGTACATAGTCGTAGCATGTTGGCCCACAGGGCGGCATTCTTGTCTGATGCAATGTGATGGCGTATCTGCACTCTGGTAGGGTGAGTAATCCGTAAAGACGGAAACGAAAGGGGACCGTGATACTAGAACGTCCAGACAGAAGACGACAGAAGACGGGGAGGGGGCGTGTGATGTGAATGATCTGTTCATGACCGGAGGGACCGCTCGATGGATAACTGCATCAAACTTATTAACGGTACGAGAATCATCTTCCAACGTTACTCATTACTGTGATATGTGATATCAATGCTGTTCAACGAGGCTGGCAAAGTGGCTAGACGCCTTGGGGCTTGTTTGGGGCGTTCGAGCTTTGGAAAGCTCCGGACCAGACACACATGGACCGCGGGTCCAGAACAAGCCATCGATGGACTCCTTTATGAATGATACAACACTTGCAGCACAGCCAAGTTAGAACCATACCACTCAGTACTATACTTGTACGGGAGCAATACGGGTAGGAGCCCGAAAAAAAGCAAAAAAAAAAAGCAAGGACCTTGCATGTATTGCCGCAAATCTGGCGATTCCACGGAGATACATTTTACAAGTGGGTTGTAGTCCGTACTCCGTACATGACATGTATTCATTTGGGTGCCGTCAATTCCTGTATCCTGTTTATCTTGTGAGGAGGGAGTTGCGGTAGCAGCTTCTTGAACCTTCTTGAAACGCCTTGGGCGGGTGGATCAAGTCCGAAAGCCATGCACATTGCACAATTGCACATCTGGAACTTGTTTTTTTTTTTCTTTTTTGTTGTCTGGCAGCTGCCCACGGCTGCCCACCCACACAGTGAGTGGATCTGGAGCGAATGCAAGCCCCGCCTTCATTTCCTCCTCGGCCACTTCGGCGAGGTAACAAGCGGGAGCCAGTTTGAGTGCATTTGATATTAGTGGAGAGGATTCGAGGAATCGAGGAATGTTTTTTATGATTTTGGGTTCGCCTGCCAGGATGCTGGCGGCCAATCGGCAATTGAGCGAAAGCGCTCAGCCACATGGAGTACCGAGGCAGTCCATTGGATGTGAAGTACCGACGTATTTAATATATGGCGGCGACCTGGTGTAAGATGGTACACACTCAATTTGAAATCTTTGGTGAATGCAATCCGTACTCCGTACTTCTGTGCTTCGTGATTGCACCGAGCACGCCGTCTGTCAAATGCGGCTTTGTTTTTTTTGTTTTTTTTTTGCTACTGGTAAAGTTGACTCAGTCCGGAAAGTCAAGTCGGCAGGCGGCGGCGGCGGCGGCGGCGAACGAGGCTTGTGATGTGATAATCGCACCGAGACCATCAGGATTCAGATGCAACCTGGGGGCGTACAGGGTGCAAGCTAATACATAAGCCCGCCCTCCAACAAGCCCATGAAATTAGGCAGCTTGTCGTCTGTGGCTCATGAAACTCCGCCCATTCCGTCTTGGTGTTGCACTTGTTGATGCTGTGAAGGGCCAAACTTGGAAATTGGGCTCCGTACATGTATGTATGTTCGACCTGGATGGAATGTTTCGAAACCCCTAATCCGTACATGCAGGTGTTATCGTATCGTACGCTATGCGGGTCGTATCACTCCGCGCCGTGTTGTGCTTGATATCCCTTTTTGGAACCCGTTGAACCTCGGAGACCTCGGTGGTCCGCAATACCTCACCAGCTCCCATTTTCATGGCAGGAAGAGTCAAGGTTCACGTCCATCCTCCATCCCGTTGTGGAGCAAGCGAAGAAGGGGGAAGAAAAAAGGGTTCCCCGGGCAGAATAAACTCCAGAATGTCATCGCCAACTCCTCATTTTCCCCTCCCTCTCCAGAAACAGACAAGACGAAAGAAGAAGAAGAGATGGCAAACGTTGGGAGCGGCCAAACCTTCTTTCCCCAAGGTACCCAGGTTACCCACCAATCAAAGCCCACGTCGTCCCACAGCATTCGGTGCGATGGCCGGCGTTCAGCGATAAACTTTGAGCCCCTGCAGGGGAGCTCCCAGCCCCAAAGTTCCATGGCTTGTCCTACCAGTCAGTCAATCGACAAGTCTCAAACTTAAATTACATAGAGCAGAGCAGCTTGCTGATAAAGCGTGGGCTGGCAAGGCAGTCGAGCATGTGTGATTTTATCGAGTTTGCCGGCCAATTTCCCCGGGAACGGAAGAAACCCCTTTGCTCCGTACGGATCCGTACATACATACGTATCATAAGTTTCCCAATCCGCGATGGCCGAGCCCTGGAAAAAAAATGACAAGTCGGAATTGACTTGTACTAGCTTGTAAGCCCCTCGTGATTGAATCGTGGCGTACTGGAACTACCATTCTCAAGGGAACTTGGACAGAATCTGGGCTCCGGAATGGACATGCGGCGAGAAGGGCTAGAACTTCTCGGGCCGAAAACCAACCGCCGATGTCTTACATGTATGGGCGATTGGACTTGAAGATTTGCTGTTGATGTGAATGGATTCCAGATTCACCCGAGCCGGAAAGCGCCTTGTTGCGGCATGAACGGTACCGTTCTCTTCCTGTCTGTATGTAGTATCTGGCCGTGATACAGCAATGAGCATACATAGTTATCACAAAAGGTTCAGGCCTGGCGTTTTGGCCGTGATTATTGCATGCAGGGTCTGGCTTGGACATCTCGCTCATTGTTTCCCCCCCAGAACCCAGAACAAATCTATTGGTCGCGGACTGGACGCCGACGGACCCACACCCGATCGAGCCCTTTTCGCGTGCGCGATTGTAATCCAGAAATGGCAGTGTCCTCCGCGCATCTTTCAATGGGAAAATCCCAAAATCGCGTCGGGGAGAATGAGCAATCGCGAATGGTTTCGCGAAATCGTGACGCTGGAACTGAGTAAGGGCTCTTACAAACGCACCGCTGCCGTGCCGCTTGTGATGAATGGCTAAAAGCTCATGCACGCCATGTCCGGATTAGTCGGTTGGGGGGAGAAGTGTTCCAATATTGTCTGTATTTCGACCAGTCGACAACCATAGGGAGATGAACCAAGAGAAAAAGAAAAGGGGGGCGTTTCTGTACTCCAAACTGTATAAGCTTGAGACATTATGATGATGCGACCAACGGAACTACATGTCCAATGCTCAAGAGACCGGAAGCCTCCCTTCCATGATTCCACGAGATGATCGCTTGTGGGCGATGAAATCGGGTGTGAGAACTGTCACTCATCTTGGCGACGGAATCAAGATGCTCTGTCCGTGTCCGCAGGAGTTTCAGGCTTTCATTAAAGTCTTCCCTCGGATCCCTTATCAGCCATCGAGAATCTTGCACCAAATCTCGAAAGGGCTTCTTGCATCGTGATGTATCCACGCCGCCTAGCGCAACAGAAACGGGGGACACGTGCGTGAGTCCCGTCGTTCATCGGTCAAAGACAAACGGTTCGTTTTCTTTCACAAGTAAGGCAAGAAATCACCCCTGCAGAGTTGGAGAGCAGCCCCCCCCCCCCGGGAATTGCATCTCATCGTCCACGATCGGTCACTGCCGTTATTCCTATATGTACGTAACCAGATGCGCGGCCCCTGTAAGAACTGCTAGTCCTACTAGCCATGATGAGAATCAACTCGTCAGTCTCTGTAAAGTTAGGTCGAGTCACAGCTTTGTAGACGTGTTTCAAAAAAATGATGCTCTCTTTGCGTGATGTGATATGATGCAGCTTGACTGAGTAGCAACTCGATACGCAGCACTCCGTATCGAGAAGAAGATCGATGAAGTTACCCCACCATCATCATCAAACGTCCTACGATCCGTGGAGTTGGTGGAAAATACCAAAAACGTGGTGTTTCCAGGGATTGTGACATTGAGAAATCTCAAGTGATAAACGACAACATGTGTGTAAAAGTTATCTGAAACGGCTAGACAAGCATCATGCCTCCAACTTTCCACCAGACTGCTTTGACTGCAGAGATGGTGAGTTGTAAACCTACTACTCTTTGCTGCGGGACTGAGCAATATCTGCAAAACATGGGTAGATTGATCGAGTATATTGGCTTTGCATCGTTCTGTGTCCATCAAAAATGGAACAAAAGTCCCTTGAAGACGAATGGAACACGACAAGAGGCTTGCGCTTGCGATGTGCACCAATTTCAGATACTTTATCAAGCTGATGATTGTCTTGGGAAGCACCTGTCCGAGGCTGCACTCTAGGTTTGATACGAGTTACCAGGTCGAACATTTGATACCTTTACGATGCCAAAGACACGACGCCAACAAGGGAACCTGCTGTGCGTGCGTGTGCAAAGAGTCGTCGTGTAATTAAGCCGTTGTCTTGGTGCAATGTTGACGGCGTTGTTTCTTGGAGTTTGCCAGTGCCGGATCGACTCCCCCACCCCCCGCAGCTTTGGTGAATGATGACTCCGTTTCTGCGCCGGAAGGGTTCGATTGGAATGCGGCGCGACAAACGGTTCGATCAAGTTGGCGCAAGGGCAAGCAAGGTCAATGCCGGGTGACCGATCCACTGGGTTTTCCGGTTGAACCGTCATCGTAAGCTCGTCTTGGTGTTGCCAAGGATCGAAGATTGGCAGGGCCATCAAGAGTACCCGACGGCACTAAGCCACTTCAAGCTACTCGACATCCGACACCCTTCAGCCAAGTTTGGGGGGGGACCTGGCACTGGCCTACATATGTAGTACATACATAAAAAAACCCTGTGCAGACACACACGCACGCATCGCAATAAAAGTGACTGGTGCTACGCCGCACGCCAGGAACATGCACACACGTTGTACATTCTTCTGCCTGTTCTAGAGGAAGCCGCGCAAGTTGTAGTTGGCCTCCAAGGATGCCTGCCTGATGAATGTGAATGATGCTTGAAGGCCGCGTAATGAATATCAATGCCCTGTGAGTCTCTGTGACTCATCCTGGCCCACCCGCTTCTTTGTATGTACCAGACACTCACTGGCCGGGCACACAACGGCGCACAACACGAGATGATGATAACTCACGAGATAGTACAGTGCAATGCAGCACGCCTTACGGAGTGCAGGTACCGCAAACGGTTGGCCTGCCGATGTGCTACAGTCACTTGCAAACAAAGCGAGTTGCATAATGATGCCCTCAAACTACTGACCTCCTGGTGTCTCTGAATACAATGCGAGAATCAGCCGTAATACATGTAGGTAGACATGTTTCAGTTCGTCATAAGCCTCAACGCAATCCTTGTCGTCAACTGGCTTCATCGGCGCCGCAACGACACATCGGTTTCCTTCAATGTGGCAACAGATTAACAGATTAGTAGTAGTTCCCATCTGAACTGACAGGATTCATTGTTTCTCGTTTTGTTTTTCAAGAACGTCCAAGCTGCAGTGGGTCATAGCGGGCTATTACCAGGCAGCAGGTCAGCAATTAGTCCGTACATACAGTCTGACCCTTGTATGATTTTACACGAGGTACTCCGTACATGACCAGACCTTCACCTCTCACGCCTCTCTTTTGCTCGACCCCACTGTTGCCAAAGTGTACATAATGGAGTAAGCCCGCGGTGGCTTGGCTGACGTCTGTACATGTACGTCTGTAGCTGACGAACAGGCCGAGAAGAAATGGCTTGCTTGCTCTGCGAGAGCTCCGTCTTGGCATCGCGAATTATTAGTGCATACATGGAAGCGGGTTTCATGTTTCATAATTTCCGAAAATTACTTTGCGCTATAATCCGAAGATGATAACCGATATCCCGAACGGAAGCCTACTTTTGCATTCTCACAATGCCCATATGGGCCGGCGGCAGAGCCCTTCAGTTTTTCAAGCCCAGCTCGCGAGGCCTCGGAGCCAATTCTAATTTTGTAGCCTGATCTCTGGCCTCCTGCATCGAGGAACTGGCTGACTGCCTTGGCCAGTGCACGAGATGCATCACGGGCTCCTCATGATATGCTGACCTGGCATGGCCATGCAATTGATTAGATGGAGTGCCCGGGATGGCATCATGGCAGTGCGCCAGATGCTCGGAAATCTCCCTGTTTGTTTGGAGGCGTGGGTGTGAGAATGACGCTGCTTTCCATGAAATGCCGGTGGGGGCCTCGCTTCAAATAATGACAGAGCTCTGGTCCGTAGTGTGCTGGGCACTGATTTTCAACATCGTAATCCGTACATACGGAGTAGTTGCTGGTCTGTCGGTATTTGCCAAGTGCGCTTCTCAACAAGGAGACACCGAACGGCGGGGTGATCCATCTTGTTGTGACTAACTTGCAGCCCAGGCAGTGGTCGTCGAGTGGCTGGGTGGTTGGGTGGATAATAAACCACCCGTTATTAATACGGATCCGTAGCATGGTCTCATGTCAGTGCGAGATTGAGCTTGGCACAAATTATTATGGGAACTTGCCAAGTTCCGCTTCACTTGATTGCTTGCTTGTCAGCCAGTCGAAGGATTTGGCTCCTGATACTGGGTGAACTGGGTGAATAAACTTCTACTCCGTACGGATCCGTAGTCCGTAGCCCGTATGTATGTACTCCGTATGGCAGGTATTGGGATCGTACGATAGTTGAACGAGGCCTCCACTTTCTCAAGTCTCAAGAGGGAAGAACGTCTGAAGCCTAATGGCGACGCGGCCCAAGATCCGGGCCTGGTCCTTGGTTTTGGCGAACGTGAAAGGCAAGCTTAGGTAAGATTGGTGTCCAAGCACGGGGGTCCAGATGTCTGCAGTGGGCTTCTTCTTGCTTCTTCCCCCCTGCCTTTGTGCGGTCTGGCTGGCAGGCCGGCTCGCATACGTGCATAAAATGCAATACATGATCCGTACCGCCCAGACTTTCTTGTCGACACGCCCCTTCACACGCCCAACTCCTGTATCCACCCACCCCCCGTCTGACTGCTATTTCTTAGAAGCCTTGCGGCACGCGGCCAAAGCCGATCCTGGCACTCCGTATCCTGGCATCGACGATCAAGCTGTTACACACTTTGAGCAAGGCCGTGGATCCTCTCTTACAGCCATCGCAATACCCTTTTTTAAACTCTACCCATCCCTTCCGGACATTACTTTATCAAGCCCCCTTCCCCTTCCTCCCCTACACTCACCTGCCTGCTCTTCCCCATCACGCACCCCCTTTTTTTCTTAGGAATTATTCTTTCCTCATTACCGAGCTTCGAGCATCTGATGCTCCCTCACAGCCCGAAAAAGAATCGCAGCAGCCGTCGTTGACTTTTTGTCCAAGACCACAACACCCTTGACCTCGAAACCAGTGCACGACTCGAGGACCCTACCAAATCTGTTCACTTCGGCCTCAACATTGTATTGTTGGAAAGATCCCAACACATCAGCTTCGTTCGGCGCCGATCCTCTCCCTTCGAACCTTTTACCGAAAGCCGATCTCTCAATTATTTCGACCCGCCGCACTATACTTGAGTCTTCATCCAAATCGGGTGTAGACATATGCGCCAACTGCTGTCAGCTCCAGATATATCAGCCATGTCTTCTACCACCGCCCTCCCGTCTCACCCTTACAGATCATCCTCCTCTGCCTCCTCCTCCTCTGGACACTCTACTGATACATCCTCCACTTCTGGCTATCGACGCAGTATGGATACTTCAGCCCCTCGACTTGTTGCCTCTGTCGAGATACTGCGCTGCATGCGTTGTGCTCGGTCAGTTGAAGCCACATCAACAGACGATGTAAGCTCCACTGGCATGGTTCGCATCGCCCACAACCTGTATTATTGCGAGCGTTGCGCAAAGATGGTTGGCTACAAATGAACCATCAACGAACCTCAATACAGAACGACACATGACTGCTAGCGAGGGCGAAACTTGTTCAGTGACGAATTCATGATCTTACACCCCATCAGCGCATATGTTTGCGTATACACGGACGGGCAACGCAAACTTTTGTTATATACCACCACCAAGTTCCCAATTTTTTTTCCCCAGCGAAAGGATACCCCCCTTCCCCGCCCCTTTTCTCCCCGAGAAACATGTGTAGCTGCGAGTCGGCTCCAGGACGCTGTCCACGCGTCTGTCCGGGGGGACCGCCGGACTCGACACGCAACATCCAGAGGGACGATCTACCGGCTTGACATGCCACGGTAGATATTTGGTGCTGGCCCATATCGACAAGATTGAGTGCGAAACATGACTCCAGCTGGTGCCGTCGAACATGGGCCCTCATCTTCACACGATACTGCCGTTTCGGTCATGGCGTACCGATCTGCCAGACGAGGTGCCATTGTCGAGTAAGAGGCTTCTGTTGCCGGATTCATCACGACATAATGACAAAACTGGTGGCACTCTGGTAGTGTCATAGAACGGCAACATTCAAGTCGGGGACATTCTCCTACAACCCATGCTGCAGGCGGTGTGGCGCCGTTGTTCTCTCAAAATCTTAACTCGGAAGAATGCGATGGTGGTCAAATGCATCGGCTAGAATTGCTACGGCAGAGTACGATGGGAGGAGAGATATTCGTGGAAGGCATTGCTAGGAGAGGTTATGAGGGTACATTTCAAACAACCGCATTCAAGCCATGAGCTCGATTATATTCTTGGCGAAATCATGGCCCCTGAGCGAGTGCAGGCGCTTGTAAATTCAAGATATATTGCCGCAAGGTATTCATTGATGCATGGACTGTCGCGCAGCAGGCTTGCTCGGAAAAGAAAAAAGGATAGAATGAGGCGAAATAAGACATGTCGGGTTTTTTGACCTCGCTGGAAACAAAATTGCGGTCCTTTGCTTTGCGAACGTGAATGTTATGGCCCGCACCAAACTGCACCAAATGCCTCGAGGCCCAGCTCAGGAACGTTGTGGGCTGTGTTTCGAATCCCGAAGAGCCAACATGACGCACGATGGACAATTGCAAGGCTACATATTATGCTGGACCTTTTTTGTTGTCTTGTCCTATTAAATCACACCACTCTACGAAGTACATGTGTATTAATCCGTAATAGCAACAACATTCCCTTCGTATCTGCACCTAATCCGTACATGACATGTACATATAACACCAGGAACAGTGGGCCCTTTCATGCCCTGAAACGAACCCCATCCCACTGGGTGCCGGCACGCACATTTTCGACTGTACTTTTCCACCAATGATCCAAGATGCAACATGAGACGAGACGAGTTGGTTTCCGCTCAAAAGGGGCGTTCTGGAATTTCCTTTCCTTTCCTTTCCGCCTCGCAGCCGCGGCCGCGGCGCCCATTTAATAAAGCAGGCTTATTTGAAATTTCTGGGCGTTGGCTTCCCTGGGCCGTCATTGCGTTGTAGATCGTACATAGGGGACTTCTTGTCGGCTGCCCGCCCGGTGTCTCGCATGGGTGCTGAATCATGTGATTTTACGGAACGTGTTGTTTCACTCGTTGAGAAGGAGGCGACATGTTGGTATTGTCCTTGGCTTGTGGAATGTCACGGATATCGGGGGGCTTATTAGACGCACAGCTGGAAGTTGTAGAGCGGTGAAAGTGTATGTCGTGAAGTGCGGTGTAAGTCTTGCATGGTCTGAAATCAACCTGATTCAGTTTCGGAACTGGCGGGGACGAATGGAAGCGACGCCCTGGATCAGTTTCAAGGGTCTTTTTTTTTTTTTTTTCCCTTCTTCTGAGAGATTCACAACGTGGTGCATTGCACGGGTTCCCGTGGCTGTGGTAGGATGAAACGCGCCCTTGCCACGAAGTCGACGAGAAGGAAGTCTTGACTTGGAAGGCGCTGTGGAATCTACTGCGTTGTTGGCACTGGCTGGGATGCGTGGAATTGACGGCTCGTTGTTCTTCGCTTTGTCGCTCGCTTCTTTTGTTTTCAAAAATGGAAATGGAAATGAAAATAAATGGAAAATAAAAAGAGGCCGGGCGGGGTTGCTGAGGAACAAACAGCAAGCAGGGGGGGTTGTCGGGCCACGGCGGTAACTGCGGGATGGGAAGTCATAATACACTTTTTGGGTATTATTACGGAGGTCGAAGTCAAAAGTCGTGTCCCCTGCACAAGACCCACTTATAGTGGGTCCTAGTGGTTCAAAAGAATAAGTAATTTTACACTAGAACCTTAACTTTTTAAAGGCTAGTTATATAGTATTTAGTTAATTAAAATATTACCTAAATATTATATTAAATAAATAACTACTTCTATTATTAAATAAGAATTATTATTATATTTTTTAGAATTTAAAAGGTATATTTATATAAAGATATAAATTTACTAAAAAGTATTATTACCCTTAACTTTAAAATTAAATAAGGATATTTAAGAAAATACTTATTAAGCTAGTTTTATTAAAATATATTTTTAAGTAAAATAATATATAATTAGAATTTAAAAGAATAAATTTACTAACTATATATTTTATTATAAGCTTATAAAAAGTATAGGTTTTAGTGTAAAATTACTTATTCTTTAGAACTCCTATAACCTACTATAAGTGGGTCTTATGCAGGGAAGTGGGCCTTGTGCAGGGGACATGACTTTTGACTTCGACCTCCGTACTGTCGCGAGCTATTCCTGTTCCTTATGTATGTACGGACTACTTTTTTTTTGGGGGGGGGGGGGAGGATAATTACATATACCATCATACATCATACCCCCCCTCGAGTCACACCCACTGGGGCCCCTTGCGACTCAAAAGATCGGGCAAGGATGAGAGAGGAGGCCCCTGTATGTACTCCGTAACGTTCTAAAAAGGAGGGGGGGGGGGGGTAACGGATGAATCCGTAGAGAAAATATTACATGAATGCAGATTGTGAATTCTTTTGGTTCAAATTTTCAAATTTTCCCTCCCGTGAAAAAAAAAAAACCCTATCTGGCTGGCCCTCGGTTAGACGGACGGACGGCATGGCCAGAACTGATTGACGTTTTGTTGTAGTCCATGGAAAAAACGCTCATGCGACTAACACTCGAACTTTTTAGTCGTCGGTTATTAGCCTCGCGCCTTAACTCGACTTTTCGAGGAGCGGGAAGAGTCATGATTGCGTGCAGATGCAAGCAAACGACGCATCACACCACCGATGTCATTGTGCATTCTGTCCTTGTGATGTGACTTGCCCGCTTTTCTTCTGCCTTGCAATTACATGTATTATTAGGCACGACCCGAAGCCTTTCGGGCCCGACGACTCCGAATGCCATGCCATGTGTTGCGCTGCGCTACGACGCTGTACCTGGCTGAAGGGCTGAAGGGCCGAAGGACTATTGCCTTGAATAGATAATGCCAAGACACTATGCTATATTGCTATGTGTCAGGGAGAGCGCCCTTGAATCCTAGGATGTATGAGGGCAACGCGCACTAACTAGGATAAAACCCTTAGTAAGACAACAGGTGAAGATAATGTATTAGAAGTACCTCTGTAAACTAGTTATTACTATAGTATACTATATACCTTTTAGGTATAAAAGTTAGGTACTATCTATACCTCTAATTAATTAAATTAAACGCTTTTTATTATTATTATATACTCTTACCTAATAATTATAAGCCTAGAAGGCTTTTATTACCCTTATTATTAATTATTATTAAAGATATAAGCTTTATTAGATATTATTAATTATTACTTACTTATATCTAAAGATAATTACCCTTTATTATATTAATTAGTTAAACTTCTTATTCTATATACTAATTAACTAATATATTCCCCTTAATAATATAAAAAAAAACCCTAAATATAGTATTATTATTAAAGAAGAATTAGATTAATAGTATACTTAAGTTAAGAACTATATAAAATTATATAAGGTTTAGTAATATATTAACCTAAATAAGGTTAAATTACTTAAAGAACTTATAATATCTATATACTTATAAAGGGATTTAAGACTAAAGCTTATACTAAATAACTCTAATACTCTTAAAGATTAAAGGCTTATTTATAAAGATATAAAGGACTAATTTAATTTTAAATATAAAGAATTTTAATTTAATCTTATAAAGTATATAACCCTATTAAAGTAAATACTAAAGATTAGGGAATATATTTATAAAACTCTCTTAAAGAATATTTAAAACTCTCTTAACTTTAATACTAAGGTAAAAGAGAAGGAGTTTATTTAATATTATACTTATAGAATACTTAAGCTTCTTTATAACTAATATAAGCTAAATACTAAAAAAATACTTATTCTTATAGAAAATTATCTTAATAATTATTTATAAGCTAAAGGTACTTATAATTAGTATAAGTAAGCTATAATAACTAAGGTACTATAAAGGAATTATCTAAATCTTAAGACTTAATAAACTAAGGAGATAATACTATATAAGTTTATTATTTCTCTTTAAAGTAAATTTAAGGTATTCTAGAAGAAATAAAATAACTTACTTAATAAAGAAGAAAACTATAGCTTTCTTAAGGCTATTAGTAAGTTTAAAAGAGATTATAAAGCTCCTTAAAGTATAGTAAAGTTAGCTAATAATATTATTATTACTAATAAATTAAGTAGTTAAAGTAAACTAAAGTAAAAGAAATACCTTAAATACTTTAGTTATAATATTAAAAATACCTTAAAATAATAAGAATCCTATAATTTATTTAAGACTCTTTATAAGCTAGAAGCTAGAAAAAAAAGGAGAAAGATAGTAATATTATTATATCTTTATAGAATCTAATAAATAACTTACTTATAATAACTCTAGGGAAGAAGTTAGCTAATATATTATTATTTATATACTTAGAGTAATCTTAACCTTTAAAGAAAGTTATTAATTTAACTTTAAATACTATAAATAGCTTAGAAATAAAGTAGAATATAGTTCTATATAACTCTAGAGCTAATATTTATATTTTAATAACCCTTATTAGTTTAAATAGTCTAAATTTAATAATTCTATTATAATAAAGGTTAAGGCTAAAGGTATAATCTATATATCTTTAGGTTAAGGACTAGTTTATATATCTATTATAAATCTAGTATTATAAAAGCTAAGAATAATTATATTATAAAGTGCTTTACTAATCCTAGAATTCTATATAAACCTAGTATTAGTAAAGATCCTTATAAATATAAGGATTTTCTAGAATTAAAAGAAAGGCTTTCTATTTTAAGGAAAGTAGCCTATAGTAAAGGTTTATAATATTAATAAACTTTATATATATATATTATTTACGCTAGTTAGCTCTATAGATGGCTATTACTAGTACTCCTGCTACTAAGTTAAAAGGGAAAACCTTAACCTAGGGAGAAAAACCCTCTTATATCTGTGTTTAAGCTAGCGCTAGCCCTATAGCAGGCCTACGCTGCTTAATAGGTAACTTATTATAAGTGTTTATTACTAGCTTATACTAGCCTTATCCTATAGAAAAGAAAAAAAGGAAAGGGAAATATATAAAATAAGTATTCCTAGGCTCTCTAGACTTTATTCTAGCTTAGTAGTGTATTTATCCTAAGTCTTTTTAATTTTGCTTAGGGTAGGGTAAATCTAAGTTTATAATATTAATTTACTTCTTATTTACTCTTATACTAACTTTTTTATAGCCTTACTTTTTAGCTAACTCTAGCCTAGCCCTGCCTTGTTAGTCTAATAAAGTATAAGCACCTGGTTTTACCTAGTTACTATAGGGGGAGGGCGGCTTTAACCTAGGACTAGAACGGTCCCGTTCTAAGGCTAGTCGTGTGTTGTCAAATTCGTCAAGCCTGTTGTGCTTCGTTTTTTGAGCAAGTTATCTGATTCATCCCCCCCCTAATAAACTTTATATACTATTAAGGCTATTAAATAATCTAAAGAAGGCTTATACTATAATAAGTAAACTACTAAAGCCTCCTATAAAGGGAGATATAAAGCTTTAGTATTAATAAAGTAATTATCTAGGTAAAAAGGCCTTTATAAAGCTTATAAACACTACTCTTAGCGTTAAATTAATAAAACCTAAGCTTATAGAATATAAAATATGTACTATAGGTAAGGCTAAGTGCTAGAGATTATAGGTTATACCTAAAGGACTTCCTTAAGGGCTAGGTTATAGGTTATTAGTTAATCTAAAGTACTATAACTTTTCTTATTAGAATAGTAATAGGTATTAGTATATATTTATATACCTTATAACCTTAATATAGTTCTTTTACTTATTTAAGACTAAAGATAGTATTTATAATAGTTTTTATATAATAATAAGCTTCTTAAGTATATAATTTACTATTAGACTATGCTTTTTATATAGTAATATTAAAAAGGCTTTATTTATAAATACTATAAGGAATAAGATAGCCTTTACTAGTGTTATAGTTTATAATTTAGCTCCCTTAATACTTAGTTAGAATAGTAAGGCAAAGTAATCTAGGGGGGTAATTAAGTAAAAGGCTTATATATTAAGTCTTAAGGCTTAGCTTTTATTAGAACTTAATAATAAGGTCTTTAATATAGTAGTCTATTTACTAAATAAAATACCTTTTAAATATTATAGGAAGTAAGTTATACCTTATAAGCTTTAGTAAAATTAGGTATAGAAAACTATACTTACTTATTTATAAATATTAGAGGTTTAAAAGCCCTTAATTACCTATTTATATGCTTATAAATATAAGGTATTTCTAATAATAATAAAGGCTTTAGAGCATATTAAATTATATAATACAATCCCCTAGTAAGAGTAAAAAGCTTATATTAGTTACTTTATTAGTGTCATGGCTTGTTTGTAGGGTTAAATGAACGAAGTGATAGCTAAGATTCTTGCAGTTATTACTAGGAAGATACTAGCTAGGGGTAGGTATATAAAGGTTTTAATCTCTAACCTAGCATTAATAATATACGCAGTCTTTAATAAATACCTTGCTCTATAAGCATATAGCTATCTTATAGCTAGCTAGCCTCTTTATTATTTATATAACCTAAAGGTTCTTTAAAGATTCGCTCTAATAAATATCCTATCTCTAACCTTTACACTCCTAATATAATACTTCTCTAATATATAATTAACCTTATTTATAAAATAAGCTACTTACTTAGGGTATAGTTACTATAATAAAGCTTATAAAGAAAAATAAGATAAGGTACCTTATAACTAGATATATAGGTAAATAAAATAATAATAATAATATTACTAATTATAAATAACCCCCCTTATTATAGGTAGTAGTATTTAAATAGTAGCCTATATATAGCTTTAATATAGTAAAATAAATATTATTACTTATTATATAGCTAAACTAAGAAAAATAGATAACTTATATTAATTTTCATAATTAGTTTAAATAAATAAGGTACCTAATACTATAGTTTTAGATAGTTTAACTAAAGGGCTTATATTATAGTTACTATAAGTTTATAGCTATTAGGTATACATATAATTAGCAAAGCTAATAGTTATTATTATAATTTACAAATCACTTATATATAGTGCGTTAGATTACTTAAGGGGTCTATAGTTAATATAAAAAAGACTAATTTTTCCCCCTTTATATACACTTTCTTTCTCCTATAATAATCCTTAACCTTATAAGTTACCCTTACTAGCTAAGTAATAGCTTTTTTACTACTATTATACTATAGTTACTACCCTTTTTTAGTCTCTAAATATTATTATTATTTATTACTATTTATTTTAGTCTTTTATCTTATTCTTAGTTATTAGTTTATTTACTTCTAGTTATAATTTATATCTAGTCTATTATAGCTAACTTATAGCTAGTTTACTATATCTAATACTTATATAGAAACTCCTTCTTTATTAATAGCTTCTAAAGGTTAAGCTATTAAGAAATTTTCTTTAAAGTCTCCTAAGAAGTTATTCCCTTAGAAGTAAACCACTTCTAAAATTTTAATATAAGTTTATTATATCTTTATAGTATCTTTATTACTAACTTATTACTAGTAGTATAATAAGTAAGAAAATTCTATATATATAGTGCTCTTAGTAAGTAGTAATATAGAATATCCTACTAAAAATAATACTTATAATATTCTAAGATATCTTATTAATAATAAAACCTTCCCTATAGAATATAAAGAATTTATAAGTATAACTTCTTTACTTACTTACTACTTCTAAAATAATAAAAACTACCTTATAGTATATCTTTCTTATCTAGAATTTACTTACTTATTACTAATATACTACTAGTATCTAGCTTAAATTATATAGCTTTATAATAGGCTATTTAAACTTATTAAAGCTACTTTAAAAGGTAGCTATTACTATTAAAATAAAGTAAGTATAATTCTATTACCTAGACACTAGATTATTACTAACTTACTAGTAGTTTATTATAAAAGCAAAGAAAAAGCTATAGAATACTATTCTATTCTATAAAAATTCTAATAAGTATAGATATATTTACTATACTTAAATAACTACTAATATTACTTATAAAGCAAAGAGTAATAAGTATATTATAATAGTGCTACTAAGTAATACTATAAACCTTAAGATATAGATTAATATTTTAAATAGTCTTTACTTTATAGCCTAGAATATCCTAATAATAAGCTTTCTTAATATATATAGCTAATACCTAACTAACTTACTAGTAGTTTATACCTTATATTACTAACCTACCTAATTATACTAGTCTTATTAAGCTCCCTAGTAAACTTTAGGTTTATATATATAAAGAGAGAGATTCTAATAATAAAAATACTCCTAAGGCCTTTACCTTTATAGTTACTATAGCTATTACTACTACTAAGAAACTAGTAGTCTTAGTAACTAACTCTATTATAAAGGGGTAGGTGCTTAGTAGCTATATAATAGATTATTTAAGTTATTTAAGTAAATTAACTTTATTTTCTAATATCTTACTATATTAACTTATAAATTATAACTATTTTATATTAACTTTACTACTTAACTATTACTTATAGTTATTAATAATTTCTCTAGTACTAAAATCCCTTTTTAATACCTAAGAATTCTTTGAAGTATTATAGCCTTTCTATTTAACTAGATATTTATAATACCTTCTATTATAGTAGTATAAAATAATTCTCTTAACTTTAAACTCTTTTTTATTATTTTTAATATTATCCTATAGTAAGGATATATCTTCTATATTAGTTAGGTTCCCTTTAAAAGGCTTAAGACTAGTAATATTAAATATATTATATAATTAAGTCCTAGGTAATAACTTTAATTAATATACTAATCTATAACTCCTAATTATCTTTTTAATCTTATAAGGGCCTAAATACTTTATAGCTAGCTTCCTACTAGGTTATCTTAAATTAATATTCTTTATTAATAGTAAAATATAATTACTAACTTTAAACCTTATTAGAATTCTTTTCTAGTTATAATATTTCTTATACTAAGTCTATAAGTTACTTAAAAGCTATTTAATTATAGTGTGTTTCTCTCTTAGTGCTAAGACTTTTAGCTTAATTATTTACTAAAGGGATATTTATAATTACTTATTATAGACCTCTAGGATTATAACCTTATAATACCTTTACTAGTGTGTAGCTATGCATTATATAATTGCTTATATTATACGCAAACTACGCTAATAATAGGTTATCTACCTAATTAGTCTATTTAGCATAAGTAAAAGCCCTTAAATAATATTCTAAGACTTAGTTTAAACGTTCTATCTAGCTATTTATCTAGGGGTAAAAAGCAGTGCTAAGTAGCTGCTTAGTTATAAGAAGATAATAAAAAGTTATCTAAAAACCACTAGTAAATATAGAACCTTAGTCTATTATAATACCTTCTAAAGCTCTATAATCTCTAAAAATATATTCTAAGAACATAGTTACTAGCCTATTACTAGTTAGTTATATTAATATAGGAAATAAATACTATATTTTGTAAATTAGTTAATAATAACTAGAATTATATTATAGGTCTAGTTTAAATCTTTTACTAGTAAAAGTCTAGTAATAAAATCTATTAATAATTCTTAAAAAGGGTAATTAGGTACTAGTAGTATAGCTAGCTTACTATATAGTTTATTGATTTTTATAATTTTTTTAGTATCATTGGTTATAGCCAATGCATCTAATTTATTATAACACATAATTATTACTAGCAATACCTAGCTAGTAAAACAATTAATAACTAAATTCTTATAGCTATAGTAATAAATAAGCTCTAAGGTTATAAATACAGGAGGCTTGTCATAACCTCGAAGGTGTGCAAGGTAAGCCACTAGACCAAAAGATCCACCAATGCTAGCTCTCGCTTGCATTGCACCTTATAATTAATTATTAGGCCCGCCTATAAACACGCGTACCTAACAATTATCCCTTCCCTTATAAGGCTTGTCCTAAGCCAAGGGCCTCACATAGGCTAGCGGCTAGCAGCAACGCAACCTTAGCTTAGATCAGGCCTGGTTATCCGTAGCCTCTGAGATAATTAACCAATTATGAACCCCCAAGGCCTAGTACGCACGACAGCTAGGCCTATACATTACCTAGTGCACGTGACCCCACGGGCGCAACTGTACCTGCCCTATAAGCCTAACGTAAGCTGCCTAGCCTAGTAATTTAAACCTAGACCTGTTAGGTCTTAATCTAACTACGGGAATTAAACCTAGGACCTAGCACATGCCCTACCCACAAGGATTCAAACCTAGGACTAGCACACACTAGAAGACCCGTAAGAGCTAGCATTAATATCATAACCTTGAAGGTATGTAAGGTAAGCTACTAGACTAAAAGATCCACTAATTCTAGCTCTTGCTTGCATTGCACCTTACAATTGATTATTAGGCCCGCCCACAAACGCGCGCACCTGACAGGGCTGTAAGGTTAGAGCAAAGTTTGCAATAAACTTTATAGCTACATTAGCGTAAGATATAGTTATAATTTATAACTATAGTTAAACTTAAATTTATTTAAGTTTTGCTTATAGTATAAATTAACATAATTCCCCCTTCCTTTATAACTATATTTATTCTATCTCTCTATATCTCTTCTATTTTATAGCTTACTACTTATACTTTAAAGCTCTAAGGCAAACTAAATATAACTTATCCTTACTTATCTCTAATTTAATTCGAATTGCCAGGTGGGTTCTGCGTTACTAATTAACTAATTAACCCCTAACTAATTAGATAATAGTTTAGCTAAGGGTAATAAAAAGGATACTACCCTATCTAAAATATTAAATAATATAGTAAAAGAAAAGAAAAGTAAAGGGAAGGGAAGTAAAGATAAATCTAACCTAGAGATAATTAATAGTATTTATACTATAAGGGAAAAAATACTAAAAAGCAAAGGTAATATAAATAATAAGATTTATAAGGTAGATAAGAAGAAGATAAAAGAATGGGGTATTAGGCTGTAAAATACTAAGCAGTTTTACCTCGTGCTTGGGAGGGGACTACATAGTTTATAATACCTTAGTTTTAAAGCTTAATAACTTATATAAGTGCTAATATATACCTTTATATCTTTCTTTCTTTATTATTAGCTAATAATATTAGTTTATAATCTAATAAAGAGTTTTACTTACTCCCTAATACCTAGTAGTAAGGTTATTATAAGTTAGTAATAAAATTTCTTTTCTTATTTCTAAAGGGATAAAAATATAATTCTTAAATATTAATAGCTTAGAGAGTCTAATAAACTATATCTAGGATACTACTAAATTACTACTTTTAAGTAACTTTAATTAACCTATAGTAAAGTTATTCCCTTACTATGCTTTATATAATAAGACTTAAATTAGGGGTTTTAATTCTAAGCTCTTTTCTAGAAAGTTAGAGATAAACTTAGAAGAGATTCTCTAAATAGATTAGATTCTAGCTATAATATCTCTATAAGTAATTAGTTTAATAAATACTTTTAGTCTTATAGGTATATAGATAAGTAATGTTTTTAAGGGGCGCCCTTACTACTTACTAGTAATAACCTATGCTAGTCTACCCTTAATAGTAATAGCTAGTCTAATAGGAAAATTAAAATAACTAAGTAATAACTAAATATACGCTAGGTGCTAGTAGTATTACTATAGCTAGCTTATTACTTATTAATAAAAGAATTAAAAGTATTAAATAACCTTACTAATATAACTTTTCTAAGATTATCTAGATTATTAGGTTCTTTAGAAATATAGTTAAGTTATGATTTTTTAAAACCCTAGATATTAGTAGTATTATTATAGTGTTATTATAACTAACTATTAGTTATACTAAGCAATGTTTTTATAAAACCTATAGTACTAATAGTATTACTAGGGTGTTTTTATTACTTAGTATCTATAAATTTAAATAAAAAGATAGGAAGTTATATAGTTACTACTTTTGCTTTCCTTACCTTACTTATAAAATCTAGTTTTCTTAAAAGTAAGTTAGTAAGATTTAATATCCCTATATAATATATAATCTTAAAGTTAAAAGGATAAAGCTTATTAAGTATAGTTACTTACTTACTAGTAAGCTTAGGCTTTATAGCTAGGTACTTATAGTTTAAATAGTTTATAATAACCTTAATTATATAAGCTAAATAAGTAAGGTAGTGTCTCTATATATAAAAAGCCTCTTAGATAGCTAATAATTCGCTATTAGGTATTAAATAGTATAATTTAGCATTATTTATCTTCTTTAATATAAACATAACTAAGTGCTAGTAACCTAGCATATACATTATAAGTATAGCCCTAATTATATATCTAGATATATCTATCTTTACTCTAAGATATATAAGTGAGTTAAAATGCACTAAAATTAGCGCTTCTTAAAATTTTTATTAAAGTTCTTTAAATACTACTAACTTATAGGGTTCTAGGTTAAATATTACTAGTTACTACCCTCTAAGGTAATCTATTAATAGAATAATAACTTTACTATACTATTTAATAAAATAGTAGTAAAATCTAGTAAAACTAAGGAATAACTAAATATTAAAGACACTATATAGTATTAGCTAGGTTATAATTACCTTAACTCTTACTAGGTCTATTATAATACCTTTTACTAATATCTTAAAGCCTAAGAATTTAACTTCCTTAACTAAAAATTAATACTTCTTAAGGTTAATAAAAAGACTTATATCCCTAAGCCTATATAGAATTTATTTAATATATTCTATATGCTTCTTAATTACACTACTATATATTAGCATAGCACATCAAGCTTGACGAATCTGACAACACACGACCGGCCTTAACACGGAACTGTCCTAGTCCTAGGTCAAAGCCGCCCTCCCCCTGTAATAACTAAGCAAAACTAGGTGCTTATACTTTATTAAACTAATAAGGTAGGACTAGGCTAGAGTTAGCTAAAAAGTAAGGCTATAGAAAAGTTAGTATAAAAGTAAATAAGAAGTGAATTAATATTATAAACTTAGATTTACTTTACCCTAAGTAAAAGCAAAGAGACTTAAGATAGACTTACTACTAAACTAGAATAGGGTTTAGAGGGCCTAGGAATACTTATTTTATATATTTTCCTTCCCTCTTTTTTCTTTTCTATAGGATAAGGCTAGTATAAGCTAGTAATAAACACTTATAATAAGCTACTTACTAAGTAGCGTAGGCTTACTATAGGGCTAGCGCTAGCCTAAATATAGATATAAGAGGGTTTTTCTTCCTAGATTAGGGTTTTCCCTTTTAACTTAGCAGCAGGAGTACTAGTAATAGCTATCTATAGAGCTAACTAGCGTAAATAATATATATATATATATTAGCATATTATCTAGGTAAATAATATAAGTCTTATTAATAAGTCCTTTAAGAGTATTATTAATATACTCCTAAAATGTTACTAGTATATTAACTAGTTTAAATAGTATTATAAGATATTTAAAATAGCTATATTAATAATAGAAGGCTATCTTTTACTTATTACCTAAGTAAACATATAGCTAATAGTATATATCTTTTAGATTAAGAACTATAAAAATAATTACACTTACTAATTAATTAAGAATTTTAGTAATAAGGGGTAAAGGAGCCTTATCCTTAATTATAATCTTATTTAAACCCTTATAATCTATATAAAGCCTTAATTTCCTTTCTTTCTTTAGAATAAATAAAATTAAGGCTTTAGCTAGGCTAACTAATCTTCTAATTTACCCTTTAAGCTATATACTTATAAGGTACTCTTTAAGAACTAATAGCTTCTTTTTAGCTAAATTATATATAGGCCTCTAAGGTAGTGTTTTCCCTTCTTTTAATTTAATTATATAAGTATAGCCCCCTAGTTTAGGAAGCTTACTTACTAGCTCTTTAGAAAAAATATTTATAAACTTTATATATTCCTTTAGAATTATTAGTATAAGGTATTAGGTGCTTATGCCTTAATTTAATATAGCTTATTTATTACTTATGCTTTCTAAAATTAGTATAACTATAATACCTTTGCTTTTTTACTACTAGTAAGTATATTCTAGTAACTATATAGCTACTTTGCTATTTAATTATACTTCTATTACTACTAGGTTCTTTAATTAGTTCTTACCCTTTTCTTTCTAATTTTTATTTTTTAAAATACTTAGCCTAATCTTTATTACTCTAAATAGTAATAAAACTACTACTTATTTTTTCTCCTTATATATTTACTACTTACTATAAATAAAGAAAAGGCATTTTATAGTTACTAAATATCTTTAAAATCCCTAATCCTAATATATAATTATAGGTAAATATTCTTTAGTTTAATCTATACCTAGTATTATCCCTTTACCTATATTAGTAATATAGTAGCTAACTTAATAGACTTTTATAAATCCTATACTATCTTTTACTTTTATTAATATTTTTAAGATCCCTTAATATAGAATCTTTTTTTAGCTTATACTCTCTAGTACTTAGTCTAATTAGATTATATTCTCCTAATCCTTTTTTAATAATAATTTAGGATAAATTATTTAGAACTATATACCTATATTAAATAGCGCTTTTATAGCTAACTACTAGTTATCTTATTATAGAGATACCTATATTCTTATTCTATTATTTATAGGGTATTTTATAGCAAGATTATATTCCTAGGTCTATGCTATTTAAACTAGTATTATATTAGGTAATATAGCTTTATTACTACTTTTACTATACCTCTTAGTTATATACCTATTACTTTTATAGTTAGAATAGTCTAGTACCTAATAAGCTAGTATAGTATATCTAGGCTTTCTATATTTATAGTACACTAGAAATAGCTTTTTTACTTAATCTTTGCTTTATTACTATACCTTATCTATAAGTAATATAAAGTATTACCTCTTTCTTTTAGGGTCTTAACTTTTTTTATTACTTTAGCCTAAACTTATTATAACCTTTGCTTTCTTACCCTAGCCTTATAACTAGCTTTAAGTTATTAGAATATCTTAGCTAATTATTTACTTTCTTATAGTATTATTTAAGCTATTTAGAAAAATAGTAATTTATAGATATATTAGAATTACTTTAGGTAACTTAGCTTTTACCTTAGTCTAAGCTCTTATAAAGGCTTAAAATAATTAGTTACTCTTTTACCTAAGATTTAATAGTGTTCTTATTACTTCTAAGTATCTTATACCCTTATCTATTATTCTGGTTTTTAGCTATTCTAGAAAACTTACCTATATAAATAATAAGTAATTTATATACCTATCTATTGCTATATAATATATTTATTATTACTTTATATTATTAGCTAGGTAGCTACCTATATATACTACCTTAGTAGTATTATCCTTAAAGGTATAGTAATCTAATTTAAATAATATATCTAAATTTACTAGGAAATTCTATAGGTTCTTATATATATCCCCTTTATATATAAGTATTTTTATCTATATCTTAATAAAACTATTTTACTATATAATTACTACTAAGTTACTATAAACTACTAGTAAAACTATAGCTAAAGTTTAAGGGGTAATTATAAGTCCTAGAGAAAATCTAGCTAATCCTAGATTTACCTTAAGCTCTCTAATCTATACCTTTATTTATAGAATCTCCTATATCTTTTAAAGGTAATATAGCTTAGCTTATATAACCTTATATAACCTTATAGTATCTTTATAATACTTTATCTAGGTTATTTATATTATTTATACCTTTACCTAGATTAGGATTAAGTAGCGTTTACTATACCTTATTATTATCTATAGTTCTAGATTATAAGGGTTCTTTACCTTCCTAATTATCTATAGCTTTATTATTATAAAGTATTAGTGTGTTTTATATAAATCTTTAGAGTATTAGCTATATAATAATCTAGCTAATAGTTTATATCCTTAAAAGGGTTTTAAAGAGATTAATTTATTATAGCTTATTTATAGGGTTAAATAAATAAAGTAATAGCTAAGATTCTTATAGTTACTACTAGGAAAATACTAGCTAGGGGTAAGTATATAAAGGTTTTAATCTCTAACCTAGCACTAATAATATATATAGTCTTTAATAAATACCTTGCTTTATAAGCATATAGCTATCTTATAGCTAGCTAGCCTCTTTGTTATTTACATAGCCTAAAGGTTCTTTAAAGATTCGCTCTAATAAACGTCCTATCTCTAACCTCTGCGCTCCTAACAATTAGTTATAAAGGTAAATCCTAGTATATTATCTAGATACCTATATTACATAATTATAAGGTTATTATATTAGTATGTGTTTATTTTAATAAGAACTCCTTCTTTAAACTAGAAGAAAAGCTAGAATTAGCTTAACTAGAAAAGATATTAATAATTACACTGCTTAAAGAGCTTAAGGCTAAAGATATTAATAAAGAGATTAGCTAAGACCTTATTAGAATAAAACTAGAAAAGAGTAATTATACCTTTATATAATTAGCTATAGGTTAGGAAAATAAGTAATTTAAAGTAAAAACACTACCTTATATATTAGGGTAAGAAGGAGACTAAATTAGTGCTCTTTTAACCCCTTCTAACTTTTCTTATAAGGCATTAGTTACTATAGAAAATATAGAGCTTTAGGCATTAGGTAATAATACACTACTTTATAAGATTAATAACTTTATAAGTAAAGTAATAGCTAAATATATAAACCTTATTATAAAGACTAGTAATATTACTACTAAAGGCAGTAAGACTATAGAGAATTATAGTCCTTATAATAATAGCATTAATCTAGATAATATTATAACTAGAAAACACTAAAGAAAGGAAATATAGAAAGCTAGGTAAGTATAATTTTCCTTTACTTTCTTAATAGTATTCTAAGGAATTTAATATAGTCTTTATATTAAAGATATGCCTCTAGAACCTGCCTACTATTATTAGGTAATAGCCTTAGTGTATTATAATTACTAGAAGAAAGTAATTATAAAGAAGCTTTTAAAGCTTTTATCCTTAAACTACTAGGAGAATATACCTAATAAATTATTTAATCTAGACCTTTATAAAGAGATTATTAACCTTAGATAGGTTTTTAAGTATAAAACTAATAAAAAAGGGCTAGTTATAAAGTTTAAGGCTTAAATAGTTATATAAGGTAACTAGTAACTAAAAGATAACCTTAATAACTATACTATAATGCTTACTTCTTAATCTCTATATATACTACTTACTATTTACTATACTAATAATCTTAATATATATTAATATAATATTTAGAATGCTTTCTTATATATAAAACTTAAAAAACCTATCTTCTATAAGCCACTAAAGGGTATAAATATATAAGGTTATCTCTAGAAGATAACTAGAGTATTATATAGGCTATAGGAAGCTCCCTAATAATAGTTTCTTTATCTAATAAGATTCTTACTAAATCTAGGCTTTATCTAAGGAAAGAAAGACTTATATATCTTTATAAAGGATAGATTTATCCTATTCTTCTATATAAATAATATTATAGTACTATATCTAAATAGATTTAAAGTAGAATTTAAAGAGCTATATAAATAGTTAATAAATAGTCTAGATATAAAAAACTAAGGTAACTTAAAGTAGTTCCTAGGTATTAAGATTATTAGGAATTATAATACTAAAGAGATATAATTATTATAGGAATTATATATTTAAAAGATTACTTAGAAATTTATTCTTAATACTATAAATAATAATTAGAAAAGCTTAATGATAATACCTCTTATAATAGCTATAATACTCCTAAATAACCCCTCCTGAGCACGAGGAAAAACTGCTTAGTATTTTACAGCCTAATGCCCTATTCTTTTATCTTTTTCTTGTCTACCTTATAAATCTTATTATTTATATTACCTTTGCTTTTTAGCATTTTTTCCCTTATAGTATAAATACTATTAATTATCTCTAGGTTAGATTTATCTTTACTTCCCTTCCCTTTACTTTTCTTTTCTTTTACTATATTATTTAATATTTTAGATAAGGTAGTGTCCTTTTTATTACCCTTAGCTATGCTATTATCTAATTAGTTAGGGGTTAATTAGTTAATTAGTAACATAGAACCTACCTAGTAATTATAATGAATTAAATTAGAGATAAGTAAGGATAAGTTATGTTTAGTTTGCCTTAAAGCTTTAAAGCATAAGTAGTAAGCTATAAGATAGAAGAGATATAAAGAGATAAAATAAACATAGTTATAAAGGAAGGGGGAATTATATTAATTTATGCTATAAGCAAAACTTAAATAAATTTAAGTTTAACTACGGTTATAAATTATAACTATATCTTACGCTAATATAGCTATAAAGTTTATTATAAACTTTACTCTAACCTTATAGCCCCCTATATTTATAACCTTAGAGCTTATTTATTACTATAGCTATAAAAATTTAGTTATTAATTATTTTACTAGCTAGATATTGCTAGTAATAATTATGTGTTGTAATAAATTAGATGCATTGGCTATAACCAATGATACTAAAAAAATTATAAAAATCAATACTCCTAAATAATAGATAGGCTACTAATAAAGAGATTAATTACTATAGAGTAGTTATTAGCTCTTTAGTCTATCTTTATATTATTAGAAAACTAGATATAGCTTTTATAGCATTAAAGCTTGCCTTCTTTATAATAAACCTATTAATAAAGCATATAAAGCTTATAAAGGAAGCTCTAATATATACTTAGAATATAAGGAAGCTATATATCTAATACTTAGGAGTAAATAGCTTTAATATATTATTCTCTAGTAAAGACGCTTCTCTTAATAATAACCCTAATACTTAGAAGTCTAGAAGGTAGTATTATATAATAACTTTAAGCATAGAAGCAAAGCTCTTTATATTAAATTATAGAGTAAAAAAGCATATATCTCTAGGGAGGCTACTTTATAATATTAGTATATAGGTTCCTTTACTATTAGTTATCTAGTGTAATAATAAGTAAATAATTTATATTATAAAGTATAAGAAAGGAAGGCTTTAAACTAGCCTTAAGCATCTTAATATAAATTAAATATAGATTTAGGAGCAATATACCCTAGGTAATATTAAGGTAAATTAGTTAAAGACCTCTAAGATACTTACTAATAGCTTTACAAAGCCTTTATTAATTTAAATATATAGGGATTTCTATTATTAGATTAGATTATAAGAGATTCCTATATAATTATAACACTAGGAATTTATTATAATCTCTTCTAATACTTACAAACTCTAGCTCTAATAGATATCTTAGCTAGGGGGGGTGTGTTAGGGACAGAGTATTGTTTGTATTGTATTTATTGTATTTTTTCGGGAAATCTTGTATTTGTATTATATTTAAAAAAAATTGTATTGTATTGTATTGTATTGTATTAAATACAATTTATTTTGTAGTGTAGTTAGTGTAGTTACTACACTAACTACAAACAATACAAATGTATTGTTAGGTAAAAAAAAAAGTGGGACTTTTTATTAACTGAGGTTATTATTAGGATTAAAAGATAATTAGTTAATAGAACCCTTATATTATTAGCTATTTTATCTAATTAGTTATATAATTTATAATATTATACTATTTTAAGGATTTTACTATAACTAGGGTTATATATAATATTATAACTTTTAAATAACACTATTATACTTAATACTTTATTTTACTAATATAACTTAAAGAAAAACCTTCTAATTATATTATTTACTATTACTATTAATTATTTTCTATTTCTAGAAATTATTACTTTTATTTTAATTAAAAAATACCCTAAACTATTATAATAAAATTAGATAAGAAATCTAAATAAATAACTAGAAGTTAATAAAGTATATACTTAGTACTTAAATATTATAAGTAATATAATAAGAACTTTAAAAAAGCTTAAACTATTTATTTACTATTTAAACTAATTTAATATTACTTTTAGCTTTATAATTTAAAAGCTTTAACAAGTTATATATAATAACTTTATATATCTTATTACTATTATATATAAAGAAAGAGTATAATAGACTAATATTTATAATCTATTAGAA
This sequence comes from Epichloe coenophiala, assembly GCA_018801565.1. Classification (NCBI taxonomy): domain Eukaryota; kingdom Fungi; phylum Ascomycota; class Sordariomycetes; order Hypocreales; family Clavicipitaceae; genus Epichloe; species Epichloe coenophiala. Next base: position 172,387 of record JAFEMN010000056.1, on the reverse strand, counting down.
GAGATATAGAGAGATGGAAAAAACACGGTCGCAGAGGAAGGGGGAATCGCGTTAATTTATGCTGTGAGGTATGCGTTAGCGGTTGCTAAACTTACTTATCTATGTGTGCGCTAAGTTACTAATAGCGAAATAAGCAAAACTCGAACGAATTTGAGTTTAACTACGGTCGCGAATTATAACTCTTACGCTAACGTAACTATAAAGTTTATCGCAAACTTTGCTTTAATCTTATAGCCCCCTATATTTATAACCTTAGAGCTTATTTATTACTATAGCTATAAGAATTTAGTTATTAATTATTTTACTAGCTAGGTATTGCTAGTAATAATTATGTGTTGTAATAAATTAGATGCATTGGCTATAACCAATAATACTAAAAAAATTATAAAAATCAATATTTATAATCTATTAATATATAAATAATAGTGTTATTTAAATTAGATAATATAGCTATATTAAGCTACAAAAAATAAGTTTAACCTATTATATAAAAACACTAGGACCCACTTTTAAATAATAAATAAGAATTATTATAATAGCTATAATAGCTTTAATAACCTTAATTATATTTATGTTAACCTATTTTTAGTAGTAATACTAGGACCCACTTTTAAATAATATATTATAGTTATTATAATTACAATAATAACCCTAATAACGCTAATTATAATTAGTGAAGCCTATTTTAAGAAATAAGACTAAGACCCACTTTTAACAATATAGTATAATTACTATAATAACCTTAATGACCCTAATACCCTTAATACCCTTATTAGTATAACCTATTTTGAAAGAATACTAGGACCCACTTTTAAATAATATATTAGAGTTATTTTAATTACAATAATAACCCTAATATTACTAATTACAATTAGTTAAACCTATTTTAGAAAGAATACTAGGACCCACTTTTAAATAATATATTAGAGTTATTCTAATTATAATAATAACCCTAATAACACTAATTACAATTAGTTAAACCTATTTTGGAAAGAATACTAGGACTTACTTTTAAATAATATATTATAGTTATTCTAATTATAATAATAACCCTAATAACCCTAATACCCTTAATTATAATTATTTTTACCTATTTTTATTTATAATACTAGGACTCACTTTTAAATAATATATTAGAGTTATTCTAATTATAATAATAACCCTTATAACGCTAATTATAATTAGTTAAACCTATTTTAGAAAGAATACTAGGACCCACTTTTAAATAATAGATTATAGTTATTATAATAACTATAATTAGTATTATACTATTACTATAATATTAAAAAATATAAAAGAGAAAGGAATTTTATTTTATTAATATTTTAAAAACCTTAAAATACTAAATAACTAAAAAGTCTAGCTTTTTCTATATTAATTTACTTATTCTTACTAGTATTTATATTTTATTTATTTATTAGTTATTTATCTTAAATTAAAGTTTAACACTAATAATATTATAAGTTATATAAGTTATATAAGTAATAAAAGTAATATAGCTATTATAAGCTATTATAAGCTATTATAAGCTATTATAAGCTATTATAAGCTATTATAAGCTATTATAAGCTATTATAAGCTATTATTAGTTATAATAAGCTATTCTTATTAAGTTTATTAGTAGTTTATTTTAGTTTAAGGTTTTTTTTAATTAAAAGTAATAATTATAATTCATAAGAATAGAAAATAATTAATAGTAATAGTAAATAATATAATAAGAAGGTTTTTCTTAAAGTTATATTAGTAAAATAAAGTATAAAGTATAATAGTATTATTAAAAAGTTATAATATTATATATAACCCTAGTTATAGTAAAATCCTTAAAATAGTATAATATTATAAATTATATAACTAATTTAATAAAATAGCTAATAATATTAGGGTTTTATTAACTAATTCTCTTTTAATCCTAATAATAACCTTAGTTAATAAAAAGTCCTACTTTTTTTTTTACCTAATAATATATTTGTATTGTTTGTAGTTAGTATAGTTACTACAAAGGTCTTTGTATTATATTGTATTTAATACAAATTATATTGTATTGTATTTTATTTGTATTTTATTGTATTTTGTATTGTATTTAATACAATATAATACAAACAATACAATACAATACACATTGTAGTGCAATACTCTGGTTAGGGAGAGCGCCCTTAAATCCTAGGATATATAAGGGTAACGCGTACTAACTAGGATAAAACCCTTAGTAAGACAACAGGTAGAGATAATGTATTAGAAGTACCTCTATAGACTAGTTATTACTATAGCGCACTATGTACCTTTTAGGTACAAAAGTCGGGTGCTGTCTGCACCTCTGATTGATCAAATTGAACGCTTTTTATCATCATTATACACCCCTACCTGACACTATGCCATGCCATGCTATATCAAGCTATAATAATCCGTACTGTGCTGTGCTGTAGCTGTGCTGTGCTGTGTGTGCCATGCTGTGTGTGCCATAGGTTGGTTGCACTTTATACAATGTGTGTCTCCGTTAACCATGTTTTTGTCTAGCCCAGAAAGAAGTTGCATGTTTGTTGAAGCAAAAGGCAAAATCTGCTCTCGGAATATTACCACTCCTTGGCCTGCAGGCAGTAGAGTCTTCCTCCATCTCACGTGGCACACAATACATACATACATAGTAGCAGGCCAAGACTGCAACAACGTCAGACTGATGCTATCCTCGGGGCATTATCATCTTTCTTCCTCCTCTTCCCCGCATGTCGGCCGTCAACTTGTAGCCAGGAAAGGAATTTCTCTGGAAAAAAAAAAAAAATTTCCCTCACATCATTACATATCTCGCGGTGACCTCACTGTGCAGGTGGCAGCCCCCTCGCCAAGAAAAAAAAAAAAAACCTTGAGGCTCCCTACATATGCGAGGAAACTGCCGCTGTTACCGAGTTCCTGGGTCTGTCCAGCTCCACAGCCTCTGGGTCCGCGTCCGCCGCAACGTTGTCGCACATTCCGTCACCGAAAAAAAAAAAACCGGGAAACTCTCCACGGGATGAAATACATGCATGTTGTCGTCGGCCATGTTGCTTCAACGCTCCATTCTGGTGCAGAGCGTTCGATTGTGTCGTTGCTGACCCGTGACGTTCCTCGTGAAAGAGCACGGAGCATATTCTTACAGGCAATTTTTCTGAATTGCTTCTTTGAAGAAAGAAGGAAGTCATGAAATCACAAGGCTCGCCCAGTAATAAGAAACACTTTAACGGTTCGCTGTGGGACCAAGATCCTTGCGGCCATAGATTAGCTGGGAGATCGTCAGACTGAAGTCAAACTTCAATCCTACGGATGCCTATCTGAAGGTCGTGTGTTCGAGTCACACTGGCCGCAATCGTTCATCTGTATTTTTTTTTAAAAAAAAAAGAAAGAAAGAAAGAAAGAAAGAAAAAAAACTTCGCTTCTCCTGAATAGTAGGGGTAGGGAGAGAGGTGCTGCCTGCGTGGCAGTCTTGGGGGTGGACAGCAAGGACATTCGCAGGGGCATAGATAGGCGCTTAGCAAGTAGGGGGGCCAGGGAATTTAGCATAGGAGTATATTAGCTATTGTTCGTTTGGAAAGGAGAGGCAAAGGGGTCTTATTAGGTGTGGCTATCGTCTTGGGGTCATGGGTGGAATCATACATGGTGATTCGTAGAAAGAGGATGGATGCCCGGCTGATACATATGTATTGAGAATGTCCTAATTACAAAGTCCCAGATTATTCCTCCATCTTGACATCGCTATCCTTGCCCAAGTTCTTAAGCAGGTAGCTTCGCTTAAAGTATTCGTTTGGATGAACAATCGTCTCCAGCTGATTGGAGGTCATGACGCTCTCATCCTTGGCCTTCTTGATCTCGGCCTTGTGGACATGTTCGAATACACTATTGTTTCGCAATGTCAGCTGTCTTCCGTCGAGTCATCAATAGCAATTTTTTTTTTCAAATCAAATCAAGGCATCAAGCCATCTTTCAAACTTACCGGTTGCAAGCCATGTGAAACTTTTGCTTGTCCTTGTCCTCCTTGACACCCTGCAGTACTGATCGGTCTGAAACACCCATTGCTTGCACCAAAGCCGTGAGGTTTTCGATATTGAAGTGCCTATAGGGGCAACCGTGTGCCTCTCCGGGGCCGGGGGGATGTTCCGTCAAGATTTTCTGACAGCTGAAAGGGCTGTAACCGCCGCCTCTGCGATTGGAGTCACCGCCAACGTCGCCGTAGGCGTGGCGCACATTGTATCGATATTCCTTGTTGAACTGGTCGTCGGTGACCTTGTTGAAAGAGCTCCGCCAGAACATCAGGGACTCCTCCAGATTCAGGCCGATACCCTTGAGGAACAGTGTGTATTGCAGGCGACCGTAATGCTTGAGATGAGCGTCTCGCCGTAATGATCGGTGCAGGTGGGACATGCAAGCTGGAAAATGCTGTGACAGGTTGTCGATGTTGGACGCGGTGATTTGCGCGCCAGCCGGAGCCGACGAGTTGGAAACGTAGGCAGAATCCGGGGTGATGAAGTTTTTAGAAAGATGGTTCAGAATCGGGGTCAGACGATCGTCCTCGTCCAGGCGCGGTAGTGCCCGAGCGGTAAGCTACTCAAGACAGGCAGTGTCAGTCTTGTTGCATCGTCTACTGTCTGCACATCCGTGGTCAGTCACACCTGGAACGCCATACCTCGAGCTGTTTCTCCAAACGGGATGAGAACTCGGCGACCACCATACTTGATTGCTCACGCCCAGGAACAAAGGCCTTGCCCTGCTTCAAGAAGACTCTCCTGCCTTCGATCATGTCAGGTACCCTCTCCCAGTCGACTTTGAACCACATGTCATCCTCGATCCCTGACTTCTTGCCAATCATAGATGCCAGGTCTGCAGCATATTCTCTCTTCTCATCGTCCGTCACAGCCTCCCACCAATCCAAATCAAGACTCGACACGAAAGCAGATCTCTCGGATAAGCCGTCATTGTTGAATCGCAGGCGGAAGAGCATTGTTTCAACACGCGTAAACCGGCGGCGCAAATCCGCGGTCGAGGAAAAGGCCAGCCGAAGAATGAAGTGGCTGTAATGATCCTTTTGCCTCTGGGAAAACAGTCGCGCGGTAGAAGAGCTATTCGTATCTAGAGGGATGTATTTGTCCAGTATAGGCTTCATATGTGTAGCTGTTTCGGCGAGAGATCGGTTGCGAAATGAGCACGCTTCCAGCTCAGCCAGAACTACCAGATTGTGTCAGCTACTACGTGCGTTTCCTTACAACTGTATGACAACAGGAAGCTGCGTACCTCTCAGTCGATCAATGGCCCATTGCTCAAACTGCTCAAGCGTGATGTCTGCTGTCGGCGCATCCGTGTAAAAGTTGAGTCTGTGAGGGTACTCAGCGTCCTTGTACTGAGGTGTAGCGAACTGCTTCTTTCGATGATCAACGACATTGCGTCGCTTCGGGTCTACCCGACTGAAATCTTGTCGCAGCATTTCGGGGTCGCCTAGTACTGAATCTGGCTGAAAGATGCTAAAGACGTGACGTCTTGTCCAAAGGGTCTGTGAGTGAGTAATGTATCGAGAATCCAACGTGAACGGAGGTTTCTGTGGAAGACGCGTCGCGGCGCGGAATCCAGGTGGGGCCGATCAATTAAAAAGTAGCTAGCCAATCACATGCGCTCTCTTAATCTGTTTTAAGCACCCTTGCCTAATTATTCCGTGCACCTGCCCCGCCTCGCCTCACCCCATCCTCGACGTATTACGGATATTATCTCGTCAATGCCATCTGCCGCCGCAAAGTACGCAGAACGACATATGCCATCGCATGTTTTGGCCAAGAACATAAGCTCGCGGCTCCGCAAAGATGCCTTTACAGCCTTGCACAACAAGGCAACTAGTCGCAATTGCAACGTAATTCGGACGCTGAAAAATACCATCCGAGGTAGGGACTTTCCGCCGTCTTATTCTCACCATCCTGCAAGCTCTTGAAACTTGACGAAGAAAACGCCTTGGGATCAAGTGACGATCATTGGGCCTGGAGCATGGTCAAACCTCTCGCGTTTCGCTGATACGCGGCTGGTAATGACGTGGCTAAGTGGAAGAGCAATCATCCACACATCGAGGACAATGTTGTAAATGCCATGCAACCACGCAAAAAGGTTGAGGTTGATGCAATGGCCCGTCGAATCCTTTTCGACGTGCTGTGTCCAGTACCTACTCACAGGTGTGCAGGAAAAAATGCCAACGGTGACAAAGACGACACCAAAGATGACGTTCAAGATGCAGGTTCCCGTCAAGAGGCGACGAATGGTGTCTCCAGGAAAGATGCCGAGGTAGAACAGAGATAGACTCAGCTTGACGATGGCCATCTCAGCCAAGTACAGAATCTGAAGATTAGAAACTTGCAATTGTGTGTTTTTGTGTACGGCGTATCTTTTCGTTGGCCGGGGAGAGCAGAGCGTTCAAATCAAGCAAGACTTACACAGGGCCTCCGTCAGGTCACAAGCTCGCAGGACACATGGCGTCGCCGAGCCCGACATTTGTGTGTACTGCCCGACACATATACATTGGGGATCGGTAGCCGAGCAGCCTGCCTTGGCCACAGAGTCTGTGAGGCATTGTAGCTAGATTCATTGACGTCTTGTTGGTTCAATGTTTGGAAATTCGTCATTCTTGTTTCCCGCGTGTCCTTATGTTTGATGATCTAGATGGCACATCATCATCATCAGCAGCAGCAGCAAAAAACAGCGAGAAACCTACCGCGCATGATGGCACCATGGCCACGGATGATGTGAATTGGGCGAGCGTAGGAGCGGTTCCCGCGTCACCTAGACAAAGCCGTGGCAGCGCCATCATGACAGCCGGGAAGGCGAACCCCGGCTGGATCCTCATATCGACAAATCTTTGGGTATATGTATACATGTATATGAATATACGTGCCGGGCAACTTTCTTCCGGGTTCACGAATGCATTCGGTCTTTATTGGCGTGATTTAGAAAGCGATTGGGTAGGTTGAAGAGAAGAAGAGTAATCAGCCTCGACGGCGGGTGAGGAAGCAAACGCGCGAGTGAGAGAAACGACTACCAACAAGACCAACAAGGCCTCCTCTCACCATGCAACTTGTCTGGTCGCGGCGTCATCTTCACCAAATGCGCTGGAAGCAATTTGCCTCGGATCCCTGTGCCTGCTCCATGATTCACGATGTTATCGCCCGATGTCACTTGCAAGTGCCACAATTCGTCAGGATAAATGGATAAAAGCATGCTTTAGAAGCTGCCCAATGGTATAGCGATCGACACTGTTCTGAAATACATAGAGGCTGCGAAAGTCGACGATGTAATCCTGCATGGTCTCCGTAGAGCATCTGCCTCCTGCTTGGCAGGAGGAAAGGGAGCCCAACTCCCAAGGAGTCGCCACGAGTTTTATTTTCCCCAGACATCGCCACGTTCACTAGCAACACAAAGACAGAACCAATCTGCGCAACTGTTACAGACATCACATGTCTGGCAAGTACTCGGCCTGCTCGGCCTGCTCGTCCCAGGGTCTGGTCTGAGGCCGCTCGTTGTTCAGAAATCATGCCAATTACACTACTGAGACTAGTGTTGACTGGTGAGATAATGTGCCTGTCTTCAGTGTTCGCCAAGACATCGTTCGACACCAACAAGAAGCATGGCATTGGGCCGACAAAGGGAAGCTTGCCTTGGCCTGCCGTCATCCGTTCCCGCTGTGCGCCGGGCGAAGCGGTGGCCCTAGCAATGGATCTGAAGCTAGGCGTTAGCCCCATGCCATATGCCTCTAGCTTACTGCCCTTATTACGAAGTTCGTCTAGATTTGATCGGGAGCGTTTATGCAGCATCCCCTCTGGCGTAACGAGCATCCCCCTCTGTCTAGTTATCTGAGGGATCCAAGGTTCCACCATGTGATCACCCTGTCTTTAACCTCTCTGCTAGGTGCCTAGTACCGGATGTCTAAGCCGCTTCCGTAGCCATAAAGGGATGCTTGCTACGCCAGAGGAGATGCTGCATAAACGCTCCTTATATTATCCTATGCAAATCTTCGAGGGTTACTACTAAAGCCCTAGCCTAGCTCAAAAGAGAGATAGCTCTGGGTACAGGATTACCTAGGAGCTAGGTGGTGGTGTTATCGCAAGGTGTATAGGGGATAATGTACGCACAAATTAGTGGCCAGTCGGCTGCGCCTCTTTTTTTTTTCGTGCAAGACCACCATCTTAGTCAAAGAAGGGGTCCATGCCCAGTTCATTGGCTATCTTTTCGAAAGTCTCGTACTGATCCCTTTCCTCCTCGGTGAACTCATTTTTGGGAGATGCTCTTCCGCCCATGAAGTTGTTAATGGTACCCTCTGTGCCCTCATGAGGCAGATCCCTCATCTCGGGCCAGTGGTCTGCGCGGTCCATGACGGCTAGGCCGTGCTTTTCGCCATGGAACATGCGCCGCAACTTGGCTCGGGCGCCAGTCACCTTGACGAGCTCGATCTTGCGATAGCCCATGAACACGATAGACTCTTCCTCGTAACAGGCAGAGTATCCCTGTTCGCGAATGACACCAAATTTGGCTTCTCCACCGACACTGATGCCCATACTGGGGTCGATGGGGATTTTTGCAGAGGCTCCAGCTCCCACGTTGGAGCCGTGTAACTGCGTCTCTTCGAGGTTCGTAAACGTCACGATGTCGGTGACGAAGTAGCCCACGCCATGATTGTCCTGTAGCAACTCGAAAAGCTCGTCGAAATATTGCTTGTTATGGAGGAGATCCTTGAACTTTTCGCCGGGCAAATCCATGTGCCAAACTCGAGCAATGGTGGCCAGGTTTTCACTGCTTCTCGAATTGGCTCGATCGACAAATGCATCAATGATGCTGGAAATGGTGGCCTTGAGTGTCGCGTCGTGAATGTTTCTCTCCCAGAACCTCACATTGTGCACCTGAACTGGCTTAGGATCCAAGTCTGTAACTAAGTCCTTGGGAGGTTTGGAAAATCGATGAGGGATGCGGCTCTCGGTGGGCCAATCGGGATATTTGACCACGCTGCCCATGAGCTTGTCGCGGTATTGAGACGCGTCAAGCCGAGGAGCTATAAGCCAGAGACCCTTTCTCCGCTCGGCCGGCGTCAATGTATCAGCTGTGTTGGTTGATGTGGTAAATGTCAAGCCGTGTTAGTTGACGTGGTTGTGGTCGATGTGGTCGATGTGGTCGATGTGGTCGATGTGGTCGATGTGGTCGATGTGGTCGATGTGGTCGATGTGGTCGATGTGGTCGATGTGGTCGATGTGGTCGATGTGGTCGATGGTCGATTCGATGTGGTCGATGTGGTCGATGTGGTCGATGTGGTCGATGTGGTCGATGTGGTCGATGTGGTCGATGTGGTCGATGTGGTCGATGTGGTCGATGTGGTCGTGGTTGATTTGGTCGATGTGGTCGATGTGGTCGATGTGGTCGATGTGGTCGATGTGGTCGATGTGGTCGATGTGGTCGATGTGGTCGATGTGGTCGATGTGGTCGATGTGGTCGATGTGGAAGGCTTTGTAGTTGGCATGAGGTTGGTTCTTGTAAATTTACAGCGATCCTGATTCAGAGCAGCTGGCAGCTGATGAGCGCACATGCCCGATGACCAATATCTCTGTAATACTCTGTACATGTAACCCTGACATGCGCCTCCCACAACGGGTTGTGTCATTTGGCCACCAGCGGCCTCCCGTCCGGGCTCCACAGTGACACTGCTGATGAGACTGTTGCACGAGAGAAAAGAGGCGCAGCCGATACGAACTGTGGCGGGGCTGCTAATAATAAGGTGTGGAACGATGCAGGCGATGTCAAAAAGTCAGAAGGAGAGAAGATAATGAAGATTTACTATCTAGGAAATCGGAATTAATAGAATCTATTCACAAGTGAATCTAGGTCTTCAAACGAAGCCTACGATAAAATGTGGTAGCAAGCGCGCTGCGTGAATCTGCACTCACAAACGAAGAGGGGATGACAGAAGGGATGACAGGGGTGATGCCTCAGATTTGAGGCTGCAGTGTGAGGCTGTGATGTGATAGCCTTGATAATTAATATAATATCACGGAGTATTCTTTCAAACTGCGGTTCATGGGGTCTGTTCTCGGCCCAGCCTTGCACCGATGGACGTGACCCATCATACTATCCCGCAAGAGATATTTCAAAGAAAAATGATTCCTGTTCATAAGCCTCGCGCGGGCGCCACCACGTGGACTTTTGAAAGTTGAGCGCTACATATACAATGCTCCACAGTGCACACCGTCCTTCCGTTATCGAAAACGCCGCTTTGCTTCTCGTCATTTGTCGACCTGCGCTACGTTTTGAAGTCGTTTTTTTTTTCTTTTTTTTCTTTTTGCGCACTTATCGAAATCACAATTGGGTCTTTCACAAAGTTTCGAAATAATCAAAGTCGTTCCAAGAGAAAAGAGGCAGGGTTTGGATGGCGGATACGCTGGAGCCCCTTCGAGGATTACTCCATCGCGTGCGAGGAGCTGTCTCGAGACACAAGAATGCCGAAATCAGTGGACTACGAGTGGTTCACGATCCAGAAAATGCAGACATTGAGTAAGTCGTTGATACGAAACCCTGTTATTGATCTCATAATGTTCATTGAAGCTGGGTTCTGATGTCATGATAGTATCGTTGCAGTACATGGCCTTGGCGGCCAAGGTTTCCGCGCATGGATTAATGGGGATTCCAAAGGAGGCAAGTCCAAGTCGTGGCTCGAGGAGTTGTTGGGCGCCGACATCCCCAACGCTCGCATCATGACATATGGCTACATCTCCGACGGCGTCAGCTATCGGTACATCGTGCGCAATATTGTGTATGGTCGAGCGCTTGACCTCGCCAAGGCGCTTGCTGCCCAAAGACAGCGAGACCATACCAATCGCCGTCCACTTTTCTTCATTGCACATAGCCTTGGTGGGTGGATCGTCAAGCGTGCGCTGATTATTTCTAGCGAGGCTGCTGATTCGGACCTGAAAGACATCGAATTGTCCACCTCTGGAGTCGCCTTCTTCGGTACACCGTCGCCCGGTCGCCCGTCTTCGCCTTCGCCGCTGGCTCACGTAATACGAAGGACAACATCTGGGCTTGCCGACAACGGTCAATCACGAGCCGCGAAGTCTTTAGCATCGCAGGAACCCCATGCTAGCGACATGGTGTGGCTCGAGCATCAAATGGATGCATTTAAAGCTATCACTGCCAACCTGCCCAGACTCTCATTTTATGAGACGAAGCAGACACGCGAGGGATATGTAGTGGAGCGGAGGTATTCCATGACTGGCTCAGATGGTGTTCAAATCGGGCTGCAAGCCTCTCATTCAGAACTTATCAGATTCAATGGTCGCGACGCAAATTACCAGACTTTTATTGGAAAATTTCGCGAAATGGTGGACACAAGCACGGCTTCGGGCTTGGCTGATACGAAAAGGAAGGCTTTTGACTTTGCAGCAGGTGAGTTCCTTTCGTGTATCCCAACTTGATATCACGCATGGAAGCGGCTTTGTTAATACTGTACCTCAAGTGCATCTTCTCGAGTACCTTTCGCAAGGTTACTCAATTCCGTACCGACTACCCAACGAGTCAACTCCCATCGTCCCTCGACTAGATCTTATCGATCGACTAGAACATATGCTCACCAGTGATGCAGACCCCTTAATTGTGAAGTTGGGCATCGTCACCATATGGGGCTTGCCTGGCACTGGCAAGTCTACTCTCGCACGACACTATGTGGAAAGGAATCGTGGAAATCTGTCTTTCGTCTTCTGGATTCGAGCTGAGAGTTGGCAGACCGTCATTGCTAGCTATCTGGAGCTTGCCAATACTATTGTCGAACACTACGCCAAAGAAACTCCGCGAACTGAAGTAGAAAACGACTTGGGACTCACGGGCGTCGAGGACATGCTCAAGGTAAAGAGTGTCCTTCAGCTTGACACGTCGCGTATCAGATCAGTCGTGCGCGCCGTCAAGGACTGGCTACTACGTCCAGATAATGTTGGTTGGCTGCTTGTGTTTGACAACGTCGAGCCCTCGTATGACATCTTTGACTTTATTCCACTCACCCTGTCCGGCAAAGTCATCTTAACATCTCAAGATAGCAACTGTTGCTCATGGGGGACTACGTTACGAGTTGATGCCATGGACGAGGCGGAAGCTATCAGTTTACTGGAATTGATTCTGGGAGATGATGCAGTACAGGAACCGACTCAAGGTGAGAGAATCAACACAACAGGTGTCGTTTCATAATCAGAATTAACCAAAATGACAGCGATCGCAGCATCAAGACTCGTGCAGCAACTTGCCTACCATCCACATAACATAGCCATAGCGGCTGCAACAATCAGAGCCAAGGGGCTAAGCGTTTCAGAATATCACACCATCATTGAGTCAAAAACTCCATTGACACTATTAGGGTCAACACTTCATCAGTCTCCTGTGACCAAAACTGTTTTGCAGATTAGCTCTATGCTGTCCGCCTCAGCCATACCGGTTGCCCTATTTGGAAACGTCTCCGAACCGAACCACGCTCCAGAACGATTCAGGGCTATTCTCGAGGAGATCAGAGGTAAGTTCAAGGTCGAGACTCAAATGATGGATAATCACTTTTTTTCTGACATAGATGCATCTAGTCTGTCAGGAGTCTGAGCACCTAGATGACGTACTGCAGTACCTTCTCGATGAGAATTTTATCCAAACAACGGCCACTCCCTCGGATACGTCCTCGTCAGCCCTTTCCCCTTCCTCGCCGTCTTCTTTGCCTTCGTCTCAGACATCAACCTCTTTAGACTACTTTGTTGTCGACGCAGAAGCTCGTGACCACGTTCGGTCAATGCTCACGGACGATGAGAAGGTGAATCATGCTTGGATGGCGTGCAACGTTTGTGTGGATGGGATCAAGCTGAAGGAAGCCCAATCATCCACTTTTCAGGAGATATACGATTTTGGCAGAATTATGGGACCCCATGCCAAGACTTGTTTTGACGATTGGTCTGGCGTTCTAGAAGGGATGCCAGACGATGGCGACATTGCATGGCATGTCCTAGGGCAAGTTTGCATGACGCAAGGCGCACTGGACCAAGCCATTGGATGCTTTGAGCTGTCTCTGCGCCGAGGGTCGAAGGAAATGGATATTAGAGCGCGCGCCGAGGCAACCTTATCTCTGTCGTCACTGCTGCAGAGGTTGGGGAAGTTTAATAGGAGCCGCGAAATCTTAGCAGACCTCAACATCGACTCCATCGACTCCATCGACCAAGCTATTGGGTTTCGGGTTGCTTTGGCCAGGGCCTCGGCTACAGCTGCTCAAGGAGAACTTGCCAATGCAGGAGATCAATACGAAATGCTAGAACTCGAGCAAGAGGCGGCCCTAGGACCAACAGACTTGGCCACTGTTGGCACGGTACAGCAGCTAGCATCCACACTCGAACGACTGGGCAAATTAGAAGAGGCACAGGCCTTGTATAGACGAGTCTACCTATCATATCAGAATATGTACGGCCAAAATGACCGCATGACCCTTGAGGCTCTTGACGATTTAGCAAACAGTTGCAGGGAAAGCTTTGCCATTGATGAAGCAGAGACCCTGTACAAACAGTCTGTGGATATTCGGACGCGAGCTCTCGGGGCTGATCACCCGCAAACGGCCTACGCAATTCAGAATCTCGCCGTCATCGACGACTTGCGCAGCCGCTACATTGACTCTAAATTGAAATACCAACACGCGCTGAACATCATCGCTCCCACCCTCGGAAAGGCCCATCCGCTCTACACGACCACAATGGAGAATATGGCGCTGTCTACTCGGCGGCATGCGCATTCCCTGGCCGATAATCCAACCACGAGACCTCCTTCATCTCGCTCATCCTCGCAGTACAGCAGACCAAAACCTCAGAGGCGCAAGGAAGATGTGGTCTTACGAGGAGCCACCAGCCAGCGGCTGTTTGAGGAAGCAGAGCGGTTGTATCTTGATATACTCACCATCAAGAAATCAGCCAAGAGTCTTTATTCCGACCAAGATGTGGTATCGACGGGTTCAAAACTGGCCGAGATGTACGAGAATGAAAAGTTTTTTGAGAGCCGACGGGGCGAGAAAGTCGATTTGCTCAAGGCCATGCTGAGAGATGGGCGGAGACGGGGTACTATTTGACATGGAGCCTTGACGCACCCATGTTACTTGGGTGACCTTTACGAATTGTTACGGATGCCCTTGGTTTTCTTTATTTTTTTTATCTTGATCCTTTTTCCCCCTTTGCAAACGATCATGCCAGATATGTCAAAATTATGTCACACGCACAATATTTCATGTAATGAGACATGTTATTTGGGGCTCGGTCACCGTCATGACCTGTAATTACGAATTGTCACGGATGCCCTCGGTTTTCTTTATTTTTTTTATCTTAATCCTTTTTCCCCTTTGCAAACGATTATGCTAGATATGTCAAAAATTATGTCACACGCACAATATTTCATGTAATGAGAAACGACGGTCAGCAAAAAAAAAAAAAAATTGAACGGGTTTGAATATCGCCATGTATGAAAACATGTATTTCCAAGGAATGCATCCTGTCATTCATCATGACAAACGAAATTCTTTTTTTTTTTTTTTTCAAATCCGCTGTTGATATGCAACGTCCCCCCTCTTCCCGCTTCGGTTCACTTTTGTACCCAACCAACTCCCTTCAGTTCAGGAATGCCAAGTACCCGGTTACCAAATGTCCGCACATCGTGACGCCAAATGAAAAATGAAAAAAAATGCGTGCCCTAGATTTTCCAGTATTTTTGCCTTCCTTTGGCATCAATTGCCTTTCTTTTTTTTTTCCATTCTGAAACCACCGGTTTGCGCTGTAATAAGAGAATTCTTGAAACTGGCGTGTTCTTAATAAATCAAGATATTCGTGCTCTTCGGACCTGCCGAGCCCCCTCCTCATACGACATCGTGTTTTGCCGGCGGCGGCGGCGGTGGGATGGGTCTGCCGCCGTCGACAATGATCTGCTGGTCGATTCGATCACCAGTTTTGCCGTGCTCGACGCGCTTCCATGTTAGGATGCGGGCCTCGTTGGTGTCGACTTCGAAGACGCGCAGACGCCGGATGAACCCTCCGTAGCCGCCGTAGCCGCCGAAGCCGACGCCGCCGGCATAGCACATCCATAGAGCGGGCTCCTGGACCTGCGGGGGGGGGCTGTTGGTCGGGAGGGGGTTGTTCCCGAGATGATGTCGGCTGGGTCACGTTTCGGAGAGACAAGAGGCAGTAGTCGTTGCAGTGGTCGCTGGTTGGTTGGGATTGAGGTAAGTATAGGAACGAACGTTCAGTGGGTCAAGGTCCAGGGAGCAAGGAGTTTTGTTTGGAATACGTACTGTCCTGCGCTGACCGTGACGACGCCCTGCTCGACGAGGGCATCTCCGAAACCGGAGTTGTAGACGGGTGCCGTGACGCCCTCTTTCCAGTCGCCTACACGGGGTAACTGGGGACTGGCGTATTCGGTGAGAGGGATGTGGATGAAGGCCATGTCCATGTGGCGATGGCTGTATTGCGAATGGGCGTGCTTGAGGCCGACGGCTGTTTTCTTAAACCAGTCGATCTGGCTCTGCTTGATCCAGTCGTAGCCGGGGTACTTGCGCTCGTTGGGGGAATACGCGTGCGTGTCGAGGAAGTAGAGGGTGAGGGCGGAGTGGTCGGAGCCGCCGCGGGCGAGGATCTCGACGTAGTAGTTGCCCACGCCGGCAATGTCGGCGGGGCCGGCGCTGGAGAGAGAGTAGGGGAGGATTTCGTACAGGGCCATCTGTCGCGCGCGCGACATTGTGGATTCATCGTCGTGGTTGCCGAATATGCCGGCGTAGGGAATCTTGCGCTTGCTGAGGAGGGAGGCGATTTTCAAGATGGCCTATTCATTTCAAGTTTCCAACCGTGTGGTTAGTTTTGTCGATTGCAAATAGTGATGATGATTTGACAAGGGTGTAATATAGGCGATGGATGTGACGGGGGAGTCATAGATGCAAAAGCCAGAGAACGAGGAAGAAGAGAGAAAGTAGGTTTCAAAAGACTCGCGTTTGGGGAGAACTTTTACCGTTGGCGCATCAGGCGCAGTTTCTCCATTGACTTGGTCACCACTGAGCACGACAAAATCCGGCTTCTCCTCATCCAGCATCTTGGCGACGAAATCTAGGGTCCGGGGATCCGCCTCACATTTGCCTCCGGCGTACCCATCTGGAACGGGCTCGCGGCACTCTCCCACGCCATTACTAAGATGCAGGTCTCCGATCTGCATAATCTTGAAGCGGCCATTATCCGCGATTCTAGGCTTCGGCTTCTTGTGCTCCTTTGGTACGCCGCGATGGATGCTGAGGTGGACACTCAACGGACCGCCCGGATCCATGAGCAGCTGCATTCCAGTGATTGCCCAGCCGTCGCGGGCTTCCACGGCATCGTCCCCGAAAAGCACGTCAACGTCCGTGACGGCGTCGCTAGAGTCGCTGGACTTTCTCTTGCCAGATCGCTTGATCCATAGACCGCACGAGCGACGTTCCCATTGTTCACCTGACTTGGGTGCCTTGCCCTCCTGCGCTTCTGCTGGGTTGAGTCTCCCCACGGACACGTCCATGACCACCTTGTCGTCGGCTGTCAGATCCTCCTCGTGTTTGCGACTGATGTAGAGGTATGCCTTGGAGGTCCATGATCGTCTGAGGTACAGCTCTTTGTCGACCCGATGCCAGATGGTAGAGTCGGGCTCGCATGATGAGAAGAAACTGCGCTTCCAGCAGGTAACAATGTCTATATCGGTGATGACGAGCCCAGGGTGGTGCATGGGCATGTATCCGTGTATGGCATTAGGGAGAACTCTGTAATTCCGGTCGAGGAAGAGGATGACGACGAAGATGAACGCCAGCGCTACTCCCAGCTGAGTGAGAGTGCGAACCTAAAAGTAGAAACAGCAGGCGGGATCAGCTATGCGGGCCAAGAAACATGGGAAGAGCGGCGCACAAAGGACAAGCGCATCGCGAATACATTGGCATGGGACACACACAATCCTTCTTGTCATCATCATGACGATGGAATAATGAAGCACCGACACCATCGGGTGCCAGCGGCCGCGCTTCGGTCGGAAACAGGCCTGCGGTCTGGAGGGCGTGGACGTTCGGAAAGGGACTGATGATGAGAGGTGAGGGTTGGGGGCCTTGGCGTCGTTGGAAAGCAGCTATGGCATGACGAGGGTAGCTCGAAGAATCGTTCCGGCGTACGCGATTATTATTGTCTGCTTGTTGTTCGAGCCGCGCCGGGGCAGAAGCATCAACCAGCTACTTCCGTACAGAGCAGAGCAAGATGATTGTGTTGCGAATGTACATAACGATACGTTCTCCACAAAACCCTTTTTTTTTTTTTTTTTTCCTCCTCCGTTTACATGTATGTATTACATGTACAGTGACAGGTGTACGTACATCGGGCGGGCGGCAAAAGGCGGGCACATCCACTCCACTTCATCATCAACTGGGACCCGATTTACCGAAAGCCCTATCCAACATGGGCGGGCAGGGCAATTCTTTCCGAACTGAGAAGAGAAGAATTGGCATGGGAATGTAATCCATAGGTCATGACGAGATTCGTTGTTCAATATGGCGATTCGCTCTCAACCACCACTGGTCCGTCCTACACCAGTCATGAACCGCTCAGCCAACGACGGGCGATTCGCCTCCTCTGCGCAACAAACACATCATCATCAATCCGTCCCAGTGGCATCGCTCGGACGGGACGCGCGTTAATGATTGTCTGTTCTCCTCGGTTGATATGCTTTTTGCGTTGTGTTCATGAGTCACCCTGGCCTGGCGACCCAATCGATGGAGCTCGGAACCAACCCATAACCCTGGAACCTGGATGTGTGTTTGACCGAATAACATGTGCACCAGCCCAAGTCGTGCGATCAACATGAGCATCATGTCCCATCTGCCGTAGCCTTCGTCGTCATCAACCACGCGAATTCGAGCGCAAGGGGTCCTGGACACGCAAGCCTTTGAGAACCAACGGAGTGATTCCGTGGATGCGTAATGCCTACGCAACTTCTCTCTTTTTTGCTTCTTCACTGCTTTGCCTTGCCCCGCCGAAGATAACGCATGTGCGTGCCATGATAAGCAAAGGTTGTGTGTGACGCCGTTTGTAAGTTGTCCACTGCGCAACAGACGATGTTGCAAGCGACGTGGTCCTCATGAGGACACGTCTCGCATCATGTAAACATTCAAATAATCACCGCAGCCAGTTTCTCAATCTGCGCAAAAAAAAAAAACCACCGATAAGCATTCACCGATATATTCCAACCACAACCATCAAAACCCCCCGCCCCCCCCCCCCAAATTGTCAGTTTCGTGAACCCATCACATCATGAAGTTCAGTCCTTCCTCGATCCTCGGCGTCTTCTCCGGCTCCTCGCCCGATCTAGACGCCATCATCAATGTCCTCCTCCTGGTCCAAGACGACCTCGACAACCTCGACACCGTCATCAGAGAAAACGGGGCTGCTCTCGACCCCATGATTGAGGCATCGCGAATGATCATCTCCACCCTTTCTTCTGGGACACATACCATCTCCTCTTTGGCGAGGCTGAAGCTCGGCTCGTCAATCCGGCTGCTCAAGCCTGTTTCGGAGCTCAGACGGCATTCGCAGGCGCTCGCTGATCGACTCATGGGGGTGAAGCGGCTGATCGATGGTCAGGGCAACACGGAGGTTATTCGTCAGCAAGTCTGTCACATCAAGGAGGCTACTCAGTCGCTCATCACGACAATGTTGGGTAAAATCCCGTCGGAGGGTCAGAATGTTGCGAAACAGCAGGCGCAGGGGATCGTTGACATTTTGAGCAACTTGGAGATATCCTTTTCAACAGATTCCGGCTCCAACTAGTTTAGCTTCAGCAAGGGGAAGGTTGTGTGGTGTGGCGTGGCGTGGTGTGATGTGAACAGTGTAGCAGTGCATGAGCTCTTTTTTTTTCAGCAAGTAATAATAGTCAATCATGTTTCTATATATGATATGGGATATCCATCTTCGTTTTCCAGACTGACAATGGTCCGCGGATGATCTTTGTAGATCGTCAACTTGGTTCTAATAGATGTTTGTGTGTGTTCCTTCCTGTAGGGTACGCCGATCTTCTCAGCTCACCGAGCCGGCCGACTGGGACTAGCGCGAATTACTAACAGCTCGATCTAGTCCGTAGCCAATCCCGCCATGCAGCGCTCAGGAACGCGCGCTGGAAACCTGGCCTGCAGCTAGCTTCATCAAGTTCCAGCCACGACTTCACGACCTCTCCGACATCTGATCCCGCGCAACAGCATATTGCACACATCCATCCTTGGACCTACCTCGAACTCCGTCCCGTAATCAGATAACTTTGAGCGGTGAGAAGACATATTGAAGACTGCATCGCCCTCTGCTTTTCGACCACGACCGATCGCTGCGAACACGGCCGCATCGTCCGCGCCTCCGCCCTTGCCTGACCACCGTCGAGCAAGACATTGGCATCGCGACAATCCTCCTAGTACTGCGCATCGCTTACGAGGCCATTTGGGAAATATTCAGAAAATACAACTCCGCTCAGAATGACAGACTACAACGCCCTCAAGGTCCCTGACCTGAAAACCATGCTGGGGCAACGCAAGCTGCTCCAGACTGGAAACAAGCAAGCTCTGATTGCACGATTGCAGGAGGATGACGAGAAGAATGCACCAGTTTCGGCCGATGATGAAAAGCCAGGTGAGTGCACCGACGTGCCCAGAAACGCCTTCTTCCCGCACACACACGCTATGGACGAATTTCGTCTTCTCGCGACAGCCCCGGAAACAAGTGTCTGATGCGATGCTGCAGATGCCAAAGAAATTACCTACAGTGACGATGAAGCTCCCGTATCCAAGCCTGCCGTCGAGGAAGATGCACTCGCCGTCACCGAATCAAAGCCAGAGGAAGCTTCCGCGTCAGAAGAGGCCGCCGTCCCCGCTGGAGGAGACGGCTCAGCAGCAGAGACTACAGAGCCAGCCGCGCCGGCGCCATCGTTCGCAATGGGCCTGCCATCTACTGCCGCTGAAGAAGAGGCCAACAAGCGTGCTGAGCGCGCCAAGCGATTCGGCATCGAAGAGGATGTCGAGGCGAGGCAGCGCGCTGACCGAGCCAAGCGATTCGGCCTTGATCAGAAAGAGATCGCTTCTGGTCTGGATTCTGCGCTCCCAGAACGACCATTGAAGCGTGGGCGTGGCCGCGGCATCGAAGGTGATGGAACTCGACCTGGCAAGCGCCAAAGTCTGGACCGAAGGGGCCGTCACGGCCGCGGTCCCAGAACTGGTGGCAACAGCAACGAGAGCAACAAGGAGCGTGGGAGTGGCACTCTGGACGACGCTTCTGAGAGGGCCAAGGCGGAGAAGAGAGCCGCTAGATTTGCAACCTCTTAAAAAAAAAAACCTAATACATCGTCGTTGATACATGAAGAAAAGTGTCTCCTTTTCATTTCAGCCGAAGAATGCTCCCGGCGACAGTGTCGCGACCTCACAGCAAGGCATAGAGCTTACGACGAAGATGAAGGACCAGCCAGGCGAGGTTGATTGGAATGCAAAGCAGTACGGAGTATACCAAGAACATTTCTGGTCTAATATTGTACTACTACACACGAGCGACAAGGAACAGGCTGTCAAAAAGGTTATGAAAAAATGAAGAAAAACAACGGCGTTGGAAGAGTCAATATATAAAAAGGCCCATGGGGGCTTGAAACTGGGATACACTTGATTCATCGTGGGGAAGCTCAACAACTACCATGAAAAAAAAAAGAATCATCAGCTTTGTTCAACGCGTGGGTCTGCTCCGGTCTAAACTTGCGTTGTCAACTTGCTTCCATGGAACATACTCCATATAATGAAAACGAGTGCAATCGATGTTGTTCTAACACTTTTTTTTTTTTTGGGCTCTCGAAACCAGCACCGGGACCAAGCACCGCTATATGCAATGCTCTAACCTCAAATCAAACGACCGAAATCATGTTGATGCGGCTGGGCAGACCGGGTGATCTCTGTACTCAGCTCGATCAAAGCACCTTTTCTCTTCTCTTTCTCCTCCCCCATGTGTCTGGTACCGTTTCGGTCCGTCTATCGTACTTGGATCGGAGGTGGTCCCTAATGGGGTTTGAATGAGCGTGTACCCTGCTTTTATCAACTTACTCTTCCGGAGTGCTGAATTTGCTACACGAAAGAAGTGACCCTCCTGGTCTACGAATGGAGCCCAATCGTCGGGAATATGTATGTCAGACGGGAAACGCTGGCGTTGAATTCATGTCCATGGGCTGTGGTACGTGGTCAGGTCTGGTGACACGGCGTTTACAGGGCGTTTGTATTGGAGTTTTTCCCGCTCGGGTGGTCTAACGCCTTTCTCCTTATTCTTTCTTTCTTTTCTTTTCCGGAGCTTGACCAGGGATTTCGGCAGCCCAGGTCCACTATGCATTGTTCAGCTAGGGTTGTGCTAATAGCTTGAGTTGAATGCCTGACAAGCTCGACTTGTCATGTGGACGACACGTTTACTTTGACAACGTGGGACGGGTTCATCACGGCTTGCGATAAGGCGATGACACTGTCGGTATTGGTGTTTCTAGGACACAGGCCTTGTTCACCGATTCCCATGATGGGATCCGTGACGAGGTGACGAGAAGTCACCTGCTTGTTGTTGCCCAGGTGGGATGGGCTTACGCCGGTGTCGGTACGGGTACGGCCGAGACTCCCGTGGCTTGGGCTGGTGAGGAAACCTAGCGTCGGTGTGATCTGTCGTCATTCGGGTCGTGGTAAAGAATATTTGTTGATGAGATGGGATCCCGAGTTTTTCTCATCTTGATGAACATCGAGTGTTGCCATGTTGCTTTTATTTCTATGTTCACTCTGAGTACATAAATACATCAGATGAGATACGACAGCAGAGCTCTAGCCGAACTTGCGCAGACCCTTTCTACATGCGGCTGTTGCTACATTTCGACCCTGTTTTGATCTGTAGTATCAGACGAAATGGTTCAAGGAGCATCTTGCTTACCAGAATTTACCCGTCAGCGCGGTCGCAACGTGTGATGACAGCCGGGGGGACTTCATTATTAGCATACCTACTGGTCAACTTACGCATCCAGTCCTCGAAGTCCATGACACTCCGTGACTCCTCATGCTCGAGGTTACATTCACAGCACGGCGAACGACGCGTTGAGATTTGAGCAACGACGTGGGACGAGTCATGACGAAAAGGCCTGCGTCAGTTACCAGACGGCGAGAGAAGTGGAATGCCAGCATGTGACCAGTTTGCCTCGTTGCATCGGTCAACGCGAGCTGAACCATCTCACCCTGTCTGCCGTGGTCTAGACTGACTGGATGGATATTTCCCTTCGGTGGGCGGCGGCAGGATAGAGATCGCAGCTTACGATCCAATTATCTCGTGGGTAATTCAAAGTAATGTGTAAGCTGCGTGCTTGTCCCGCTTATCGAATGCCAGGACATTGCTCCCAACAGGAATGAACAAGCTAATTCCAACCACGCAACCGGTTTCGTTGGGTCAAGCCCAACCGACCAATTGATTCATGCAATCGCCAACTTCATCGAGCACATGAATCACGCTGGATGTGAGGAACAATGGGAAACAATTGCCGCGTCTTGAACTTCAGGGGCCTCTTTGCAAGAGATGATGACTCGGATTCAAGCTTCTGACATCTCATCGCTTACCCAATGGTGTTGCTAGGCCCCCTATTCACGAGCTGGTTACCCTGGTCGCTACCTCGCCTTGCCTTACGATTGGGGCGGATTCATCAACTGAAGGATGGGACGAGTTTCAATTCATCTCGTATCGTCGAACCGGGGACCGATGGAAAAAGACGTATGCATTCAACAGTCAGTACGTGGGAAGAAAAAAATTGAAAACACACGACTGTGACCTTGGAGGTATCGTGTACTTGGATCTGATCAAGTAGTGACTTCGAATCCGGCACAGACTAACGGATGACAGCAGTAACTTGTCGTATATAGCCTAGGGTCTGTCTGGCAAGACACCGCCCCAACGTCGGTGAGCCTTGAAGTGGAAAACTCACTATTCTAGCCACGCGAGCTGTGTGCCACGTCATAAGCCGCAACTTCGTTGTAAGGTGGCGAAGCATATCCCTTTGCCATCAAAATGCCTTTGGTTCTGCGGGTTGCCTCTCAAGGCCATCACCGCCCCCAACGTCTCGACCCGGCGCATGCAAGTCCTGCAGGAGTCCGTGAGGACTTACATACATAGAGCTGTCTTGGACGCGCATACGCATGAGTTGCCACTTTTGAGACCTGCAGCTTTCAGCTTGCTTTCACTAGAGCATCGAGGGTCCTGCGAAGCGATGGCCGAATCATTTAGACTTGTATCCTTTCTTGTTCTATTTTCGTTGCAACGTGGTCGTTTGAAGATGACGCTCTTGAACACTCAGAAGGTGCATTTTTGCTTCAACTTGCTCGGCTTGTAGGCGCAGCGCGGGAGAAAGGCGTTCAAAGATGCGATACGCATTCATTGCTTGATCTTCTTGCAATGACGGCAATGCGAATGCCATGCTACTCCATGAGTCCAACACACTGACCTCGGCCCCTCCGTGATACTTGCACAGGTACTTTGATGCTGTCATGTCGTGTGATGTCAAGTGCCAGAAATTGGATACCGAGGCGGGCGAGACGCAAAGGCGAGAGGTAATAAGGCGAGACAAGGTGAGACATGCAGCGGAGCAGGAGCGAGCCAGACAGGGGAAGCTGGTCTCGCTGGCGGCTGGCGCTCTGGAGCCAACGACAGACGGCAAAGTCCATTCTGATTGGTAAAAAAAAGACAGCCTCACCGCCAATCACGGTGCCAAAAACATGGGCTGCCTCTTGCCTCTTGCAAGATGGAAGGCGCGCGGGTCGTGCGCAAGCGCAGTCTTGCAAAAGTTATGGTCAATCATCTCAAACGCTGGGAACATTCCAGAAAATCGTGTCTGAGCACTTCGTATTCCCTGCGCGTCTCTTCGCACAAATGATCACATTGTAGGACAGGTTGCCAAAGCGAATGTGGGCATGATGATGGCATTGGCACCTAGACACCATTTGTTGATTCGAATGTATCATTCATGGCCTCAAGAAATCGGGAGCCTAGATGGCGATGCCATCTTTGTCAACAAGAAACACTAGGCGATCAGAGTGCCTCTTTCAAATGCAATTGACACCGGTATGGACGAGTCGTATGTCCGATATCAACTTTATCCCCTCGACCAAATTGACTTCATCTTGCATCAACCTCCAGTCACAAGACCCAAAATTCCGATTCTGTCGCCAATTGTCTTGGTCAACATGCCTTGTTCCGTTTTGAGGCTTATTACAATGAGGCTTTTGTTGGCCCACTAGGCACATACACATCTACTCCAATTAGAGAGGGTTGACAATCTTGAAGACCAATGGTGTCGGCCACTTGATTACCGTTAAGAGGTGGTGGCGCCGATGCTCGCAGAGCAAAACAAAAGGGTTGGCGTCCAAAGGGCAAAACCTTGACCTCAGAGCGTCCTCTCGGAGTCTGTAGAATAATTAGTAAGACATGCCGTTGACGAATAACGCGGGTTGTCGAATCGCTGCACCCAGCTTGCGAGACACGCGGCGCTTTCCACTCCAGCAATCTGGTCGTGTTTCGTCGCCAACGAAGAAGGACAAACAGATCCGTTCGACTCAGCACAACGCAACACAGTCCTGAAGGCCTAGCTCCTGCCCCCTGCACCGAAATATTGTACCAAACTACCAAGTTCCAACCCACTGTATCGCGGAAACAAAATGCACGAGCAGGCGGTCAGGGGGGTCATGTTCTAATTCACTCCCCGCATGCTACAGCTATGGAGTAGCAGGTGGTCAGTCTTGCTTGGGGTGTGATCCACGAGAACTCTGCTAAGTTAGCAGGGACAACCTATAGTATAACTTATATATAGATTACTATAGGGCGGCTACTTTATACTATCTAAGCTTATATTTTATAGCTTTTTTTCACTGCCCTTATATCTAAAGCCCTTTATAACTAATATTCCCTTTATTTATAGTTAAAAAATTAAATCTATATTATAATTTATTAGTAAATACCTTATAATTTAAATATTAATTAATATTATACCTTAATCCTTATAGTTATAGCTATTCTCTATAGATTAGCTTTACTAGTCTAATAAAGAGATATTATTCTTACTTAATTTACTACTTAAAGCTTAATATAAGTAATAGCTTAATAATAAGAAGCTTAGTATTATAAGAGATTTCTTTAAGGGCTTTCTTCCTACCCTTACCCTTAAATTCCTAAATTATTAATAGGAGATAAGGCTTATTAAGAATTACTATATATAGCTAAAGAAAGTATAGTAAGTATTTTAAGCTATAGAGTTATAATCTAGTATAACTTATAATAAAGAGACTAGAAAGCTTTAAATAAGTAAGTAAAATATTAAATTTATTAAAGAGGTTTATAAGAGATTTAGTAAGGCTATTATAAGGAAGCCTTTAATTATAAATAAGACTTTTATAGCTATAAAGTAAGTAAAGGTCTTTATACTAGATCTTCTAGCTAGTAATAGAATTCTTAAGGCTTAAGATAATAAAGGCTTTACTATAGTAAAGAAGAAAATAAAAAGAGATAGCTACTCTTTAAAACTAGATAATAAAGAGAAGAATATTAAAGGCCTATAATAAGGCACTAATAATAATATTCCTTATTTTATTTAAGAGATTTAGGATAATAATAATCCCTTTAAAGTTAATAATAATTCTCTTCTTTAACTAGATATATCTAAAATTATAGGAGATAGCTACTCTCCTAGTTATAGTTCTTAAAGGCTAGCCTATAGCTACTTATTAAACCCTTTTACTAGGTTTATACCTAGTAAATTATAGCTAAATAAATTACTAAAGAGCTTATAAAAGTAAAAAGCTATAGTATAGGTAATAAAGCTTTTAGAGGTAATATTAAATATTCTTAGGCTTTATACTATAGGCCCTAGGTAGTATATTTTTTCCCTAAGGTTTATAAATATAAAAGATATTATATAAGCACTTAAAAACTACTAATTATATAGTAAAGAGCTTAGGATAGCTATAGTAATTTAAATTATTATATAGTTAAAGAAGGATTATATAAATACTCTTATTTAAAATATATTATCCTTAAGAAAGGTAAAGAAAGTATAGGTTAAATTAAACTTTAGTATTAGGCCTAGCTAGGTTATAGAAGTAAGGGTATTAATATTTTCTATAGGTATATATATTTTTACTTTTCTCTTTATAGCACTATTAGTATAAAAGCTAGGAATTTATTAATAATACTACTAATTTTATCTAATATATAATTCCTTAACCTATTCTATACTCTAATATTATTCCTAAAGCTACTTAGTAATTTATTTATAAATCTATAACCCTATATAGCGTAGATTTACCTTATTAGCTTACTTAGTAGTTACTTTAAGAGCTTTATACTTATCTAGAGGTAACTACTCTCTCTTATTTACTTTAAAGGTATAGGGTTCCCTTTTATATATTTTAATAAAGTTAAATAGACTTATAATAGTATAGATTATTTTAATCTAGATAAGAAACTTATATTTAGCTATACTATAGTAAATAATCTTTTACTTTTACTTATACTACTTAAAGACTTACTTAATAACTATTTTTAATTATAAGTGCTAATAATTAAAGAGCTTTTCTTTATTTATAGGCTATTAATAAGTAAGTGCCTAGTTTTATAAATAATACTAAACTCTTAAAAATAGTATAATTAGCCCTTAATATATACTAAACCCTATATCTCTAAGATAAAAGTAACCTTAGGGTATTAAAAATAACTTTAATAAAGCTATTTATATTAAGGTTATATTATTAATAAAACCTTTAGCGCTAGGTAGTATATATTAAAATAATCCCTTAAAGCTAGTAGCTACTAGTATATTTTATAAGATATTATTCTTCCTTAACTAAAACCTTTTTTACTATAAAAGTAAGATATATATAGGGATATATATACTATTAATAGCGCTAATTACACTATTAAATTAAAGGAATCTATTATTTAATTCTATAAAAGGTGAAATATAATCTAGGTTTAGCTAATAAATAAATCTTATATATAATTTCCTTATTAGATTAAGTAACTTATAAAAGATCTATAATACTAATAATTAGCTTAGATAAAACTAATAGCCTATATTTCTTTAAGGCTTATTATAGGTATAAATCTATAAGAATACTATTACTTTTTACTTAACTAATTAATATTATAAGTCTCTAATTAAAGTGTTATTCTAAAGCTAGTAATAAAGCTAAAGAAAGGTCTTTATTAGTATTTAAAAGAGATATATAAAGTTAATACTAGGCTCTTAAAGAATATAATAGTAAAGGTCCTATAATATAGTTAGTAACTATTAAGTGCTTTCTTTAAGAGCTATAAATTTAGTATTATTATAATAGTAATAGTAAATATGCTCTTAGAGGTAATAGGGTTAATAGAGCACTCTCTATATTCTTACTATAGTCTTATAGTATATAAGAATTAATACTATAACGCAAAGATTATTACTATTATTATCTTCTTTAATAATTTTATTAACCTTTGCATAAACTTCCGCACCGCTCTAAAGGTCCGGAATTGCCTCTAAAATACAAACCATATTAATATTTAAATTCCTTACCTCTATTTACCCCCCCTTATTATATTACATTATAATAAAGCTAAAGGTAAGTGTAAGGCTAGGATGCTAATAGTAATTAACATAGGAGAAAGAGGGCTAGCATAGAGCTACTACTACCTAAATATAGGAATTAGATAGTTTAATATCTAGAGTAGCGAGAATAACCTAATAATAGATTAGATCTAATTTAAATACCTAGATAATATAAAATTCTATAATAAAATCGCAAGCCTTATCCCTAGTAATAAAGTTACCTAGGTATAGCATATTTGTTACGTGGCGGAACACAAGGGTGGCTAACATAAGGCTAGATTCGGACTTTATAAGTAGAGAATTAACTTACTTCTAATATCTTACTATATCCCTAACAGTAGCTTACATAAGTAAACTTAGTACAACTTTATAACTGTAAATCCGTTAGCCTCTCTAACAGATTTGCCCCTTATTATGCTAAACCTACATATAACATTTAGTAGTAATTAGAGATTCTTTTATTATGCCCTTCTAAAACCTAGAAATAAAAAACCCTATATCTAAACTTAACTATTTATAATAATATTTTATAGATCTTTAGCCTATATTTCTAATTACTAAAAATAAACTATAACTTATTCACTAGTTTTAGGCTTTTAATAAAGTAAATCTAACTTTTAAGTATTAAAAACAACCACTTATTAAAATTAAAGAATAGGAAGATTTAATTAAACTTATAAGATATAAATTTAATAATAGAGTACTTAAAAGACATAAGAATCTAATATATTAAGAACCGCCTATTTATTAGAACCCTATTAATTTATAAGCTATATACCTTACTTAGAGGGAAGTTAAATTATATATCTATAAAGCTAAATCTAAAGGATTTCTTAATAAATCTAATAGATTAGAAGGCAGTAAGGCATTAGAAAGATAATCTAAAGGAATTACTAGCCTAGCTTATAGTACCTTAACTACTAGAACTAAGAATAGTATAGGGAAGGATAAAAGTAATAAAGAAAAGGGGATTAAAAACTATCCTAAAAATAATACTACTATTTAGCGTACTAAACCCCCTAACTAGCTAATAGAGTTATATCTAGAAAACCTATAACTAGGACCTTTAGGGAATTTACTAGATTTAGGGGAACTTTATAAACCCTAGTTAAAACCTTTAAAGAACTTACTAGCTTTAGGGGAGATTTATACTAAGGCTAGTAAATCTAACACTGCTAGGATATTCTAGGAGGTTATAGAATAGTAGGAAGCTATATAGTAGGCTATAATAGATAAAGTAGTGTTAGGAATAAACTAACTAGTAATAAGGTTAATAACTAAAATTAGAAGCTTATAGAGTGTAAGTGCCTTAGTAGGTTTAATACCTTTAGCGCAAAACACTACCTAGGGAATATTATATTTACTAAATAACTAGGGTTAGTATAATAACTATTTAGATATTAGAGCAGGACTATTAGTATAACTAATATATTCGTAGCACTAGTAGTCGCAGTACTAGTAACTATAGTACTAGTAACTATAGTACTTGTAGGTATTTGCATAATAGCAGGTAAATCTATACTAAATATAGTAGTAAACCTTATATTTGCTAGATTAGGAATAGTATAGTAATCCTAGGCTAACGAAAAGGGCGGATCTAGCGCTTAATTAAGTTTAGGATAACTAATAGGCAGAGAACGCGGAATAGAATGCAAATTTAATATAGAAACTTATAGATATTAGACACTTTAAGCCTTATAATAAACTAGAGAAGGCTAGTAAAGATCTTATTATATATAATAGAAAGTAGACTATTTTCTATAATATTAAATTATAGGTCTAAGCTATTAAAGACTACTTATACTATGCTAATCCTAGCTAATAGGATATTATTTAGAAAAAAATCTAGATATTATTTTAAGGGGATATAATAGTGTAGTACCGCTAACACCTTAACTCTAGGGAGTAAAGTACTATATTTAGTACTATATTATTAGTTTTTAAGGTAATTTAGAAGGAATTTAGCATTTAAGTATAAGATATAATAGCGTAGCTTAATAAAGTAAAATACACTAAAGAGAATGTTATAAATAAGGTATTCTTTTATAAATTTATATTAAAAATTTTCTAGTATACTAGAGTAAATAGTAAAATAATAGATTATTAGCTTCTAGTGTATTTATGCTTAAAACTTTATCTAGGATTACGCTAAATATATCTAGTTCTAACTATAACTAATATAAGATTAGCTTATGTTATAATAGTAAATAATAAAAGATAAGATCTATATAATTATTTATATAGTAAAGGTTATTCTATATCTAGGAAAAATAAAGGAAAACTTAAAGTTTACTTTAATATAGATATATCTAGTAATAACTTAGAGAATAATAGGGATAGTGCTTAAGTAAATTAGAATAGACTATTAAATATATAATTTTAGTTAGGAAATTAATATTATAGATAGAATAATCAGAATATCTAAAGATCTCTAGGATTTTTCTAACTAAGGCTATATTAGTAAAATATATAAATTAAAGAATAAAATTAATAACTATAGTAAAGCAAATCTTAAGAAGATAGAAAAGGGGGTATAGAGTTTAGTTAGGATTAATAGGATAACCTCTAAGACTATTAGGATAAATAATAACCCTAGAACTTTAGACTATTAGAGAGAATAGGCTAGTTATAGTAGCCTAGGTAATTTTAATATTAGGAGAAACCGCTTACTAAGGAGAAGGAATATATAAATATTATAGTATATAATAATAATTCTAATATATAATAGTAGGAAATATATCTTTAGGAGTATAGTTACTATATAGCTAAAGAAAGGGAGGTTATAAATAAAGATAGTAAGGAAACCCTAGGATAGGAATTTTATTTTATTAAAACTTATTTTATAGAAAATATAGTAAAGGAGATAGATAAAATCACTATAAAGATAGATCTAACTAAGCTAAAATAGCTTATTCTAAGATAAGTAATTAAAGCTATAGTAAGACTATAGGAAGTTAAGTATAATAAAAAATAAGTAAATATATACTTAAAGATCCCTCTTAAATTTAATAATAAAGGTAAGAGTTATTAGATTTACCTTAATTTAGGAATATTATTAATTCTAGTAAATAAATTATAGCTAGAATAAAACAGGTTAAATATAAAATAGGGAATATAGGAGCCTAAGCCTATATCTAGAGTTAAGTCTGCCTTTCATATTATAGAATTAGCTACTTTTAATTTTTATATTCTAGGAATAGCATATAGAACTAAAATTACTGGATATTTTATAGTTATAGTAAATATAATACTAAACCTAGGACTAAAGTTATTACTTAGGATAAATTTCCTTTATAAATATAAAGCAAAGATTAATTTTATTAACCCTAAGGTAGTTTTTAGGTTAGTCTATAGTATATTAGTACTAGTAAAGATTTTTTAGCTAGCTAATAAAGTACCCTATTAAAGAGTAGTTACTGCGTATATAGTAATAATTTTACTAAAAGGAGTTATATATATACTAGTTACTTAGAAGGTAGTATAGGAGAATTAGGAAATAAGTGTGTATTATATATAGTTATACTTAGAATATTTTCCTAATGCTTTATTTAATAAATCTAGCTAAGGTTAGATAATTACTTATAATCTAACTAATAAAACTATTACTATTTATAAGCATAAAAAAGTTATATAATTAATAGTAGCTAGTAAAGTTAATGCTAACTATTTAGTTAATAATCCTTTAGAGTATTATACTTATTTTAGTAAGGATATTATAGAAAGAATAGGAGATATAAATAAGAATAGTAGTAAATCTAATAAGAAGAAGGATAAGCTTAATCTAAAGAAGGTTAATATAGGAGTGCTATTATATAGGATTTTATATCTAAAGGAAATTCTATATATTATAAATAAATTTAGAGTGTAAATTGCTAATGTTAATTATAACGCTATAAGTAAATTTGTCTAGCTTATAGATAAATATAATATCTATTGTAATAGAGGTATTATCCCTATGCCTAAAGATTAAAAAATATAGATTAATTTAGTTAAGGGATAGTAATATTAAATAAGGCTAATTTAACTATATAGACTAGGAGGGTAGGATATAAATAAACTTAATAAAGTATATAATAAACTCTACCTTAAAGGGAAAATATTATATCTAGATAAGCTAGTGGCTATAGTGTGTCTAGCATTTATAGTTTAGTAAGAAACTAGCTAGGAAAGGAAAGGGAAAGTTATAGTTAATATAAGACTGCTTAATAATATAGCTATGCTAGATATCTACCCCCTGCTAGATTAGAGTAATATTATAGATAATATATATAGCAAGAAGGTTTTTTTACTTTTTAATAAAATAGGATTTTTTTACTAGCTACTAATTAGAAAAGACCACTAAGCTTATATAGTAGTTATATTAAATTAGGGTCTTAAAGTATTAAATATAGCACTAATAGGATTTAAGAATTCTCTTGCTTTTGCTTAATGATTTATAGATTAACTCTTTTAGAAGTATAAGTACTTTATTTATGTTTATATTAATAATATTATTATATTTTTAGATAGTATTAAGGAGCATTTAGAGCACCTTAATATTATACTTAAGATTCTTAAGGAAAATAGAATAATAATTATAGCTAAAAAGTCTTTTATTAGTTACCTTACTATTTAATTACTTAGTTTTGTTATTAATAGTAATAGAATTATTAATATAAATAATAGACTAAAAGCCTTTTAAAAAATAATCTTCCTAACTAATCTATTAAGTCTTAAAACCTTTATTAGTATAGCTAGATTTCTCTGTAATAGAATCCTATAGTTTAATATATAAATCTAACTATTATAGGCATAAAAAACAGTGTTATTAAAGGAATTTTGTAAAAAGAATAATAAAATCACTAGGATCTTAAAGCTAATATAAAAGAGAAAGATATAGTAAAGGATATTTTTACTAACTAAGGAGAAGAAAAAGGCTTTTAAAGATATTAAGGCCTTTTTAAGTAAGAAATAGACCTTATAGTATTATAACCTAAGTAAGCTACTTTTCCTTAAAATTAACGTATGTAAGGAGGGATTTAGCTTATATATTTTCTAATTATAGAAAGAATAGGATAGTTAAAGTATCCCTAGAAGAGATATTAAGAATAACTAAATATAGCTAATCTTATTTCTTTTAAGGGTAATATTAAGTATTAAAAAACAATACGGTTTAATAGAGGCTAAAGTAGCTATAATTACATAGAGTGTTTAAAAGCTACAGAAGATAGTGTAATTTAATAACATAGTAATTAATATATTAACTAACTATTCTCTAGCAAAAGGAATTATTAAATATATATTACTATTTATAATAGATCTAGATAAAGCTAATCTAAAACTAGCTAAAGTTACGAATTATTTATTATAATTTAATTTAAAGGTAATATATATGCTAGGAGTGCTAAATATTATACTAGATATACTTTTAAGGCTACCTATAAAGGTAACTTATAAGGAAGCAGTATAAAATAGCTATTATAATAAATTAAACGTAAGTGTATACTTTATTACTAAAGAATATATTACTACTATAATTATAGATAATAACCTTAAAGCTAGAATTATATAAGGATATTAGTTTAATTAAAAATTTAGCTAGATTATTACTACTATAAGAATATATTAAGAAAGGTAAGCTTTAAAAAACGCTAGGATTAGACTAAAAATTCCGTTATATAGATAGGATTTACGCAAGGATAGTCTACTATATTACTATAGTAGGGACGGGTTTTTCTATCTCTATATCCTAATAATAGAGGTTAAATCTATACTATAATTAGTTTATAATAAGCAATAGTATTTTAGAATTGCTAGGATAGTGGCAGAGCTCTAATTAGTTTGTTTCCTATGTATAAGTTAATAGATTTATAACTATATAGCCTATTATATAGTGTATTAAGAGAATGTAATTAATTATTCTAAGCTACTAGGAGAACTATAACCCTTATAGTTAAAACTAATACTTTTTTATATAATTTCGCTTAATTTTATTATAAATATGCTAGAAGTTTTAGTAGCTAATATAATATAGTAAATAGAAGGGTATGTAATATATAACTTATTATATCTAGTGAATTGCCTTTTTAGTAAAAGGACTTTTCTAATACTAGGATATATAATATATCTAGTGGAAATCTAGGCGGAATTACTTCTTTACGCTTTATATATTATAGACTAGGGGTTACTAAGATAAATTATTAGTAATAAAGACCTAAAGTTTATATTTAATATGTAGAGAGAGATATTTAGGTATATAGGAGTTAAACTACTTATAGGTATAGTGTATTACCCTTAAATAAATAGAATAGTAAAGAGGAAAAACTAAATAGTAATAATTATAATATAGTACTATATAGTAATAAATCTAGATATAGTATAGATATTAATACTTCTAGCGCTATAATATTAACTAAATAATACTATAGCTATAAGTATAGGGTAGGCTCCTAATAAGCTACTATATAGGTTCTGTCCTCTAAGCATTATTAACCTTCTCTCTCTAAATAATATAATTAACACTAGAGCTAGTATAAATAATATAGCAGTGCTATAAAAGCTATACTAGTATAAGGCTTAATTAGCTATTATAATAGTAGCTACCCTTGCTAAGATTTAGTATAATAATTGCTATAAACTAGTTAATATTAATATAGGAGATATAGTTTACCTATAATTATATAAGGGGTATAAATTACCTAGGAAGCCTAAGAAGAAATAGTTACTATAGAAGGTAAGGCTATATAAGGTATTAGAAAAGGTAAACCTATTAGTATATTAATTAGATTTCCCCCTAGATTTATAAGTCTATCTAGTGGTTTCTATAGTGTAAATATAGAAGCTAGCTTAAGGAGAGAACCTGTTTAGTAAGGAAGAACTAGCTTTACTACTAATTATATTTAATAATCTAAAGAAAGCGAATTATTAGGAAATTAAATAAATCTATAGTTATTATATTAAGATTTTTAAATAAAATAAGACTATAAGAGTAAAATTCCTTATTAGATAGAAAGGATTTATAGCTAAAGATAACTAATAGATAAGTAAAAGGGAAATATAAATTAATATAGCTAAGATAGTAAAAGAATATCTTAAGAAAAACCTAATTAATTAGCAAAAGGAATATACAAGGAAAGGCCTTAATTTACCTATAAAATAGTAATAGTAAAGGAAGAGAGGTAATAGTAAGTAGTTAGATTTAATAGGCTAGATTAAAGCTACTAGACTCTTTTATATATATTACTCTCTTATACTAACTAGAAGAGAGCCCTCTTACTTAATCCTTATATTATCCCTAAAACTACTATAAGTATAGCATAGTTAAATCTAGTAAGAGCGTAGTTAAATTTATTTTTAACCCTATTTTTGCTTTATAGTATCTAATTCTAAGAATAATATTATAAATAATAGGGACTTTTAAAAACTATAGTATATAGAACTAAACTAGCTATAAGAAATTCGGAATTATAATGATTATAAGAAATACTAAGTAAAAAATAAAACTATTACACTAGAAGTTAAATATAAGTATTATAAATAATATATAACTCTATACTATAATTAAGGAGCTATACTAGATTTTATTCTTTTTAATAATAAGGTATATATATATAACTAAATACTTTATAAGCGAATATAAGTAGTATATCTATGTATTTAGGTACTAGCTATAATAGAATAAAATTAGATATTAGGGAAGCTTATAGTTACTAACTTAGTATAGTAATAATCTATAACTAATAGAGAGAGAGTTAAATATATTTACTAAGTTAATAAGCTCTTAGTAGAATTAGGAATAGTAACCTATTATAAAAAGGTAAAGTTTTTTAAATGCTATTTAAGTTAGGTAAAATAATATAATTAGCTATAAAAATACTTATATCCTATGTAATAAATTATATAATTATAGCAGTAGTAGCATTTAGACTAACTAAGAATAAGATAAGATAAAGCAGATATACTATTATAATTAGCAAAGGGGTGTAATAAGAACGCTAAGTAAGTGGCTAAAGTTATTTAAAAAATAGTTAAGACTAAGGAATAAGGTAATAATAATAATTATATAAGTATAGTAATAAATCTAGATAAGGAATAGTAGAAGTGTAGATAAGTAATAGAAGAGTTAATTAAAGATAATTATATAAGGGCTATAAAAAGAGAGTAGTTAAAGTAAGCAAAAGCAAAGTTAAAAGATAATAAATCTATTAGTATACTAAACAAAGAAGATATTAAGGTAGTAAGAGTTAATCTAATGTAGTTAGGGGCAGAATCTTTTAAACTAGAATTAGAATCCCCTAAACTAGAATTAGAACCTAAAATTAATAAGAATAGCGGTTTTAAAAGTAAAAATAATAAGGATATTAGTAAGATACTTATAGAATTCCTTATTAGGCTATTATAGGTTTATATGCGAATAGCAGAGCTTAACTTTAAGCTATTATTTCTTAGATTTAGGAAGCTAGGATCTAGGACTAATGCTTAAATGCTAATGCCTAATATTAGCGTAGTAGTGTATAAGAGAGTAATAGAGGAATTTAATGCTAAATATAAAGGAAAAAGCATTAAAGGAGTTAACTTTAGTAAATTTAGATATACTAAAGTAAGCTATAAAAATAGTAATTAGGATATTAAATATGCAATATAGGCTTATATATATAAATTCACCCTTAAAGGGGCTATAATAGTATTTAATAGTTTAGAAGTTAACTTAAAGGATATATATTTTATATTATAGTAAAATATAGTAATATAAATTTTTACTATATTTAAGGAATAAAAGGCTATATTAATTATAAAGTAAGTAGTAGTAAAATAGGTAGGAAAGACTATACTCTAGACTACTATTAATCTAATAGAGTGTAAAGTAACTAGAAGAGCGAAGAACTAGGTAAAAATAGCAGTAGTAGCTTTCTATAGTAGTATAATAATTAAATATAAATAGTAGGTAGCTACTTATAATAGTATATTATCTTTACTACTATAAGCTAATCTTTTAGCTCTTTATTTTATAGATAAATATAGTGTAGTAAATGCTATAATTATAGGTGTGTTAGCTAGCATTAGATAAGCGGATTTACTCTATATTAGTATAGAAAAGGAGTTAGAAAGTTTTAGGAAAAAGTTTAAATAAATTACTAATATATTAATAGCCTAAAAAGAGAAGATTATAAACCTTAAGTTAGGTAAAATATCTATTAATATTAATAAATAACTTAATATTTTAAAATAGGATATAGTTAAGAGAATTAAATTTAAAAGAAAGATAAGAGAATTAGTAATTATAATAATAAAGATAATAGATAAAATAGGAGCTTAGGAGGTGAAAATTAAGAATCTTATAAATAAGTAAAAAAGGTTTAGAGAGGATATAGAGAAAATAAAAATAGCTCTAGTAAGGCTAATTCTAATAATTAGAACTCTAGAGACATAAAACTAAGTAATACTAACTCTAGAGACACTAGCGTGTATAACACTAGCTTTAAGTAAAGCTAATAAGTATTAAGGCAAATCACGTTAGGAAACACTAAAAATAAGTAATAAGTAACTATATAGTAAGATAGGACCTTTAGTAATACTAAGTAAAAAGCCTAAATTACTAGGAAAGCCTAGTCTAAAGGTAGCTTAGATAGATATTTAATAAATAACGCTAGATATGCTTATAAAACAGGAACTAAGGGAGATATTACTAGTATTATTAGGAAAATAGATAATAAGGATATTAAAATAGATAGTATCCCTAATTATATATACGCTAACTACTAATGTGATTAAGCTACGAATTAAGGAGAATAAATTTGCTAGATTACTAGATTAAAGAAATGAATTTAGATATTAAGGTATAGAGTTAGAATATAGTGTATAGTAAGGAAGGAAGCTAGGATTTAGACTAAGTGCGAAATTAGAATAAATAGAGAAATAGAGGAATTTAATATTTTACTAAAAGGAAATAATAAAATACAGTAAAGATTAAGTATTTAATATTAGATAGGGAGAATATATTATTTAATATAATAATTCTATAAGTGTAATTAAGGGATAAAAGTTACTAAGAAATTACTATAGAGTTAGGTAAGCCTATGCGAGAGGAATCGCAAATGTAGTAAGGGATATACTAAGTTTGTTTTTCCTTTATGTAATTTTTATAGATAATTTTTAATAAGCTTAGCTAGATAGAGGCTAAATCTAGTTATAGCTTAAGGGATAATAACTAGGATAGTTGTCTTTTTAGCACGCCTAGCACTTATTATATAGCGGAATATAAGGGTGGCTAATATAAGGCTAGATTTGGACTTTATAAGTAGAGAATTAACTTACTTCTAATATCTTACTATATCCCTAATAGTAGCTTATATAAGTGAACCTAGTATGACTTTATGACTGCAAATCCGTTAGCCCCTCTGACGGATTCGCCCCTTATCGTGCCAAACCTGCACGTAACAATATTACTAAAGCTATTACTAAATAGGTAGTAAACTATACCTAAGCTAAAATAAGGATAATAAACTATAATAATAGTAATATTTATATTACTAAGGAAGCCCTTAAATAAGCCCTTAAAGAGGCTATTAAAGAAGAAGCTAAGGGGAGTAATACCCTAACCTAGGCTAGTATTACTACTAGCCTAGCCCCTAAGTAACTAAATACCTTACCTTCCTCTCTTTAAATCCCTAGTAAGTAAGACTAGGAAGTACTTATTAAAGGGAATACTATTTAGGAATTACTTTAATCTAGGGGTATAGAAAATATAGTAATAGTAGTTAATAAAGCTATAGGCTAAGCTATAGTAGTAGTAGCTAGGAGACTCCCTAGTAAAAACACTATTATTACCTTTAAAGGAAATACTACTTAATATAAATAAGACTAAAAATAGATTACTAATGTATTTAGACTAGAAGTAACTCTTTACTAATATATACTTAGTATTATTATTAAGGGGTTCCTAGTTAAATATATTTTTACTAAAAACTTAGTAGTAGAAATTAGAAAAGCTAATAAGGTAAATATAAT
Source organism: Epichloe coenophiala (assembly GCA_018801565.1). Lineage (NCBI taxonomy): Eukaryota > Fungi > Ascomycota > Sordariomycetes > Hypocreales > Clavicipitaceae > Epichloe > Epichloe coenophiala. Next base: position 133,714 of record JAFEMN010000056.1, on the reverse strand, counting down.
TAAGGTAATAGTAAGGTAACCCTATAGTAAAGGCACTTAAAGAACTACCCTAATACTAGGCCTAGCTAAAGTTAAGGATACTAATAAGATATACTATAATAGTATAGTCTTTAAAGTAAAGCTATTCTAAACTAAACTATATAATAAGACCTTATAACCCTAATAATATTATAATTACTTTTAAATAAGCTATATTACTAAGTTCTATAAGGTAGCTCTAAGGTATAGTAAGTATAGCGCTAGCTATTATAAGAATAGAGAGTCCTCCTACCTAATAAAAGATAGATAAGTAAAAGAAAACTATATTCTATACTCTAGACTATACCTAGCTTAGTTAAGAGACTACCCTATCCTAAAAGAGAAGTAAAATACTACTAAAGTAAGATATCTTAAATAACCTTCTTACTTTACTACTTACTCCCTAAATAGAAGCCTAACCCCTCCTTATAAAAGATCTAGTATAGCCTTAGAACTTATTATTATACTTACTAGAAAAAGAGAATATCCTATAAACATAAAATATAGCGCTAAATAACTAAGATTAGGAAGTATTAGATAGTATATAAAGTAACTTAGAGCTAGAATAAAACTAGTACTAGATAGTAGTAACTAATAACCTCCCTAATTAATATAATAATACTATAGGTTTTTTTCTAGAATATAAATAAGAAGAATAAACTAATATATATAGCGCTTTACTACTAGACTAATATAGATATAATTATAATCTAAGAATAGAAATATATAAAAAACCTATAGCCCCTAGCACTAGGCCTAGCCTAGTTTTAACTTATATACTATAATAGATATAATATAGTATATATAAATAAGAAATATAGTATAGGATTATAGTTAGCCTAAGGAGAAACTAACTAGTTACTAGTAAAACTATAAGGAGTTAATATTTACTCCCTTTATTTAGAGGGATATAGTAGTAACTAGAATACCCTTATTTATATAATTAACTTAGAGAAGCTTTATAACTAAAGTATAATTATTAGTAACTTTAACTAAAAGCACCCTCTCTAGGATAAGCTAGATAGAATAACTAATAAAGTAAATAAACTACTAGAGTTTATAAGCTAGTAAAGGCTTAGACTTATTATACCCTAGGGTAAACCTATAAGATAGTATAAAGATAATAGGGATAGTATTATTAACCTAGTATAAGCTATGCTAGATATTAGAGTTTACTATAATAGTATAAAGAACCTTACTAAATCTAACTATATCCTATAGCTAATTAGTATCTTTAATAAGTAATAGGAAGCTACCCTCTAAGCCCTTAGATATATATAAGGAGCCTTAAATAAACTATATATAAAGGCAGAGGCTATAATCTAACTCTAACCTAAAAGCATACTAAATCCCTATAATAAAAAGGGAATTAATAATTATATAACCTAGCTTATTATAAACTTATAGTAAATTATAGATAAGGTAACCTTAAAGAAGCCCTAGGGACTACCTAGCCTAGAGGTATAGTAGTTAAGAAGGGTATAAAAGTTAGTTAGTAAAGTAAGGTAAGCTAAGAGATAGTAAAGATATAGGAGAACTAATATAAACTAGTAAGCTTATACTAAGGTAAATAAGGATTAGGAATATATTATTAGAGAAGAAAGGAGAAATATATAGAAAAATACCTTATAAAAGGCTAATATATAGGAGAAAGATAAAGAAGTCTAGAGGCTAGAGAGATAGGCCTAGCTCTAAAGCTAGGCCCCCCTAGAGCTCCCTAGACTTCCTATGCTAGAAAGAAGTTAAAATAACCCTAACCTAGCTACTACATATAATAATAAAGCTAGTATACTAGCATAAAGATTCTTCCCTAAACCTATAGTAAACCTCTCTTATATCCTAAATCTCTTTTTCCTAGAACTTAAAAATATACTATTTCTAGATAAAGAATAATTTAGATAAAATAAAATTATAAAAGTCCTATTAAATATAGCTTATAGCCTTTACTAAGGCTAAAGGACTACTCCCTAAACTATAGATAAGTAATAGGGTAAATAGATTAATAAAGACTATAATAAGAGTCCTTATAAAGTATATTAAAAAGGCCTAGGGAAGGGGTAGTATTACCTTACTAGTGTAAATAGATATATTAGTAGTATTTAATAAAGTTAGCTACCTATATCTAATATATTTACTTATTAAAATAGGAGTTTTATAATAGCTAATTATAGTAATTTAAAGCTTCCTTATAGATAGAATAAGCTAGCTTAGCTTTAATAAAGAAATCTCTAGACTATTTATAATTAAGGCTAGTACCTTATAAGGCTTACCTCTCTTACTAATTCTCTTTTTACTTTACTTAGCAAAGCTTTATATTTATCTCTAAGCTATACTAAGTATAGTAGCTATAGGATTTATAGATAATATAAATATAGTAGTGTTTAGTAAGACTATTACCTAAACCTAGAAGAGACTTAAAGCTATATAGAAAATCTATAAGGAATAGGTAAAGTAAGTAAAAGTTAAGTTTAACCTAGCTAAAACTAAACTTATATACTTTAGTAAGTCTTATAAACCCCCCTAAACTAGGGTTTAACTTAGTATAAAGAAAATAGTGCCTATAGAGTTATATAAATTCCTTAAAGTATAAATTAATAGAAAACTTAACTAAAGTACTTATAAAAATATCCTTAAAGGTAAATTTACCTAGTAGTAACTTATACTATCCTTACTAGTAATATTAGTATAAGGCTATAGCTTTAGGAATACTAGGCTTCTATATATATAGGTAGTTTAACTTATTCTTACCTATAGAGTAAGTGCTTACTATACTCTTACTAAGAAAGAAGGAAAGCTAAGAGAAGTAGTAAAAAGCTTTATAATAAACTAATTAGCTTACCTCTAGATTATTATAAGGGTATTTAAAGCCACTCCTATTATATAACTAGAAGTTAAGACTTATATCCCCCCCCTTAATCTATACCTAAATAATATAAAATAGAAGTTTAAGGATAGGATTATAAATAATAGAATTATAAAGAAGATTTAAACTATAGCTAAGTTAGTAGTAATAATACTATACTATAGGAGAAAACCCCCTTTAGTAAATAATAAACTAAATATAGACTTATATAAGAAATAGAAATATTACTAGAAAGACTAGTATAATAAAGAAAGGCTAGCCTAGAGTAAATATATAAGAGAGCTAACTAAGGATTACCCCCTTACTTATAACCTAAAAGAGATCTAAAAGTTCTATATAGGGCTAGATAAATATATCTCTTTAGTAATAATCTAATTATATATAAGGAAGATAAGCCTTAATAAATTCCTATTCTATAGGAATATCCCTAGGGTGGTTTTACCCTTATATAGCTATAGCTAGGTAGTAAAGAACTAATACTATATATTAGTTAACTATAGTAACTATAACTATAGATAACCCTAATAAAGATAGCTTACTAATATATAGGAAGTAAGGCTAGCCCTAAATAACCCCTTAAAAGTAAGATTCCTAGTAAGATAGTTCTTAGGTATAGGAAGACTTTAATACTACTTATTAGTATAAGAGCTAGCTATTAACTAACTTAGAAGATTAAAGAATCTAGGCTAATTCTAAATATAGATAAAAGATTATTTAAATATAAATATAAATTAAGAGATAGACTAGGTAGTATAGGAGCGCTAGTAGGCTAGAAGCGGACTTAATGCTACTATTATAATAAAGAACTTTTATATCTAGAATAGTTATTAGATTAATTTTAACTAAAAACTCTAGGTATTATAAGCCTAACTACCTTATTACTACCCTTACTTTAAACTAAAAACTAGCTACTATATTACTTCTCTTCTAGAATAAAGATAGTATTCTTTGCTACCTTTATATAATTCTTTATAGGGATAGTAATAAGTAAGAGATAGTTTATCTTTACTATATATATAATAAGGCACTAGAGCTAAAAGATAAGCTTAGAATACTATTCCTTAGAGAAACTAGCCTAGTCTAGGCTTACTATAAAGGCACTTTACTTTTTCTTAGCCTAATTACTAGTATAAAGTTTCTTAACCTAGTCTTAGAAGTTATTTAGAACCTAGAATAAATAAAGTTAGCACTAGAACTAAGCTACTACTAAGGTAAATTAGAAGCACTTATAGTACCCCTAGTAGCTATAAAAGCCTAAGTCTTAACTAATTACTAGTGCTTATTCTACTAGCTAGTTATATTTAGCTACTAGGTAGGTTAGCTATAGACCTAAACTAGAAAAGAGATAATTATTACCTTATTATATTAATAATTTTATACCTAATAGTTAAAACATATATTAGTAGCTACCCTTACTAAGTAAATTAGCCTTACTACTAAGCTAGAATAGAACTAACTTACTAATAATAATATAATACTAGTGCCTAGGCTCTAAAACTAAATAGGACTTATAGAAGATACACTAGATATCTTTTAGATTACTAAGCTAGTATAAATTAGTAGTAGAATAGGCCTAGAATAGAAGTAAATATAACTTATAGAGAGATTCTTATTCTTAACTTACTTATACTACTTAGTAATTATAGACTTCTTTAGAAAGCCCTTATACTCTATAGATTCCTAGGTAGGTTAGAGCTAGAAACATAGTAATATTAGAATACTTATAGGCTTTATTAATATTATACTAAGTTTCTTTCTAATCTATAATAAATATTAGTAATTAATTTAAATCTAGCTTATAATAGCCTTAAATAGTCTAAAAGAAAAGAAAAACCTATAAGAAGTTTAATATAAAAAGAGAAATAAGAATAAGTCCCTAAGAGAAAGGGAGCTTTCTTTTATACCTAATAAGAGAGAGAGGGGGGATAAATTAAATAACTTACTTAAAAAATAAAGCATATTAAGCCTAATAAATCTAATAATATATAACTAGCCTTAATATAAAACTATCCTAGTCTTAGGTTAAAGCTACCCTCCCCTTATAATAACTAAGTAAAACTAGGTACTTATACTTTATTAGACTAATAAGGTAGGACTAAGCTAGAGTTAGCTAAAAAGTAAGGCTATAGAAAAGTTAGTATAAAAGTAAATAAGAAGTGAATTAATATTATAAACTTAGATTTACTTTACCTTAAGTAAAAGTAAAGAGACTTAAGATAGACTTACTACTAAACTAAAATAGGGTTTAGAGAGCCTAGGAATACTTATTTTATATATTTTCCTTCTCTCTTTTTTTTTCTATAGGATAAGGCTAGTGTAAGCTAGTAATAAATACTTATAATAGGCTACTTACTAAGTAGCGTAGGCTTACTATAGGGCTAGCGCTAGCTTAAACATAGATATAAGAGGGTTTTTCTTCCTAGATTAGGGTTTTCCCTTTTAACTTAGTAGTAGGAGTACTAGTAATAGCTATCTATAGAGCTAACTAGCGTAAATAATATATATCTTCTTTAATAGTAAGGTGCTTAAATAAGAGATTATAATCCCTAAGAAAGGTTATTATAGTGCTTTACTAACTTTATTATAATACTCCTTATAAAGTTTATAGAGTAATTTACTCCCTATAAAAATAAGAGCTAAAAAATAGTAGAATTCCCTTTATTCTTAGTATCTAATCCTATTATAAGTATTTATATAGCCCTTACTAGTATAATATATTATAAATAAGGGGAAATATAAAGTAAACTTAATTCTATAACTTTCTATATAAATTTACTGCTAAAAATAGTTAGCGTATCTGTTATGTATGGTTATGCACTCTGCTAACTTTGCAGAGTTTTCGTGGATCACACCCTTGACGCTGTGATCGATCCCCATAATAATACAGTGACAGGTGTACTCCGTATTGCACTCCGTACAAATTAGCTCAAGAGTGCGGGCGGGCAACGGGCTATTCCCTAGCACCCACAACCTCCCGTTTCTTATCGGTCATTTCTACTCCGTACGGACGTCTGGATGTCCCTCTGGTTTTTTCACTCGAGCAACTATTATGTAATACGAACAAGGAGGCAGCGCTTGCTTTGAGTCTGCGGCTTCGGCAAGACGACACCACATCCCTGAAGGTTGGCCGGAGCAATGTCGTACGCCTGGGACGCCGAGGGCATTCTATCTCACTGCCGCAAAACTTGGTGCCAGGGTTTGGTACCCAATCGAAGCCCGAACGGGCACACCGTCCATCTTCATAGGACGACTTCTGCATGCAGCCGGATGGGCCATTTTCGCCATATTACATGGCGGCGCAGCTATTATGTATGTCTATTGCAATGCAGATGCAACTGGCGGACAATAGCACGCCCTGGGTTACCCGGTCAAGGCGAAGGGCTCTTCGATATTGGTGATCTGCCTTTACGCAGTGTCCGCCCAATCCAATCCGACCAAACGAAGAACGAAGCCATCGCCGAGCAACCAGGGTCGATCACTTATGGATAATTGCCTGTTTTTAACATGCCATCAGGACCTTTTGCCTGGGCCGCACTATCGCACTATGGGCCACTATGCAGCAAGCAGTAGGGGCCTGCACGCCACAGGCAGAATAGTAACTGACAAGGAGAAGAAGTATTTGCATCGTCTGTCGAGGTACGGAGTACCCGTGTCTTCCTCATCCCTCTCGTGCCTCTCGTGCCTCTCGTGCCTCTCGTGCCTCTCGTCCCCCGTCTCAGCGTCTTCGAAGACACATATTTTGCTCGTCTTCACCTAAATAGACCTCGTCGACCTCCCCACCCTGGACATCCCAACACGATTCTCTATTCTATGTCTCTGGTGGTTCTTCTACGGAGTATTCGCGCTTGATTCCCTTTTCTCATCACATGGCCTTTTTTCAAATACTGGTCTCATGCCCGAGCTTGATTCCATTGTGGTCCTCGTCCTCGTCAATATCGACACTCCCGCGGTTTCTTTTCGTCAGTTTCTCAGTCTTGTCACACGCATAACCCCTAACAGGACTAATCCAACCAGGCAGTTACATCCCAGCCCCATGAAATCTCTTCCTTCGAGCAGCCGGCAGACTTCCATCACGAATTAGACGCGGATTGATCCCACCCTCCATCCAGAGCCAGTCACTTCTACTTCTATTTCGGTCTAGTCTAGCCCCTCCATCCGTCAGCCCCCTCCACACCAACCCATATCCACCAAGCTACCCCCATCCTCGTTCATACTTGATGCTTTGCTTCGCAAGTATCTTTATTTGAGCATCTTTCGAAGTCCGCATTTTGCGTGGTGTTTTTTTTCATATACAGTTTCTGTACATTTCTTCTCTGGTTCTGGTACAGGATTTTGCCACGTTTGAGTCACTACCCAAGTATCTGCTTAGTTGCGGTTCTCGCATTAGACGAATGGTAACGATATGCAAGTTTTGAGAGTCGAACCACATTATCATCTAGCATAACACCCATTTCAGTCAAACGCCATCTAGAATATCGAATCCACCTCGTTCGTCGAATTCTTTTTTTGTTTTCTCCTTTTAATACAGGCACATGGAATCACTGCAAATTCGAAGGCATGTTTAAGTCGCCATCTTGCTCAGGGAAAGTCGGAATACCATGGCGTCCCTCAGAACGGGCTATGGCCTCCCTGCTAGGCCGTCAGATGGATATCGCCCAAGGAAGAGCGAGGATGGTGCGCCTTGTGTCTCTATTCCCCGACCCGTGAATCGAACGTGGTCGAAAGATATAGACACATCTCAGCCAGAGAGACAGATGTCAAGTCCTTCTCATCTCCTCAACAGGAACGCTCGAATTCTCCCCTCCCGGGAATCTGTCCTCGCTCGACCTTTCCTTAAAACCTCTTCAGATACACAAAACAAGCCGTCCAGTATAAGTGGCAGGACCTCGTCGGAAACAAAAAGGACGCATTTCCAAACTGGTTCGGGCTCTTCATCCTCATGCCGGTCCTTCGGCAACACCTCGAAGGCAACACGAGCACTGCACAAACGAGACAGACCGCCCGCGCCTCGCGAATCTGGATCCGGGAGTGCAAGCTCTGCAAACTCAATATATCGGTCTCCAGATCCATGTGATCCAGGACTGGGGATTCAATACGGCCGAGATATGACTGAGAGTCCAGCGCAGATTCAGGTTGTGGATGTAGTCGAAATTCGGAAAGCACTTGCCCAGCCCGCGGCCATATATCCTGAGCTGGATCGGTATCGCGACTTCCAGCGTCCAGAATATTCACTCTGCCGACAAGAAATCGACGTTCCGTATCGATTGGCAACGCATGATCTGCCACCACCAACTCCGGGATCGTTGTGGTTTTCTGAGAGCAGTCAAGTAAGTGCTGTCAGTAGGAGCCCCTCCACCAAGTTCTCAGAGTCGCCCGGCCCTGGAGCATACAGTCGAGACACAACACCTACTTCAGTCTCATCCCAGTCTCCTGTTCCAGTTGCTCCGAATCGCGTCGGAGCACCTTGCAGAACCACGCGCCAACTCAACACATGCTTAACCAGGCCCCCTGTCACAAAGCGTCGCGCTGGAAGCTTTCCCAAAGAGCTTGATACGGAGGCGGTTGATCCCAATGGTCTCGCTTCTGTTCGTGAGTCCCTGGCATCCTCGTCGTCCAACTCTACCGTCAAAGACGGGGACAGGGCAGCTAGAAAAGAGATATCAAAACGAAGCAGACTACCGCCAACGCCGCCGAGTCCCCCAATCAGGAAATCTTCACAAAAATTTCGCAGGACCAGAGAGAGCAGTGAACAGCCAGACATTTCTAGCCCTCAGCAAGGTCGACCAAAGGAGATCTTCCTCAGCCCTCAAAGTCCTCACGGCACAAATAATTTGCCTCGACCAAGCCGACAAAACACACCAGACATGAAGTCACAGCTCTTCACAACTAGTCCAATCATACAGAGTAACCTGTCGTCGACTACACGTGGCTCGGAAGGACGCGGGGGCAAGCTCATTGGGAGTACATCTCTTCCAGGTTCAACAACTTCGCTTCTACAAACCAGGAAAAATGCTGCAACATCTTCGCCTGCCCTTGAGCGTGAAAAGGCAGTTGCGTCAGCAAAGTTTCGACCAAGTGCTGAGCGGCAACCGAGAAGTGCGACAGAACCTGCCATACCAACGCAGAGCCCACAGGTAAACACACGAACATCTTCACGAACAAGATTTCCCTTTTTCGGAAGGAAGAAGCTAAGCTCCGAAGGCCCGGAAAAGCGAGACGAGAAGACAGAGAACAAGAAAATTGGACGGAAAGGTCCTGTGGCGGGTACTGGTCATGAGGGCTATGGCAGAGTGGGTGCTGTTCGAAGACGTAGTGAAAGTGGTGGTTCTGCCTTGCCTCGTAATGTGACGGAACCGCAATCTTCTTACGACAGCTTGACAAGTTCAGATTCCTTCTTGGCCGATAGAATCAATCCAGTCATCATTTCGGGCGGAGAAGTCATCGAGAACAGAAACGCAAGCTTGGAACTGCCTCGCTCTGAGCCTACTCAGGAAGTTTCTACACGTCCTAGTACGGACTCGAAATTGTCCTCAGGAGGCTCACCGAAGACCCGCACCATATCAAGATCTCCAGCTGGAACATCTGCCCTGCATCGAAGCCAAGGTAACAGTGCTCGTTGGCAACCAGACACCAGTGCCTCTGATGGCGGCGTTGTCATCGAATCTACTCTCGCATTTAGGCGGTCTGTGCAAAGGTTGCGGTCGGCTCCTGATAGTCCATTACGACTTCCACAGCCGATTAAGACCAGTGGAAATGCGTCTTCTTCGTCACCTTTAACAAGCTTCGACACCAGCATCCTGTCCGACGAGTCTCACGTAGAATTACAACGAGACATCTCCAGAGAATCGAATGCGCTCCACCCAGCACCGAAAAAATTGCAGAAGAAACCGCGCTCGCCTCGTAAATGGAATCTATTCAGCAGATCACGGAATCAATCCAATGCCGAGAAGCGCAAAACAAATGAGCAGGTAGCAGCTACTGTCAAAGCCGTCGAAAAGCGTCCCGTTGCATTTTATACAATCATGGACGCCACCGAACAAGACGATATGAGAGAATCTGTGCATGCCGACATCCAAGAAGTCTTAAGGGACGCGGATGTGTATTCACAGACAGCGAACATTAGCAAGACGGATAATAATTCATTTGAATTACAACAGAAACTGGCGTTTCAGTATCGCGACTGGGCCCAGCAGCAGTCATGGCAAGCGAATATGGACAATGTGTCCATCACCACGATCGCCTGGCCAGTCGCCAACTCTTCTCAACTAGCAACCAGTGGACGACCCAGTCGACTCCCCCAAGTCGGCCGTATTCCAAAAGTGGTAAAGCAACGCCAAGAAATCCCACCCGCACAAAGCTTTTCCAGACCGTTCCGAGCTAGCCTGCACTTACCAGACAATAATGTGGCCAAGATCTATGATCCTCAATCCATTGCAACGGGTGTCACCTCGGCACAATTATCGACTCCATTCACTGAACCCTCGATTGAGAGTTCAACATTGGATAGCGGAGATAACTCGACCTCCAACACGAACTCGAGCTCTAAACTGTCTCCAGAAATTGGCCCGGGAGAAGAAGAGTTCCTATCTTTTTCTCCACGAAAGAACTCGAATGGTACAGTATACACAAGCTCTAGCAGCTCTGGAGCCGCCAATCGATTTGCCACTGCGACCGCTATCATTCCTAAACCCGAGGACCCTCCCATTGAGGATGAAGTATGGGACGAGTACGATGATTTTCTCGGTGACGATTCCATGAAAGGACCCCAATCTGCCACCTCTTCGACGGGGGTACCTTTCCACCTGGAAACATACCAGAACAAGCTGACGAAGGAGGAAGCCCTTGATTCCCCAGTTATGGTCACTGACAGCCGTAAGACTTCAACGTGTTCGAAAGCCCCCACGAATTCTACCTGCTACAGCGCGGACATGACTGAGCGCATCCGGACCGCGTTCCAACCCAAACCAAGCCCAACTACAGGCCAGCATGATATTCCAGTCATCGCTGAACATGGAGGAATGGAAGATTCAGGTCGCGCGGCTCATGAATCTGACTCAAAAAGAAGTAGTTCGTCATCTTGTCGAACGACTTTCTCTGACTGCAGTGCATGCTCATCAAATGACGGCACACCCTTGGCTCAGGTCAATCTACGAGTGGGATCAATGACAGTCAGCAAGTGGCTGACGTTTGGACACGTTTTGTTCAGCGAAATTCGTCATCAAATAATTCCCGTGAAAACCTCGCTCAAGAGCCATTCGATTCTCGTCATTGATGGCCTTGGTAACGATGATTGGTCATTTTATGCAGCCGAGACGTACCCGTCAGCTTTGTTCTTCAACCTTTCCCCTCGAGCACCACTTCCAGCTGAACTGAAGAATTCTCCGACAGGATTTCCTCTGAGCCCTCCGAATCACCATCAAGTCCAATACACATCTCATTTGGACAAATTCCCCTTTGCACCACAAAGCTTCGACGCTGTAGTATACCGCTTCCCCACAGTGGCGCCCGAATCACATTACCGAAACGTCTTGAGCGAAGCTCGACGGGTATTACGTCCTGATGGCTACATTGAATTGTCCATCTTGGACTCTGATCTCAACAACATGGGCAATCGTGGCCGACGCACGGTTCGACGCCTGAAGGAACAGATTCGACTGCAATCTCCAGACACGAGCTTCGCTTCCACAGCCGATTTAGTTATACGTCTACTCGGGAAGATGGGATTTGCCAATATCAAAGCTGCCCGCGTTGGTGTTCCTGTTGCCAGCTCTATCGCACGACCCGGTTCCCGCAGGGAAAAGGATAAGTCTGAAAAGTCTGAATCTGGCAAGAGGAAAGACCCACCTAATTTGGCAGAGATGATGAGTGACAATAGTGCCTTGGCAGATGAGAATATCACCAAGATTGTCACCCGTGTTGGCCGATGGTGGTATACTCAATGCTACGAAAGAGCTTCTGGACGCACACAAGACAATAGCATCTGGAACGACAAGTCTTTCTTAACCGAATGTGAACAGTTTGGAACCAGTCTGAAGCTCATGGTATGCTGTGCAAGAGCACCAGATCGCGTCACCAGCTTCTGATTGGCATACCGATGACATATCGCCGCAAGCATATCTTCTTCTTGCAGACTGAATAAATCTGTTTGTAATTCTTTCCATTGGAATCATTTTACAGGTTCACAATACACCTGGCGCAAGCCCACGACAAAGTGTTTCACACGAAATACGCACTACACAAATTTGGACTGAACAGCGAACTACACGCAGATTATGACAGTCTTTTCTCATTTCCCTCTTTGCATTTCTGGTGTATGAATATGAAACACCTTTTTTTTTACATTGCCTTTGATGCGATGCGCACAACCCTCTCCAGACGTCAAGAGCATTTATTATTTAAACGGCCGGGGCTCACGCCCAGTGGTTTCCATGGGTTTGGCACATTCAACAAGATTGAAAGATGTTGAAGTCAAGCAGATTTATACATGAAGGTTGGATTTTGCTTGGTGCGGGGGGCCGCAGGTCGGATTGGTATCGGCGTATTTGCATAATTAACGGGTCGAAGTGAAGGAAGATAATTGGCAATGCTGGTCATTGCACTCTCTCCTTTTTGGAGTCGAGGGGATGGCAGAGTGCAGTGGATGGAATGGACGAAGCTGGGCTTGGACACATGAAATGAGCATATGCGGACATGAAGGAATGGAATGGATGAATGGATGTATATCTTGGCTTACAGCGCTTTGCGACACGTGCATGATAGATACCCGCTTGTCTTTCTTTTGAATAGCGTTAATTTATAGGAAAACGACTTGATGGTTGAAAACGGGACTCTTGCAGATTCGTGATAATAATGCGCTAGATTGTTGAACACCGCATACTTACTGTTACTCTGCTTCATAAAGAATAACTTTTCCTGGTATGAATTCTGATGGTACAGGTTCGTGCTATACATATATTATACAAAACAAACAAGTTGTTATTACGCAGCATCATCACTCCTCTCGGACAGATGAAGGGTTGGGTATCATTTACGGTCATCAGAATGTTCATCAGCATTCATATCCACGTCCACATTGTCTTGTCCCGTGCCATCTTGGCCAGAGTCCATGACATCTTGTTCACTAGTAGGCCAGCGCCGCAGAATCGCCACGAATCCTCCACCTGCAATCCTTTCGCCTACCTTGGGACGCATCACCTGGACTAGCTTGCCGTCTCCGTCTTGCGACGCCCTTGGCAGAACCGTCTTGACGTCCCAATGCCTGCCTCCGCCGGCGTCATGAACGCCATCAGACGTGGTTGACACGGGCAGCTCGAGGACCTTTTCTAAGCGAATCGGTTGTCGATTTTCGGTAGACCATTTCTGAAAGTCTCCGATCTGGCTGATGGAGGGCTTGAAAAGGATCAATATGCCGTTGGGCAGCAGTGCTTCGATGACGCGCTCCGCGTTTTCATGTGCAGAGGGGAGATCGAGAATCGCGCGGGAGAGGAATGGTTGGCCGCCTGACTTTGCGAGACGCTCGGATAAGTACTCGTCTATACTGCCAATGTGGAAATCAATCGATGGGAGGTATTGCGCTCGTCTGAAGTTGCGTATGAGTCTGTATGCGGCATGCGTATGTTTTGGCTTTTGATCGAGCGTGTGGAGGACGGCTCGGCGCGAGGCCCTGTAGAGGCTAAGCGCCTCTTCTGCATCTGGGCTGAGGTCGACACGCGTCAGAGACGGGTTGCTTTCTGGTCGAAATTTAGCCTCGCACATATCGTGACGGAGAGATGGAGGCAGGGGCGGGTTGGCGGCATGAATGGCGCGCGCAATGTGCAATGTCAAGCTGCCCATGCCGGTGCCGGCTTCAAAAATCTCAAATACTGGCGTGCTATGTCCTTGATCGTCATCGTGGTCCTCTTCACCCGGTCGCGAGGGGTTCAAGTCCAGCAGCGACACGATCGTGTTCGCATCGTGTGGGTAAATCGGTGTGGCGTGGCGCTCACTGTTCACAACGTAACTGGAGAGAGTCGGTTCTTGTAACACGACGCGATTCCCCTTGCTGTCGTGAACTAGGTCGAGCAGTTTCTTGCCTATCAGGTCGGCGGCCGGGAGGGATGCGCCATACGAGAGTTTGATGGTGCCGGAGGGGCGGAGGGGCGCCGTGAGATGCCATTTGGGGTACTTAGGGCCCTGCTGGCGAAGGAAGAGAACATCGTGTTCTGCATCAGTGATAGGACAACGTCAGTAAGGCCGGCAACTAGTACGTGCATTGCTTGCAACGTGTGAGGTGGACTAAGCGTGGGCGTGTACCTTGAATCCTTCGGTTGGAAGAAAATGCTCTGCGCAGGAATTGGACCGTTTGGTGCCTACCGCAGCGCATGGCGAGCGATTCCAACGGACGATCTAATAACACCTATTTGCGGTTGGACATTGGTGATGCCCAGTCCTATCTCGTTACAAAAAAAAAAAAAAAAAAAAAAGGGGGGCGAAGACGGTTCGGCGTGACGCGGCTATCGTCTCCCGTATTAGCTAGTAGTAGAGCCCACTAGCTTAAGCTCCAAGCGATGGCACGCCAGATGAGCATCACACGATTGATTCAGTGCGATGTGCCGCGGACTGATTGCTGATCCTTGATCTCCACGTGGGAATCAGCCACGGTGGGATAGACAGCTAAATTGTGGTTGATATAAGCAGCTCTCGATAATTCTGGCTCTCGGCCAGAGCTACGTAACCGTAACCGCCAGAAGCTGTTCGCTCCTTCCCTCACGCCCATCTTGACGCTTCGGGACCCCCGCACACGCGCATCTCTCGCAGCCATCCTCGCTTCCTGTTTTCATTTCCCACGACTTCTTGTCCCGTTCTCTTTCGTCCGTCTCGTCATGATGATATAAGATGAATACAACTTCAAGACTTTCTCCTTTGAAAGTGCCCCGGGGCATCCGCTTCCCAATTCCATGTCCAAATACAAAAAGGAAACCCCGATACCAAGTCCCGACAAAAATGGAAGAAGAAAAAAAACCTGCTGCTACTATTACACAATGCCCTTTTTTTCCGAGAACTTGATGGATGCTTGTTTCCAGAACGCCAGCCACATGAGACGAGTCAAAAAAATATACAAGAAAAAAGCCGAATCAGGACACGATGGGGTGAATATTTAAGAAAATGATCAAATCGCACTTCATAGGGGGGTGTGCTTTTATGGTTTCCGAAACGCCTTGTGCTAAGGTGTGTAGTGCCGGAAAACAACCGAGCTGACGCGATGACGATAACAAGGTTGCTGAAAAGTTGTCAAGTTGCATTGCTCTTCCTTGGATCTCCTTCCTCTTGGGGCATGTATGAACAGTGAGACTGCGGGTGTAGTGACCCTCGGCGTACCATCCTCCAGCTATTCCGCGCATTGTGAGAAACAAGACACGACTACCGTCGTCCTTCAACCCGCGCCCACACACACGCGAATCGACCACTTGCAGGGTGTGCCCGGTGCAACAGTGGCCGGAATGGCAGTCTCATCAGATGAAGGCAAATTTCCCCGATCCCATATGATCAAGGGCCGATGACCAAGCCTCTGCTGCATCAGGAACGTGGACACAGTGGTGAAAGTCTTCTTCGAAGTAGGGCTGAATCCGAACTCCGACAAGGTCTTCGAATATGGCAACACCCGAATCGTATCGCCGCCGGCATCGCTTCGTCCATGGATCCACCTTGATGGGGCTGTGATAGCAGTACACGTTAGGCTTCGCATCACGTATACCGAATACAACACCCATGTTTTTGAGGTGGTTCCACATCTCGTGGGCTGCGTTTCTTGTGGCCTCCGACTGAGGACTGGCTACGTACAATGATTGAGTGATTGCGTACCGCAAACTCAAAGCATCAGGACTATTGGTTCCAAAGCGTTGCTCTATTTGTCGTTGCTGCAGACGAAGGTCCGATGCCAGTTTCTCGAAACGCTCATTATTAACATAATTATAGAACAAGGCGAGATCTATCCAGGTTCTGGCAACATAAGGATGGCGGCTGCTGTAGATTGCTTCCAGCTCTTTAGCAATGGTCGGTATGCCTCCCCACAGGAGTTCCGAGACAGTCATGGATCCATGTTTTTGTTGGACTTCGTATAAGCAGATGAATATTTGCCGAAGAGGGTGTGACCTCTCGAAGTTGGTGGTTGAGTATGCAGCGAGATATTTGCAAAGCGCCGTCATCATGCCAGGATCTCGATGCACCATTCCGAGCAACAGCTCTATAATGCCCAATGGTGATAGCTTTTTTAGGTCAAGCTCTACTTGTTTGAAGGCTCTCATCAGGAAATCCCCTCCTTGGTCGGCATCTCTTGCCTCGAAATAAAAGTTCGCTTCTAGAAGAAGATCACTCGATCCGGCTCCCCAAACCATGGTAACTGGCCAACCGATGCTCGCATCGGTCTCGACCTCGAATTGACGGCAGTGCAGGAAGGCCTTGCGCATGTTGCCGACAACAAGTTCCTCTGCGCGAATGAGATCGGGAGATTGGAGATAGCCGGGAGTTGGTGGCGGTGTTGGCGTGCGGCATCGTATATGAGCTGGCAACTCGGCGGGCAACTCGAAATCGACCAAATCGTACTCAGTCACGCCTTTTCTCTTCAGATAAGTCCCCAAGTTCACGACTCGGCCATTGCGAACGAACTCCGATACTTTACCCTCAGCATCGCGCTGGAACTTCATGGACAACAAGCGCTTAACTTCGTCCTCGGTGTTGTTCTTGACAAAGCCCCACTGCGAGAACCTCGTTTTATACATCTTCGGCCTACCTGAAGGTTAGCGTCGGGGCATATGGTTCAAAGTTGTGTGGATGGAACAGAGGCTTACGTTGCTTGGAAGCTGTACTTGTCGACCATGATGGACATGACTTCCTTCAGTGGCTTTCTTTCTTCCAGATACAGAGTTCGAATTGTTGGTTTGAACTGCTCCCAAGCCTCAGCAGGAACCTGTTCCCGTGACGGTCGAGTTCCTATTTGGCTT
Organism: Epichloe coenophiala; assembly: GCA_018801565.1. NCBI lineage: Eukaryota > Fungi > Ascomycota > Sordariomycetes > Hypocreales > Clavicipitaceae > Epichloe > Epichloe coenophiala. The sequence goes on along the minus strand of JAFEMN010000056.1, from coordinate 116,854 downwards.
CGAAGAGAAATCAATTCAGGCTTTTGGTTCTTGTGGTATTCATTAGAACGATGTTATTCCGCCCCAGGTCACTTCTTGAATCATGCACTACTTACTGGCTTTGAGAATGCAGACCCCGGCGTTGGTGAGGCCAGTGGCACATTAAGTGGCTTAGGTGTAGCGGGTTCTTGTTTCACCTCCGGCATAAGTGGCATTGGAACTGGAGGAGGGACTTTTGGCCTAGGTGGTTTGGCCGGTGCCTTGCCTTTGGCCTTTGCACTAGGATTCAGTTCTAATATGAACTGATTGCCGGCACTAATGTTAGGTTTAGGGGTTTTTGGAACGGGCGGTTTGAAGAAGCCGGCGCTATTAGTTGGGGGATTCTGGTTATTGGTTCTGACGTCGAAATACGTGTCGCTGTTGCTGTTGCTGTTGCTGCTGCTGCTGCTATTGTTGTTGACATTTCTGTGGCTACTCTTGTTGAAAGTAGCCATGGCAGATGCAGAGATGGTGTTGAAGCTGTTTGGTGGGGATGGGTTCATCTTCACGGTGGCCGACCCGGGGGGACGCCATATCTCGAATCCGGGAGTGCCTCCCACTGTCGGGGCGATCCGATCTGCAGAGCTCGGAGTGACGGGTGATGCCATCATCGGAGATGACGCCATGTGGGTGTTGGGCATAGGGGAATGAGCAACTGAGCTTTGCATACGGTTGCTGGACATGAAGTCGTCGAGGCTTCCAAATTGTCCAGAGGAGGAGGTAGCGACGGGGCTCGCCGCTGTATTTTCCTGAAAACTCCCGTATGATAACGGCGGAGGGCTCGCGGATATGGGGCTTGTCACTCGTTGCATCGAATGAAACGAACCCCAGCTCTCACCAGGCGTAGTGACGGGACTCGCGATTATGTTTGAATCGAATGAAGTGTTGCCTCCACGACCACCAACACCGCTGCCGCAATAAGAAAGCGGGTCGAAAGTGAGGCTTGCCTGGAAGCTGTTCATGCTTACCGACGAACTCTGAAGGGTGTGTTGATGGTTCTGGCTGCTGCTGTGATTGCTATTGCTGACAGCAGTGCTGACAGGTCTCGGTGGTAGAGGCGGTGCGGATGACTTTTGCTCGAACGGATTGAATCCCTTATTCTCGAAGTGAGCGACTAAACGACCGACTCCTCCTACTCCTCCTCCTCTTCCATTTTGCGGCGTACTTGGAGCCTCCAGTTCCATGGCAGTGTGTCCCTGGTTGTCCTGCTGCTGGTGGACATAATGATAGTCAGTCGGCATGTCAGATGGCACCGGGGCCCAATCCATTCCTCCCACATCACCGAATGATTGCCTCCTATCATGGCTTTCCTGTGTCTGGATTCCTGAAGATGAGGCTGAGTATTGGCCGAAGTCGAACCTGAGCCAAGCCTGGTCAGCAAAACCATAGGAATCTGTGCTATAGACAGAAGCCTTCGGCTTTTCTGGCGGAAAATCAAACATATCAACGAGAATCCGAGCAGACAGAGCTTCTTCAAGGCCCAGTCTGCTGGCTGAAGGTCAGTCAGTGACGGGGGCTCGAACGAGTCGAGTACCACCTATTGATGCTCAGCCGCCAACACAAGGATGCATCACTCGTCAAATTGATAAATTTCCGGACCGAAAGGGTACTGTCAAGAAACTGAATGACGAAGTGAGCAGCCACTGGCACCCATAATCTCCAGTATGAGGGAATGAAACTTGTGGTCAACCCAGAAAGGGACAGGGTAACAGTCAAGACCGTTCCCCAGAATCGGCTGAATGTGGGTAACGTCGTGTGGTAGGGCAGACTCCAGGTCGAATCGAGTAGTATTATTTTCTGCTTGGTTGCGCTGCCAGCGCTGTCGCACACAGTGTTGTCAGACAGTCAGGGTCGCTGGCTCTATGGAGGAAAAGCCAGAGAGTGCTAAAGTACAAAAGTCCCTTCGCCAAACTATCCTACAAGGGAAAGCCCAGTAGATGGCTACAGAGTCGTTGTCCGGGAAGGGCCTCTTGCTGGGGTCGGCTCCGCTGCGCGATAAGAAGGCAGTGGATTACTCCGCAGTACTCCGTACCTACTCCGAAATATCACGCGACAGACCCAGGAGCGGGAAGCAAGGCGACGACGGGTTGACGGGGTGGGGAGAGAGGGGGCAGACGTGAGGAACGGGGGAAAGAAGCGGTTCCAACGAAGAGGGGGATGCAACAGATGCAACCTAAGGCGGGCTGAAGACAATTACTTGGTGACTGAAGCAACTGGCAAAGCAAAAAGAAATCAAGACCGCGGAGGAAGAGTAGGGCTTCCCGCACCACTCGACCTGGACTGGACTGACTGAATCATTCGAATGGCTGTGATGAGAAGGGGCAGACAAGCATGTATGGAAATGCGACGAACGGCCAGAAAGAGAAGGTGAAATAGCCTAGCCGTTGCCCCCGGACCACCGCACAACGAGAAAGAGAAAGACGCCAATCACGAAGCCATGCATGATACAGGCCCCTGGCACACACACCTCGGTGCTGAGCTGGCAAGCTGGGAAGAACGAATCAAAGAGAGCAGGAAACCCGTGTACCAGTCAAAATACTAACTGGTCTGCGTTGGTTCCAGAAGGACTCCGCCTTGTCGCCATCCAGATGGTGATTCGCCGTCGTTTTGAAAGTGCACAATTCTGAATTCTCAAGTGTACCCCTTGGGCCTTGAAGTTGACGACCAGATCTCCCCTCGTTCAACGCCATGAAATCGGATCTACTTGCGTGCAGAGCGGCGCCACTACACGGGCCTTGGAGAGTCAAGTCTCGAACTCATTGTATGCGTCCGCCGAGGCAATGGGGCGCCATGGAGGACCGTCATGGAGGACCGTCCGGAATCAGCGGTAGAGAGAGTCAGTCAGTCAGCCACGGCAAAACGGCTAGTTCGATGCATCTTGGAAACTCGGTGTGGTTGTTTCCCTCGGCAGCAACTAATCGCAAGGTACACGTCAATGGCCCCCTCTTTAAAAAGCTGGAGATACTATTACTTGGCTGAGCAGGACCCTGACTGCGCGGGCTGGAGTCGCCATCCGTACGGAGTACAAGACGGCGGGACTCTGAGGACCCAACATAACCGTGACATGCTCCGCCATCCAGCTGCTAATGTGCAGTCTGTCCAGTATCGGCGCATGAGCTCATCGCCAAGCCAGCTCGTTGTGGGACGGGGCCATATTCAAAATTGCCCGCTCTGCCTGGGGGCTGGGTCGGTTGTTCACGATAGGGTGCACGGGGCATCGAGTCTGTTCAAAAAGGAACATTGCTCCGGCCCAGTGAGCCTACTAGCTAGCTGTTATAGGAGTCGCCGTTTTTTTTTTTTTGAGAGCGATTATGCAGCATCCCCTCCTGCGTAACGAGCATCCCCTTTGTGTGGCTTGCGTGTGTGATGTCAGGCTCCGCTGTAAATTAGTAAGGTAATTAGGATATAAAGCCCTTACTACTAGAATAGTGCCTTATTAAAAGCATTATAAATAATTTAAAACTATTCCTATTAAGCTATTTATATATAACTTATATTAATATAAAGGCCCTTTTTAACTATAAATTCCCCTCTCTTTAGAGTGCTAATAAAGCTCTTAGTAGTGTTATAATTAAGCCTAGTATTAGATATCTAAGCCGTAAACCTAGCCACAAAGGGATGCTTGTTACGCAGGAGGGGATGCTGCATAATCGCTCCCTTTTTTTTTTTTCGGCCAGTGTCTTGCTTTGAAGACGCCGAGATTGGAAAAGCTATGACAGCAAGGTCTCGGGAGAACACAAGTGGGGCGTGCATCTTTGCGTACGGAGTACGGACTATAAGTGATTCTCATCACCTCCGTCTCCGCACTCGGGATTGGCTGGTCTGGAGAGAAATGGCGCGATGCTCACTGCTGACAGCTTTGGAAATGGCCGTGTGGTCAACGAACATGCTCTTCTTCACCCACTTGTGGTGCGGTCATCAGTTCGTGATGCCTGCCCATTGGCTAGAATCATCGGAAAGAATTATGGCCGACAACTGAGCTGTCCCTCGTACCCTTCACGCGGATAGGTCAACGACTCAACGAGCTATCTTTATCACTGATAGTGATTGATCCCTCCCTCAAGGACAGGCAGATGTTATGGCATTGTCGAAACGGGCCAGGCCATGAGGAGCTACGGATTACGGACGGAAGCATTTCCATTTGGCGAACCACCCAACAGCAGGCAGGCATGCATGTCACGCTGTCTGTCATACAGGGCGCATGAACCTACCCCCCAGTCCTTCCTACTCGGCACCATCATTTCATTCGCACTTTCTTGGAGACGGCCAAAGATTTCGATAAGCTATTTGGTCGAAATTTTGACCTTGGAGAATTCTTGACGCATCTACACGCATGATGGCTTTGAAGGTGGACGACAAACATGAAGACTGACTTCAAGGTAAGGCGTTACGAACGAGATGTGCTAACAATCAATGAAAATTTTTTGAGCTCGACGTTGCAAAAATGGTTTACTGACTTTGCGACAGTTCTCGAACTTGCTGGGCACCGTCTACTGCCAGGGCAATTTGCTCTTCAGCCCGGACGGAACCCATTTGTTCTCGCCTGTGAGCAACCGAGTGACTGTTTTCGATCTTGTTGAGTGAGTCTTTTGGCCAGACGCAGAACATCAGTTGTACTCAGCTAATGCTGATGCGGCGCAGCAATAAATCCCATACCCTGCCGTTTGCTCATCGCAAGAATATTGCACGAATCGGGCTTACACCCCGCGGCAACCTTCTCCTCACCGTCGACGAGGATGGACATGCCATCTTGACGAATGTCCCTCGCCGAATTGCCATCTATCACTTCTCATTCCGCGCACAAGTCACGGCGCTGTCATTCTCCCCCTCCGGAAGACACTTTGTCGTGGGTTTGGGGCGCAAGATCGAGGTGTGGCATGTACCGTCCACACCTGATACCAATGCCGATGGAGAACTCGAGTTCGCCCCATTCCTAAGGCATCACAGGCATACGGGCCATTTCGACATTGTGCGACACATCGAATGGTCAAGCGACTCGCGATTCTTCCTGACGGCGTCCAAGGACTTGACGGCCCGAATATGGAGCGTGAACCAAGAGGATGGCTTTACGCCGACGGTTCTGTCCGGCCACAAGCAGACGGTCATTGGCGCGTGGTTCTCCGAGGATCAAGAGACCATTTACACAGTCAGCAAAGATGGCGCCGTGTTTGACTGGCGCTACGTGAAGCCCGTCAACCCCACGGAAGACGAAGACATGCTGGACCCGGATGGCGACTCAGATATGCGTTGGCGCATTGTTCAGAGACACTACTTCATGCAAGGAAGTGCTCACGTCAGATGTGCCGCCTTCCATCCCGGATCGAATCTTCTCGTGGCAGGCTTCTCGAACGGCATTTTCGGATTATACGAAATGCCAGACTTCAATAATATTCACAAGTTGAGCATCTCTCAAAACGACATCGACTTTGTCACTATTAATAAGAGCGGGGAGTGGCTTGCATTTGGCGCATCCAAACTCGGTCAGCTTTTGGTATGGGAGTGGCAGTCAGAGTCCTACATCTTGAAACAACAGGGTCACTTTGACTCAATGAACTCTCTCGTCTACTCTCCTGACGGACAACGGATCGTCACAACGGCAGACGATGGTAAGATCAAAGTTTGGGACATTGACTCGGGCTTCTGCATCGTCACATTCACCGAGCACACCAGTGGTGTTACGGCGTGTGAATTCGCCAAAAGAGGAAATGTGCTCTTTACATCTAGTCTGGACGGCTCGATCCGAGCATGGGACCTAATCAGATACAGAAACTTCCGCACATTCACCGCACCGACGCGGCTATCATTCTCGTGCATGGCCGTAGACCCCAGCGGCGAGGTCGTCGCGGCCGGTTCGCTAGACTCTTTCGACATCCATATCTGGTCTGTTCAAACCGGCCAACTCCTAGACCGGCTCTCTGGTCACGAGGGACCCGTATCAGCGTTGTCATTCTCGCCGAACGGTGACTCTCTTATCAGTGGAAGCTGGGATCGCACAGCACGGATCTGGTCCATCTTCAATCGCACGCAGACGAGCGAGCCCCTCCAATTGCAGGCAGACGTATTGGACATTGCCGTCCGCCCAGACTCATTACAACTCGCCATCTCGACGCTCGATGGTCAATTGACATTCTGGTCCATGGCCGACGCCGAACAGGTCGCCGGCCTTGACGGACGCCGAGACGTTTCCGGGGGACGAAAGTTCGGCGACCGACGAACGGCCGCCAACGTGTCAGGAACCAAGAGCTTCAATTCGATTCGATACAGCACCGATGGAAGCTGTCTCCTCGCAGGCGGCAACAGCAAGTACATTTGTCTGTACTCCGTGACGACGATGGTCCTACTGAAAAAGTTCACCGTCAGCGTGAATCTCTCCCTCTCCGGAACACAAGAGTTCCTCAACAGCAGCCGACTCACTGAGGCCGGGCCGGCGGACGAATTGGACGACCAAGGCGAGGCATCCGACCGCGAAGACCGCATCGATTCAAGCCTGCCAGGCTCCAAACGAGGCGGCGACCCATCAGCACGCAAGAAGTTACCCGCCGTCCGTGTCAACGGCATCGCCTTCTCGCCCACAGGAACCGCCTTTTGCGCCGTATCAACCGAAGGTCTCCTCATCTACAGCCTCGACACAGCCATCCAGTTCGACCCGTTTGATTTAAACATGGAAATCACGCCAGCTTCAACGCTGAACGTGCTGGAATCCGAACGCGACTACATCAAGGCGCTGGTCATGGCGTTCCGCTTGAACGAAGCCGGCCTGATCAAGCGCGTGTTCCAAGCCATTCCCGCGTCCGACATATCTCTTACAGTAGGAGACCTGCCCATAGTCTACGTATCAAGGCTGCTTCGATTCGTGGCCGCCCAGACGGAGCAATCGCCACACATTGAGTTCTGCCTGCTCTGGATCAAGGCCCTGATTGACAAGCACGGCGCGTGGCTGACGGCCAACAGGAGCAAAGTGGATGTGGAACTGAGAATTGTATCACGCGCCATGGCCAAGATGAGAGACGAGATAAGACGGCTTGCAGATGAGAATGTGTACATGGTGGACTATCTGCTAGGGCAGGCGGGCAAGGAGTCAGATAAGGGGATGAAAGCGGCGGTAGCGAAAGCCAAGGGTGATGATGCGATGATCAGTATGGGCGTGAATGGAGGAGCGGAAGAGTCGTCTGAGTCGGACGACGAATGGATTGGATTGGAGTAGACGCAACGTATGCAACTATATGTACATGTCGGAATTTTCGAAATCAACACAATTAATGTTCACTTTCTGCCGACCACCCAACACCCTCGCAATAGTGCGTATCAAGACCAATGGACGAAAGACGAAATAATGACAATGCACAAAGTTACTTCATCCCCAAGTGTGATTCATTTCCAGCCAACCTCGACACCAAATTGACCAAATCAAACCACGCCCGTGACCCCTCACCTCAATAAGAGGGGGAAATAACCCTCATCCCAATCCACCCCCCAACCACAACCTCCCACCTGACCCTCATTGCTCTTATCTATCCGCTTGCATGAAATGCTCCTGTGGTCAAGTCTTCGTGCAAGGCCAACTCCTCGAACTGCCCAGCGATGGCTTTCATCCTCGCCATTTCTAGATTCTCTTCCGCGAGATGAAAGCCTACAATGATGGATGACACAGATTGCCGTGGGACTTTGTGATAATGCCCCCTGGCGCCGCACCGCTTTCATGAGCCCTTTGGCTTCATCACTGGACAAGAGCCTCTCTCTCGACGCCCTCGCTGAGAAAGCTTTGATGACGTCCCAGAACGATGGATAGCTTTAGTCTTCGATGTGTGAGAGAATTTGAATAACCATGCAATGAAATGTTGGACTACATCTTGTTGCTTGTCATGGCTTCTTGGAAGAGTCCGGATACAATGGACGTGGACTGGGGATCATTTCGAGCGTGTGCCTGTTAGTTGGCCATGCTTGATTCGAGAGTGACCAGGCTCTTGAGACACTTGCACATGCAAAGCATAAGAGCGCCGACCGGAGAAGACGAACAATGTTGGGCAATCAGGCCAGTCAGGAACAAATCTGCATCAAAAAAATCCAATTATACAGGATGATCGTTCTCAAGATGGAAGGAGATGGCAGATGCCGCGAGTTCGTCAGAGATGGGGACAACGGGTCCAAAACCCTGTTGTGTTGGCTACTCGCTTCTAGGCCTCGGCTCAATCGGCTGCATCGGATCCCTGGGCACGTGACCTAGCTAGATTAAAGCCCTAGATTCCCTCCCTTTCCATTAAAAATCAACTCTCCCTTTTTTGTCGCCTTTGGCTTGGATTGTTCGATTGACAAGATGGCATGATAACTGACAAGATGAATTAAGACTGCCTAGCTTCTAGCTATGGCTATCTCAATCAACCGCTACGATCTTCGCGATAGATTGCAAATATCGCTGTTTTTAGGGTTGTTTCTCTTTGACATTCGCAGATATCATCACAATCGTCAAATTCGTCAATCTCGTCATTTTTGTGTGGTTCTTTTCATCCGACAAAAATGGTGGAGAAACGGGGAATTGATCCCTTCGAACTTTCCGCAGCTGACTTCGACTTCGACGATGCATACCTTCTTCTGGTATCCCCTCTGGTTATCCCGTACGATTATTATAATCAACAGCTCTTTACATATTTTCCCTTCGATCCAGGCCAGCAGGATCATTCCGGTTAATTGATTCAGGTCATCTGGCCGGTCCGATATCGTCAAAATCATCGGATTCATTAGATCAATTGATAGGAATGATTGATTCGATCAAGCTGACCTGGATGGAAGGGAAGAGACGTGAAGAGCTGCTGACGATTATAATAATCGTACGGGAGGATGACCAAAGGGGATAACAGAAGAGGCAATGTTAGAAGGGATGCATTGTCAAATTCAACTGCGGAAGGTCCGAAGGCATCTATTCCCCGTTTCTCCACCATTTTTGTCGGATGAAAACAACCACCCGAAAATGACGAATTTGACGATGATGATAATGGTGTCGGCGTACATCGTAAAAGGGGTCAATATTGATATCAAAGTCTGCGAGTTTTTCGATCTATCGCGAAGATCGTAGTGGTTAATAGAGGGAGCCTAAGTCAGTAGCTAGGCAAACGCAATCTCAGTTACCAAGTCATCTTTTTAGTCATCTTTTCATCTTTTTAAGCGAACAATGCAAGCTAGAGGTTACAAAGGGAGAGTTGATTTTCTATGAAAAGGGAGGGAATCTAGGAGTTTCATCTAGCTAGGTCATGAGACTAGGGAGGCTAGGCCAAATTTCAAACCGTCTAAAACAAAGTTTATTAAATTGATACAGCTTTGCCTTTGAGGTTTTTGTGGTCGGAGAGGAAGCATCGGTGCCTGGTCGAAGTTTTGGCTGATGGATGGTCAACGAAGAAGAGTTGAGAATCCAAGACGGCATGGGGGGCTCGGATGGTTTCGGAGAGGTTGAAGTAATTTGGAAGCAATTTCCTCGGGACGATTTCTACAAACGCTCGACCAGCTCAGACTTGATCTGGTGTGAAAGTGAAGTTTAGGTCCTTCCTTTGCATTGCAGAGCCTTTTCCGCGCGGAGGGCTGTGCAGAGTCCAGGCATGATTATCCATGAAAAGCTGCTCCTTGACACAACGACAGCCGCGGATAACTCCGACAACCGGTCTGTATGGGTCTGTGTGGTCCTGCCGTCGTTGAAATCACTTCCTTCCAGCTGTCGCCCTGTCGCCCCTGAACTCTACCCGCATGGTCTAGGGCGATGCTTTTTTGCATCTGTCACCATGTCACCAACAATTCAACTGCTGGATGACGAAGCGGTCACTTTTAAAAAGGCCAAGGCATTAGATCTCAACGTCATTCAGCACCACGAACAGGTTGCACTAGCGAAACAATTGTACGGCCTTCTATGGAGCAACCGAGAGACCATCGCAACCATCATAAAACAACAGCTTGGGCTTGAGACTGAGGCGCTCTGCCATGTCGCACTTCCAAAGCTGTGGATCAGAGGCGGCTTCAATGTCTGCATTCCCGTTGAGGTGAAGTCGCGTCATTTTAGCCAGACAGTCATTATGCGTTGTCCTATGCCCTTTAAACTTGCCGAATCATCTTATCCTGGGACCGTTGACGAAAAGTTGCGAGCCGAGGTTGGTGCATACGCCTGGTTGCAGGAAAACTGTCCTGACATCCGCATCCCTCTACTTTATGGATTTAGTATCTCTGATCACCATGTATGGACCCTGTACCTATTCTTCAGATCGACTACTAACCTAGTGGCAGTTTACCCATGAAGCGCGGTTATCTTGGTACGCTCGAATTCCACGCATTATCTGGCGACTTTGCCGGTCCATCTTCCAACGTCCCCTCCTCTCACGATACGTACCGAATCCAATATCTACACAACTACCACTGCAATACATGTTACTAGAGTATATTGGCTCGGATATCGGGCAAACGCTGTCAAGCAATTGGGATATACATCGAGACGACCCATGTCATCGCGATCGATTATTTCGTGGCATAGCTCGCATCATTGTGTCGCTATCGAGGATACCGCAGCCTAGAATAGGATCATTCCAGTTTCATGATGATTGCACTGTAACGCTAACAAACCGACCGGCTTTTGCAGCTACCACGATTATGGAAAATTTTGGGGCCAAACGGTCAATGCACCGCGGAGACACCCATTCCTGCACAGAATCATTTGTCACTGACATGATCACACTTCACGATAACTACTTCTACAGCAATAAAAGTGCGGCTGATGAGGAGGCTGACTGTCGGGGCCAAATGGCTATTCGAACCTTACTTCGCGCCATCTCGCACAACTATATTAAAAGAGAATATAGAAATGGACCATTCCTACTTCAACTTACGGACCTTCACCCGAGCAATCTTTTCGTGGATGACGATTGGAATGTCACTTGCCTTCTTGACCTAGAATGGCTATGTGCTCTACCTGCCGAAGTATTATCTGCGCCATATTGGCTCTCAGGGCGTGGGATTGCTGATCTTACAAACGATGAAAAATGCCACAACTTAACTGAATATAATGACATCCGACAAGAGTTCATGCAGGCGCTTGCCGAAGAGGAATCTAGGTCTCAACTAGCCTGGCCACTAACGAGAATCATCGAGGATATGTGGCAGTCAGGGGGTACCTGGTTTTGGTTCTGCCTAAGCTCTATTGATGCGGCCTACTATCTGATTGGCGACCACCTTTGTCCCCGATTCTCAGCTCACTTATCACCCAAGGTTGAAGAACACTTGTCGCAGTTCTGGAAGGAAGGAGCTGAGCAAGTTGTTGCTAAAAAGGTGTCTGACTATAAGCAGTATGAGCAGGACCTTTGCCGCCTTTTTCCTTCACACAGTGCTACGTCTTAGCAGCTTTCTGCCTTTCTTCCTCTTCCTTCGCTTCTCGCTCTTCTTCCTCCTCTTTCTCTTCTCGCTCTCGCTGAGCCTTTCGCTTTTCCCTCTCGTTTTTTGCCTTGGTGCCAGACGACAGCGCCTTAGCCAGTGTTGAGGCTTTGCCGTACACCCCACACGTTGCCTCTTCAACTACCCCGCTGTACTCGTCCGAAGAAGCCTCGCGCTCGTCTGCCATCGTGCCGCCTAAAAACACATTGTTAGCAGCTTGATGATGTGCTCGGGGGAACAGCAACATACAGTTGGTGTATAGATCTCAATACAGTTCAAATATTTGGGATCTTGAGTTCTACACACGACATGGCTGACGTTGGCTCTACTTATAAGGGTAGCTACGCGCCCAACACCCCAGTTGATGCATGCAGGTTGCCTGGTTGCCTGGTTGCCTGTTGCCTGTTGCCTGTTGCCTCGGAACAAAACTGTCACATGCTACGGCAAGCCAACGAATATGATTATGAACTACATGCTGACCCGTTTCGCGATAGCATTGCACCTAGGTTGAGGGAACGCAAGGTCGGGGCGCTCACGCCTCGGTAATGAGGGTAAAAAAAAACTTGCGACTGGGAAGATCTTTGGCTCAAAGGAACCGTAGTACAAAAAAAGCGATAATCACGATAAAGCAAGGAAGTGATTTGAGCTGTTGCAAACGGAGTACAAGCACATTATGCATCATAACCATGTTAATAGTAGAGGTTCCCAAATTTGAATACTAAACCGCTAACAGATGTTTCGAAAAGCCGCATATTCTGAATGCCTATGATTTAGTTCTCGCCGAGGACGTTACGCTGCCTCCTTGGATGGATCGTCGAATACATCCCGTCAAATCTCCGCGGTGTTCTCCCAACCTTGGGACATATCCCATCGACTCAAAGCCATTACTCGCCTCTCAAGCGCTTTGCAGCATATGCATGAGTTTTGTATCACCCATCAAGACTTGAAACCGGATAACGCTCTGGTGCAAAGAAGACATGGTGACTTGATCTTCAAATCAGCTGATTTCGGATGTCTCAGTGAAAATGGATACTTTCACCGGGACTGAAATCTACATGGCTCCTGAGAAGTTGTTCGTCAGATCTCGATCGTACATTATGGGACCCTAATAACTTCGGACAATGGATGCGGAGCAGAGTTTTTCCCCACATCTCGGAAACACCAGAAGCGAATCTCCCGATGCTAAGCAAGTTATTGCGGAAGAAGATGGAGAAGGAGATGGAGCGCTCGGAAGTGCTTGAAGTTGTTGTGGAAAATGAAAGAGAATGATCGTCTTGGAGCCCGCGCCGAAAGCAGGAAGCGACCAGCATCGAGAGATCTGAGGGACGTCAATGCAGAAACTTGGGAAAGACAAATGACGCAGTCCGAATCCTTCCATCCCGACTATCCGTGTTCTCTCCCACTTCAGTTTCACGACGGAAATGGCGTCCCCGATACACTATCGGTAAGGTCTACATCGCCTGATAACTTGTCCGTGGCGCCAACGCCTCGCATAGACGATGAGATTTCTGATATAGGCGAGACAGATGAGGAAGAAAAGTCTTGTGGCAGCGAGTCCGGGCTTGAGGATGACTGGCAGGAATGAAAGAGCATTCTCAGACTGGGATCCCAAGTAGTTTGGTTGAGTTCTGGTTCTATGGGCTAGTGATTGCAATGCCTCATAGGGTATGCCTAGTTAGGTAGATATACCAGAAGTAACTGAAGTGTCTTTGTGTTCCCCTCTCCGTCTTTAAAATCTCCCTTGAAGATGCATGTAGCCTGTAACCCATCAGGAATTCCAACTGAGGAACTGGTAACACCAAGGGCGGTCCAGGCTAGTCAAGCAACGAAATGATCTGGCTGGCTACTGGTATTCGTGCTTCGAAAAATACGTTCTCAGGTTCAATCCACCAGAGGAGCGAAGCGACATTGCAGAAGGTCATTTTCGAGAGGCACGCTTTCACGTTGAAACGCAATATACACAATAACCTTGACATTATCGATGTGTCCTCCACCCATGTCAGGTAGTATCCTCGACGGGCCGCAGCCAAGATCGAATCAACCTTCTTTCGCTCTATCCTGTTACTAATTGCCATGCATCAGCTTTTCTTCCTGACACGTCAGAGCGAGCTCTTGTCGCTCCCGCAGCTTTTGATTGATGAACGCTTCGGCATCAAGGCTCCAGTAAGAGTAGACGGCCTCATCGAATTCTGATGAATGGGGGTGCTCTTTATTGAAGAGCGGCTGAATATAACGATTGAATAAATAATACATGGCGCCGGGCATTGTGACGGCGGAAAAGAACCAGACTCCCTGGATCGCGCTTTCGTTGCTCGGGTATTGCTTCATAGACTTCGAGGCAAGACGGCTGGCCTCGTCTGTGAAGATGACAAGGTACTCGTCCAGTATGTGCCTGGAAGTCATCTCGGAGCAGGCTTCTTCTTCAGCACCTAGCAGAAGCCATCGGGGCGTCGTCAACATCTCGCGGGGAAGGGCTGCGGTTTCGACGTCAATGATGGTCTGGATGTTGCCCAGCTCGTCGGTGAACATATTCGGCATGTGCATCTCGGTGAACATGAATGGGAACGGGCCCTCGCGGAATTCTTCCGACGTGAAGAGATGGGCCGTGCTGCGTAGCATGGTGAGCGCAGCAAGCTGTCTTTGACCGTCGTCGACGCTCTCTATCGCGTCCTTCTGACTCCTTAGGAGATTGTCTTGGAGCGAGAGTAGATCCTCTATGTATACCGGGGATGCGCCGTAGGTTCGATGTCGTGGGATGCTGGGAGCAGCGCCTTTCATTTCGGCATCGAGAATGTACGCAGTGAGTGGGCGGTTCGTCAGAGCAATCGAGGCATCTTTCTGGAGGCTCAGGCATCCTATTTTCGGGAACGGAATGGTGGCCAAGGAAAGTTGGGCACGGGCGAGGCCACGGAACAGGTTTTGTCGATATGCGAGTTTGCCGCGTCGCTCGAGCCACGATAGAGCCACGGAGTCTCCTTGCGCTGCACTTATGATCAGGAATCCATGGCCGAGCTGGTGACGACTGGTTCGAAGAATGTGGCTGATGGGTTTTGCGGCGCCGCGTAGGAAACGAAGGCAGCGCTTCACACGCCAGCGTAGTCTTGCCCAAAACGGAGTGTTTGACGGATGAGTAAACTGACCAAATTAGTTGGGGTGTACTGTACACAGAGAATGGAAGAGGTTGTTGGCTCACAACAGATCCGTCGTCGAGACCAAATGATTGCAAGGTCGGGATCGGCACATCAGGGCAATTTTCGTCTATCCACAGGTAGGACGCGATTTGAGTGGAAAGGCATTCATTGACATTTCCGGGATTGCTCTTTTCGCCAACAGCGTCGGGAATGGGCAATCTGAAATATACGGAGCTATTTGGGGTGAGACGACACGGGATTGCAACGTGAGAGCCTCCGCAGCCCCAAGCATCGCGATGTGCGACGCGGCAGTGTTGAACACCTAGCTGTGATCGGACTATGGCCTCGATGATGGGCGTCTTTTCCAATAATTCTTGGAAAAACTCGTCCTTCTTCGGGCCAGCCATGCCGTTGGTTAGGTGGCTGAGGAGACTGGAGAATGGGCTTGTATGTATGCATGTATGCATGTATGTATGTATGTATGTACATACATGTATGCCCACCCACCTATACACGATGCGAGTACTTGCATGTACAAGGTAGCTGTGGATATAGGTAAAGAGTTTAATCCGTACTTTACTATTGTACATACACTAGCAGTAATAATAAAAACATGACTTTTTCTCACCACAAACAAGAGAAAAGTGGGACGTGGCGTTCTATGCGAGGGGCTGCCATGTACCATGCAGCAGCACACGAAGCGAGGTTTTCACGCTCTTCACTTGCATGGCGTCTTGTCAAACTTGCTGCCAAGCAAGGCACTTACTCGCGACTCGAGAACCTTTGCATATTCTGGGGACTTCTTCGACTCCGGCCGGCTCTTGAGCAGCTGAACCTCGGTCATCTTCATCGTGTCCAGCTTCTGCCTCCCTCCCCTCAGGAACATTGCTGCGATGGCCATGTTGACTCTCCATTTTTCCAGGTAGACATTGGTCACGGGCTGCTCCTCCTTGTCCAGACTCATTGCTGCCAAGTAGTCTGTTCGCAACTTCTCCCGTCTGGTCGTCAGGGCTTCGCAAAGCTTGGACTGGAGTGCTTCATCCAGCGCCGCTGGCTGGGGCGGCGAAGAAGGTAGGGGGCGTTGTTCTTTGCTGAGGATATCTTGTCCCGCACGTAGGGCGCCCTCGGCCACGGACGCCGCGTATATCAGGGCCGCGACCTCGATATCAAACGCCGTCTCGACGGCTCTTGTGAAGTTATCGGACTTGATGTACTGCTCCCTGGAGGCAATGTGTGCTTCCCAGAGGTCGTTCCGCTTCCGTTGATGTGTTTCGAAAGACAGATATCTTGTCCAGTCGGGCAAGAGGGTGTCTAGCGAGGAAAGCAGTAGGTGAGCCGCTACACCCACCGGCCAGGCAGGCGTGAACATGAGGGCGTCCGCAAAGAGGCATATTTCCGCCTTCACCTTTGGCCCGATCAATCCCGCGGACCCGTCTGCCTCGTCCACCACCGCGTTTATCGCGCATGCCGCAAAAGGAATGATGGACATGACGACGGCGGTCCGGTTCAAGGCGGTTGAATCCTCGGAAAATACGTCGTAGACCTGCTTCGCGTACAAGGCCAGGCCGATGCCGGACGCCGCCGCTATGCCCCCGATCTTGAGTTTCGAGGGTAGTTCTACCGCGGTGAACTTTTCATGCAGGTCGGCCAGGCGAAGTTTTCCAGAAGGAGCGTCAATCGTTTCGACGCCGAAATTCTTGGCCAATGCCTCGAACTCCCCTTTGGCAATCTCTTTTGACTTCTTGATGAGGTCGTCCCGCGCCACTCCCGGGTTGCTCGCAGGTTGTGACGGTGGCTTCCCTGGCTCCAGGCCGCCAGTGTTTCCTCCGTTGGCTGGCTTCTCAAGCTTGGGACGGTTGATACCTTCGGGATCCGCAGAACCCGCAGGCTTCTTCTCTCCCTTTGGGCTCTCAGAAACGCCCGGCTTAGCTCCCGCTGGAGGACGCTTGTGTCCTTGGCACATGGCCCGTACGCCTACAGGTCCTTGGGGGCTTCTGGGACATGATGCCTGTGTTCTACGCGAAGAGAAAGATTGTCAGCAAAAGGAAAAGATACTCAAGCTCGCAAGTTTACGACAGGGGGGAAGGGGAACCTACTTTAGCTCTGGTACGCTTTCGGGCACTTTCGCCGGAGGACGCTTGTGTGGTTTGGGTATCACGGCGTAATCTTTGCCTATGATTTCTCTTGCATGGGTATTTGCCTCATTGCTCAAGAAGGCCTCGGCTTGGGTAGTAAACGAGGTTCCTTCTGCCGGCTTGAGGAGCCCCGGTTGAGCGCCCCCTCCCCGAAATTCGTCGTACTTGTGGTTGTAGGTTGAGACTTCTTCTGCTGGCCAGACTTGGAATTGACCATTTTCTTCCTTGGTGATCTTTGTCACTTCCATGATCTGATCATGCTTGATGCCGCCAAGGTACGCCCACTCCTTCTCTGCTATGTATTTGTCGTTGAGTGGGATGCGCGCTGCTTGATAAGACGCCACAACATTCACGGCGTTCGGGGTTGACTTGACGCGGTAAACGTATGCTACCGGGGGACGATTCGGACGCAACATCTCGTCACGCGCAAATCGTATGGCCACCCTCTTCTCCGAAGACGCGGACACGTAGTTTGAGACGTGCTTTTCCTTAACATGATTGTCGAGATTGTTCGACTTATCGTCCGATAATTCGTTGAGAGCCTTGAGTCCCCCATTCTCCCGGACCTTCTCGGGACTCTCACCTGAGCCTCGATAATGGATTTCCAAATCTCTGCTCTGCCAAGTATGTAACGTGACGGAGGCTGCTTGATTCCGCTCCCCGAGCTCGTTTTCATTCGCATTTTTCGACCGGGGCTGGCCGAGCGTAAGGCCGTTGACCAAGCCAAGAAATGCCAGTAAGTTTAACGACAGGAAGAAGAGGGTGACATGTCTCTGTGAGGGCATCATGACCATCAACCAAGGTCGAATACTATCTTGCCGTCCAGGTTACAACGACTTTTATTTTTTTTTATTTTTTTTGAGACAAGAGGGAATAGGGGACGCGATAAAACAAAAACGCGTTCCTTTAGCAAGCGGTGAAATATTTTTCTGTCGAGGACTTGACAAACAGCCTTGAACTCTTAACTCGGGTGCAATCCATTATTTATAAACATGTTGCAGTAAGTAGTACTGACGCGATTTCCTGGCCGATCCAATCCTCATTCCTCACCAACGACGGCGATTTCGCTTATCAAGAGGGTTGCTTCACAACGTAGCGGTTGTGCGCGCCGCTGCAGCTTTTCCACCTCGGTAAAAAAAAAAAAACCAATTGAGTCATAAAAATACCCGTCTTTGAAAAGCATGTGAAAGCCCGCACGAGATGTCAGTCATACCAGATCCAGTGTCTATCCATGCATTATGCAAAAGTGAAGTCAAGACACTACCAAGTCGCTGCTTGAAAACAAGTCGTCGTCTCAAATCGCTAGCTGTTTCGGAAAAAAAAGTCATGTTGCATTTTGCACGAGCCGTTGCATGAGCTGCAATAGCGTGCCCGTGGCCCCCCTTACTCATTTCCTTACTCATCGACCAGCAAAGTGAAACAGGTCCAAGGCAAAGGAAAACGGCGTTCATCCGGAACATTGGGCAAGAAATTTTAATTTTTCAAAAGTTTCGAGTTCCGTTACCCCGAGTCCAGACGAAGCCACACGAGTGTTGCACTAAAAAAGAGGCGAAGCTGACCGGCCACTGATTTTTAATGAACAAATTATGCGCGCCTCTGATCATGAGTAGCGAGATTCTCTCCAAGAACTCGTGACTATTTAAATATAAAACCACAAAACCACCTCAAGAGCCAAGTAAGTAGTCGCGCAACAAACGAGACAAATCTCCAATCAAGTCGACGAAACCTTGTGAGAAGCACATCTGATCATTTCACTCACCAACAACTTTTCTGCCAAAAAAAAAAAAAACCCCTTAACAATGGTTCGAGTTTCCACAACTGCCATCGCTCGTGAGATTCCCTGCACCAAACCCTCTCCTTTGCCTTTCCATGTACTAAGCCGAGACTTTTTCAAATCCATAGTCGCCATGACCATGGTGGTCGCCGCAGCTAATGTACCTGACAATAACGCAAAGGGGGTGAATCCTACCGCCACCTCGATACCGTTGACGAATTCCTCCAAGTCGGCAGGGCCTCCGCAAAAGACTGCAAAGCCTGACAAGGGCGCCCCCGACGATATTGCGAAGAAAATCACGGATTTCAGGAGCTCGTTGACCAAGGAGCAGCTGAGAAACATGGACGAGATTGAAAAGCTTTTAAAGGCAGAGATCTAACACGGGGCTCTGAATAGCATACATAGCTGGTCCAAAGCTCATGGAGAGAGATATTCTAATGGAGCACTTGTCGGGTAAAATGCACCGTGATTTCCGGCTCCAACAATTCCTCCTTCTCGCGTGCGTGCCGTGTATGCCCTGGTACAACGCGTTAGAGTGGCCATGTATACATCCTGGAGGGTCACTTGGACTCGTATGGCAAGTACTACTATCTCTTTCGGACCACAGAGACGATCCTGCCATCATCTATCGTCACGACAAGATCCATGTCTTCCACATTCTCCGGTCGATGTGAGATCGAAAGAACAGTGCAATCGCTGAAAGTGTTCTTCAAAGCACGATGCATGACGTCAGCCGTCTTTCCATCCATGTTGCTCGTGGCCTCATCGACCAGCAAGATCCTGCTGTTGTATACCAGCCTGTGCATCATTGCCCGTGCAATCGCGAGTAGTTGCTTCTGGCCGTGGGAGAATCCAATCTCTGCCAGAGGGGTATCGAGGCCGCCGTGGGAATCTATGTGCTCTAGCAGTCCAACTCTTCCTAAAACTTCGAAAAGCATTCCCATGTGGCAGCTGTCATCATCAGCCTTTTTCTTCGTAGTCCCCGGCAAGAGATTATCACCAACGGTCCCAGGAAGCTCTACGACGTCCTGAGAAATGGTGGTGATGAATGATCGCAGGTCTTGTCGCGGAATGCTGGATAGGTCCACCCCGTCAAATTTGATGACTCCCGTGTAATCCAAGAAATTCAGAAGAGTCAAGATCAAGGAGCTCTTGCCACTGGACTGCATCATCAGCCTCCGTTCTCTCTTCTTTTGCGTAAATTCTGGGACTGACTCATTGTGACAACGTACCTGCCAGTTCTTCCGGTTATCGCGACTTTTTGACCCGGTTTTATATCCAATGATACATTTTCTAGGGCAGCCTTGGGCACAGTAGATGAAGAACTTTGCGCACAGAGGAAGAAAAAAAAAACTCGTGTTAGTATCTATCATGCGGGCATCTGCGTCTGCCCATGTGAGGAATGCTTACTTGTATGTAGAGGTCACGCCTATCAATTCAATGGCGCCCTGGGTGAGGCATCCCGGTGGCAGACCTGTGCTGCTGTCGCGTTCTGTGGGCGTCTCTTGGATGAATGCCCGCAAACGTGCAATGGCACCAAGAGATGTCTCCAGGCTGACCCAGTAGTCAATGACGTTTCTAGTCGAGTCTCCGAATTGCATCACGTTTAGCAGAGCAAGGCCGATGGCGTTTTGTGACGTGGTGCCTCTGACGCATAGTGCGATGGAGACGAGAATAGTGGCCACCCCCAGGACGCACAAGTCCGTCACGAGCCCAAGCCACCGCTGTATACAAAACATGTAGTAGAAAGGCTTTTGGGAATAGTCCAGCAGGCCAAGACTCTGGGATTGATATTTCGCGCGCCAGCCAAAACATCGGATATGTGGTAGGCCAGAGGATATCTCGGTAAATTGTGTATAGAGCGGTGATTTGGCCTCCAAGTCAAGGTGCCGCATCTGTCGCGACGTCCGGAGGTAGAAATGCTGAATAACATAGAGAGCTATTATCAAGAATGGGATGGTGGTGGCGACGTAAGTCGCGCCGGATGCGACGATACCCATGTCCGTAAGAAGTAGAATAACCGCTTAAGTAGAGTTAGGCAAACAGACAGTCTTCGGTCATTCATTGCAGAACATACCCCAAAGAAACAAAAAAAATTGCATGGGAAGCTCCTGACTCAAAAGACTCATATCTTGACTGAATCTACATCATTTCCGGGATTAGCTTCATGCTTCGCTATCGCACCAAATCACCGAGAGAGTGCAAGTGCTTACAAATTGAGAAGAGATCCGGTGCTTCTCGAAGAAAGAAAGGACAGGGTCGACCTATTCAACGTCAAAAATGTCAATCTCACAACAAAAAAAGTCTCATCATGCTTCTCACCCCATGACATTGTCCAGTAGCTTGCGGTGCAAATTTTCAGAAGACTCCGGGACCATCTTCAGGTAGAAAATGCTAACAATTAGTTAGATCCACTGGGTCGTAGTTCAAACACGCAGCACTAGATGAGCTTACCCCAGTGTAATCAAAGTAAATACGAAGCAGGATGTGCTGAGTAGGATGTACCCAATGACATATAGTCTATTATCTGGGGCAACATCCAGCCAGATTCGAATAAATATTTCTACGTACGCAGTTGGTCAGACAGCTACTCGAAGGTAGAACGCAATTCCTCTTTCCAGTGTACTCACCGGGTAATCTTTGACACACGGTGACGAGGATAACTGCGGCCATAAACAGCAACCACAGCCATTTGCTTACTGACTTCAGATAGAACAAGTAAAGGCCCATATCTCCCTGCTGTCGCACCAAGGCGTCATTACTGAAGGCCGTTCCGCTGATTTTTGAACAATTTTTGACATCTTCAGCCAGTCCTTCATCTTCATAAGCTCCGTTCGTCGTCTCATTCGGCTGCTTCGAGACTAAGTCATGAAAATCGATGTGACGTGAGTTTGGAATGGACTTGACGGATGCAAAGTCGTCAATAATCAAGAGGCGATCAGCTGCGCTAATATATTCAACTATGACCGCGCTTTTGTTAGAACTGTTGACGGTACGAGACTGGTGCTCAGCCGTGATATCATACCTCTGTTTGTAGTCATTACAACTGTTTTTGTAGTCCTTTTCAGCAAACCCTCGGAGCCCAATAGGCGATGGAATATAGCATCCGATGTGGTCTTGTCTAGAGCACTAAAGACATTGTCTAAAACGAAAATCGAGGCCTGGGAGTACACGGCTCTCGCAAGTGCCTTTGGTGGTAGGGGAAGCATGATGTCAACGTGGAATGAAGCGGCAGAAGGGAAAAAAAGGGGACAAGAAGATGGAGGTCCGTCGTTCACTCACAACTCTTTGCCTCTGCCCGCCACTCAAGTTGGCACCCCCAGTCCCAGCTTTGGTTTGGTCGCCGTGGGGTAATTGGCGGATATCCTCAGTAAGAAGGCACGCTTCGAGGACCGCTTCATACCATTCTCTGTCGTATTTGTTCTTCATGGCATTACTCTCTCCAAAGATATTCTCTCGGATACTCACATCTCGAAGCCACGGACTTTGGTCGCAATACGCAATGTGACGCTGCTCAGCATACACAAGCCCACTAGTGACGGTTGCTTCCCCCAATATTCCCCGCAATAGTGTCGATTTTCCTGAGCCAGTATGACCAAGAACCACGGCAAGTTCGGACCGAGTGATGGAAAAGTTCACTTGCTTCAGTATGGGCTCTTTCCCAGAGGCGGGGGCAATTGATGCATCAAGAAATAAAACGGGGGGTTGAGGCAACTTGAATTCGATGCATGGTTTATTGGCTGGCACCACAGCGCATTTCTCAAGCGTACCTCCTTCGTTGTCGCCCCTAGCTCGTAGTACCAGATCGCTTATGGTCTCGCGTCTGTCCTCTAGCTCGGGTAGAAGCAGGTATGACTGAATGCGTTGGAAGCAAGCCAGGGTGGTTGTGATTGTCGTATATGATAGCATGATCTTTACCAACGGCAGCGCAGTAAGGACCAGAAATGCCAAAGTGGTGAAGGTTTGAACGGATCTCAGGCCGCCTGATAGTCTTGTCCAAAAAAGAGCTGCAGTTATAACGACAGCTGGCGTGATTTGGTAGCATAGCATGACTTCATTGGCATTAGCACTGCATGCGTGTGTAATGACACGGGCAGTACTGCTGCTGACAAACCTGTAGCTCTTAACACGACATAAAGTGAGCGGAATCTCAAAGAAAGTCTCATCTCACTTTCTCGAAGTCTCTGAACCAGATCAGTCACAGTAGAATGCAGCCCAACCATTTTGATGCTCTTTAGCTGGCACAGGACGCCTGCGGTGGTTGATACACGGTTCTGAATCTCCTTGTTCCAAGCAGCACGTGCAGGACCCATGCGGTTGCCGAGAAGAAGACCGGCCACTGTCGACACTAATATATTTGATTAGTCCTGGGCTATGACTTAACATTAGACGTGTATGCGGGCAGTGGCTTACAGATGGCGGGAAATATCACAAGAAAGGCTGCGGCGCCGACTGTCGT
Organism: Epichloe coenophiala; assembly: GCA_018801565.1. NCBI lineage: Eukaryota > Fungi > Ascomycota > Sordariomycetes > Hypocreales > Clavicipitaceae > Epichloe > Epichloe coenophiala. The sequence continues at coordinate 93,937 of JAFEMN010000056.1, read as the reverse complement.
CGAGAGGAAGTAGAGGCCTAAACCAAGCTCGAGGATGGACGCCCAAAGTTCGTGAAATCTGGGTATGCCTTCGGAAATTCCATCAATATCCGTACTCATCAACGTCGCCGCCGCAAACTCCTTGGCATTGACATGCTCTATTGCAAGGGTTTTCTTAAATATTTCAGAAATAAGAACTCCGCGGAGGCGAGTGATGAGGCGGTAGTTCAAATGATTGTAACTTGCTCTGGAGATCTAATTTGGATTAGCGCTTGTCATGTTCAAGAGACTGTGAGAGATATTACCGCTTGACCAATGTAAATTATCACAGTAGCTCCGATCAGACTGTTCCTAAAGCTCTGAGACGGATTATCTTCGCCTATAAAGCTTATGACGCTCTTCAATAGAAATGGTTGACTAAACGTGAATCCCGTGAAGACCAATCGCGGAATCACGACGGAGAAGAACGGACCGGTAAGCGTGATGAAACACGCCTTGATCAAAGCGTACGATGAATGTTTATCTATAGACTTTAGCATTTGCCCAAGAGAAGAAGAAGGAAACCCCGCTCAGGTCTGGTTGGAGGAAGAGACGGGGGACAGGAAGACGTCAAGGGGAGGCCAAGGGTGTGTAGCTTACACTCTGACCAGATAGGCTCAAATTTCGCTTTAAGAGTCTCTGCAGAGAACTCGTCGCCTAAATTGTGTAAATTCTCAACAGTGAGGATGTTTCGAAATCCAAACAATAGCGTCAAGTTTAGCCAGATAAACAATGATCGGTTCCAGAATCCACTGGTGTTTTCACGGCTGGCTGAGCTCCGTAATACAGGATCCATTATATACCTGCGTTTAGACATCTCTTCCAGCAGCAAGAGTGTCAACTTGACAGCCGCTGTAGCAGCCGATAACGCTCCAATAATGACTATGTCGGGCCGGGAGAGCTCGGATCTAGCCTTGGCAATGTCCAGCAGCAGCGTTAGACCGAGAAAGAGACTGACGAATGCAGATGACTGAATCGAATGTCGATGTTCGAGATTGATCACAATCACAATGAGAATGCTGCCAATACATGCAAGAGATGCCGCCGCGAGAGATGTGTCGGTGCGGAGAGCTGGCAAAACAGCCCAGAGAACCAGGCTAGCACTTTCGATGCCTAACAGCACACCCGATATTGCCTAAGTTTGTGGTTAGATTGAACATGGCCAAGTAAACTCGGACACGAGAAACCATGCTTGCTGGCATGAAAACAAAAACAACTTACGAGCTTCGTCCATAACAAGATGCTTCCGGAAATATACACGGGTGATTTGAAGTAGTGGAACAAGTAGAGTATGGAAGCGACGATCAAGAGACTAGTGGGAAGAATTGTCAAGATGGTGTGCTCAAACAACAAGGTGAAGTCGAATTGTGGGCGTAATTGAGGCCCGAAGGAGTCTTCACTCATGTTGCCGGACGCAACTGCTGACAGTGGTGCGGGCAAGAGGAAAGTGGGGGTTTTTTTTTTTTCCTTTTTTTTTTTCTTTTGTCTTTGGCAGATGAGTTGCTAATACAGACGCTGGGACTTAAAGCTGAGGTAAATATCAAGATTGAAGAATATGCAGCAGAAGTTAAAACAATAGAGCGACGAAGGGAGGAGAAAGTGTGTCCCCATCTCGTCCTCTGCTGTTAGGAGTTTTGAGGCCAATGCCCCGCCTAACACGGGATGTTGGTTAGTTGGCCGTCCAGAGTAGGCAGGCGAGTACTACGTAGGCCGGTCATGATGGGACACATGTTTTATCTCCCATCAAGCATCAAGCCAAGTCGCAAATCCAAAAGTTCCAGCGTTGGTTGAGGTTGAGGTTGCATTGCATGATCGCGGGCGGCTGGGGCCTCTGGGCTGATAGTGGGGCTGCGGGGCGGGCTGCGGGAGGAAAGAGGAAAGAGCGAGTGGTGAGTCTTGGTCACCCACCCGCCTTGCCGCCCAAGCTACATTTAGCAAGCGGGAACAAATACACAAATACACAAATACACAAATACAATGAATGGCAGGTTCTCTGGAGAGAGGGAGTATTGTACGGGAGAGATGCAATGGCCGACAATGGCCGATACGTGACTCTTCATTTCAATTGACTGTATGTACATGCATGCTGCCTACTCTCCGAGAACGGCAAGGCGGTCGGCAGAAGTCACCTCTTTGCCGTACGGCCCCGTGACAGCATTTGTCCCTTGAATGCGGTTGAAAAGCGAATACTCCTGAGGACCGGCGAGATGGCGGTCCTGGGATGCGGCGTTGGGGACTGAAATGGGACAGAGACGTTAGCCGGCGCCAGGTAACAAACGAGTTAAATGAGTCAATCGACATCATACCAGGGACAGCACAGATTAGGGACGCGCCCAACAAGATTGTTGCTGCCGAGGCCATACTTGGTGAAAACCACATGTTCGACGGGGGTAAGATGTACTGTATGCGTAGAGTGAGAAAAAAAGGGGCGAGGGAGATGATATCACAAGGAGACCAGGAAGAGAGAGGGGACTTTTGACTCTATATATACTCCGTCGATAATCCGCAATTACTAATAGGGAGGTTATGGATGGACTCTGCATGTCAATCAAACCCCACCAAATTCGACCCAACATCGACGACGTTCGTTCATCAAGTGACAAGCAAGTTCTTCCGACGCCAACAGACAGCAAGTTCAGCAGCTTGGCATTCCACCCTCTACCTCGGGATGCCGTCGCCGGAATTCCGCTACGAGCGACTCGAGCCCGCAGACCTGGACAAGTCGGATGGACATTCGCCAAGTTGCGGGGACGAGAGCGACAGGTGCGCCAACACGCGATGCCGTGGCGATCTGGCGCGGTTGCGCAGGAGAACCAGGCTGGCACACTACGGCAACTTGACACTTACCCTACTGCTGATACTCACATCATCAGTCGCCATCAGCAGCAGTTCGTCACCGTCGCATCGCGAGTGTGCCAAGAAGTTATCCCCATACTGTGAGCATTCATGGCCGTCCCCTCCACCATGCGACGTCGACCCCCCGACCCCTACTCCTACTGACTCAGCTTTTGCACTCTTGCACTCTTGCACTCCTTATTAGCTCCTCTTTGGCATGTTGTGGAATTCTGGGAAGGCAACTTTGTCAACTTCTTCAATCACTCGTCGATATATCGTGGTCCGCCCACTCTGCAACGTGAAAAGGCATGGGAGGGCCTCTGGAGGCGTAAGTAAATAACGCAACCGTCGTTTCAAGCTCGGCAAGTGTTCATGGCTTTGATATGTTTGTTCATCTTCTAGAACATCTCGTCGCCGTCGATGCGGCCGGTATAGAGGCATTGAATCAAACCAACGCAGGCGAACATGTCGAGGTCATTGGCAGCGATCCTGCCAATCCATCATATGGTGCTACTTTGGAGGTCTTCCACCAACTGCATTGCCTCGTGAGTCTCCTCCTCATTCCCTTGTTTCCACATGCACTACCTGTCTCTGTCCACGTAACTGACATCCCCTGAAAAAGGATGAGCTGCGCAAATACACCTGGCCGCTGAGGTTGTTTGATAAATCCTGGGGCAGACTCTATCCCTCGATACGGGAAGACGAGATGATGAGTCGAATGCACGTTGATCATTGCATAGAAACCCTTCGGCTTAGCCTGATGTGCTATTCAGACATTACTCCGGTGCTCTTTCTTAAGGATGAAAGCCGTCCGACGGGAGATCGGGTCGACTTCAACGTACATCACAAATGTCGCGACTTCCAAAAGATTGTGAATTTTCAGGAGTTAAATGGGCATGAAGTCTTCACCCCAAGGATGTGAATAACGACAGAAAAGCAGGGATTTTTTTTTTTTTTAAAAAAAAAAAAGAAGAAGAAGAAAAAAGGACTAGGAGGCCAGACGTGCACGGTCTTGGTTCATCTTTCTACTTCCCTATATGGCCGCTCAACAGCATTCGCCAACTCACCTACAGGGGGCCTCTGCGGTGGGATTTTCTTGCACAAGAATTTCTTAGAGCTCGTCAAGAGTGCAACTAGGGGCTCCTAGCACAACGTCAGCATGGAGCAAGAATTGAAGTTTATAAACGACAACTGGGAGCACGGCATCAAGCGACATCTCACACGGTTTCAGCTGAGATTCAGCGCAGTCAATGGATGGCATGAACAGTGCCCAAATTCGCAGCTTTTTGTGACGCTCGGTTCATGAAATGGGGAGTGTATTTTGGCCCTGCCTGTCATTTGTTACCCGAACAGAATGTGCGCTCAAAGCAGCTTTAAATTTTGTGCTGAGGAGCTGCCTCGGTATCCTCCACAACCACAACGCCCGCAACCTCACTAGTCTGCGTCGTGGACAAGACATACTTCTCCTCATCAATGTGCTTGAAAGTGAACCACTGCAGCTCATGTCAGAACGTGACTCTGTAGAGACTTATGAATATCCAATATCGGTGGACTTACAAAAAACACCGTGACAACGCCGCCAACAATGGCCGGGCCGCCAAAGTCCCACACCAAGTACGGGTCAACAATCACGGCAGACGTGGCCAGGTTCACAATGTAAGCGAACCCAGTGCTGAACAGATTGATGGCTGAGACCAGACCTCTCATGTTGACCGGAGCTCGCGAGTACGCAATGCCATAGGCTGCGAAACGGTCGCGTGTCAGTTCCCGGTTTCTTTCCATCTCAGAGGGAGAGGGGCCAGAGGGGAGAGATGTCGTTCCACGCATACCTGGAACATTGATGAAAAGTTCGGAAAATCCACCCAGCGTGAACGGGACAGCCTCCCACCATAGCGAGATGGGGGAAAACAGTTCATTCTCTACACAGCGGGGGTCCGTAGAACCATACCAACCGCAGGGCGACGTCTGGTACGCTTTGTAGCACAGAACGGTATACCCGATGCCAGCAAGAGTGCTGATGAAAAACCCAGTTGTGACACGGGCGACGGGGCCGTAGGGGATCTTGGCCTTGCGCAGCATAGGGTATAGCACATACTTTGAGATTGTCCCGGTCAGCCCAAGTCTTCCCTACAAACAGAACATGTGCTCATCAAGGGAAGCTTACGTTGAGGACTGGCCCCAAAAAGATGATGCTGAGACAGTTGAAGTTGCTAACGACATCATTGGGCACGCCGTCACTGGTAAGCATGGTACTCAAGAAGTTTGTTGAGCTTCCGATGCTGCATAGCCGTGTCAGCAGTGAGCACAATCAATCATTCAGATAATAATACCACGAGGTGCCCACGGAGTCGTCGTACCCGTTATCGTTCCAATACTGGACCGGGAAAAAGCAAAACATGCCAGTTGCCTGCATGGTCCGCTGCACATCTACGACGAAGTCATCGCTGTAGTGAGTCTCGGGGGACAATCCCCTCCTGGCTCTGACCGAAGGCTTTGCGTTGTCCCACCAGCCCTTGCGGCCGATTCTGAGAATGCCTCCACCGGCAAGACAATGACCAACGGCTCGGAAGACATTGGGCAAGTCGGAGCCACCCGGCTTGCGCAAGATGAGACGCGGCTTTAGCCATACAAGGAGCAGAGGCAATGGGAGATAGAGAATGAGGGGAAGCAAGAATGCCAGCCACCAGCCAACATATTTTGCCGAGTACGACGTCGCCGTGGACATCAAGCCACCAATGTTGGTGAGAATGTAGAACCACAACATGACTCGTTCGGTGCCGTGTTCCGGGTCCTCAATTACTCGTTCGCCCGACCTGAGCATCTTGATCTTGGGTACGTGGGATCTCATCTGATCGAGCAGAAGGGGTGTAACGTTGGGCTTGAACATGGCTGCAGGAAGTCGTGTGTGAGCCAATGAAACCAGAACTGACTTTGTCAGGACAGAACATACCAGCTCCGACAGCAAGGACATACACGCCGACGAAAAAGGGTATTTTCGCGGTGCCATTGTCAATGAGTTCTTTGGCACCGCCGGCGACGATGAGAAGATGCCCGATACCGCAAAGAACCACACCCCAGAAAATCATGGGATATCGGCCAAACTTGCTGTCGGCAAGATAACCAGCGGCCAAGGGAAGACAGAAAGCTATCAGACTGAAAGACTGAGTCGTGGCATTCTATATCGATTGAAGCGTTAATGCGAATCAACTCAAGTGCTGCATCATTCATGGTTCATGCTGGTACGTACAGCGATTTGCTCGCCCATGCCCAAGGCACCCTGAATACCGCTTGTGCTTCCCGGTGCGACGGCGCCATAGCCATTGCCGCCTTTGGGAAGTGGTCGATTGATGTAGTTTGTCCAGATTACAGCGCATCCTGAACAGGTCGGGTCATATCAGCCAGACGGACTTTTTCTCTCAAAAATTACCCAAGAGCTTGATTGCAGCCACAACGCGTCAGTCAGCAGATGAACTCACCAAGGAAGGAAGCTCTCACAAAATTCGACAGCACAGAGCAAGTAAGCCACGGCAGGAATCCGACCAGGAACACGACGCAAAGTGGCAAACTCTTCGTCTGTGGGTTTGCCCTCGTAATCTTGATTGAGAATGGCAATCTCGTTGCCGTGGCCGTGGCCGTCCCGCACGTCAATGATATCGCCGCCGACGCCCTTTTTCTCATCGGCCGTGAGCTCAGGCCTCGTTTCCACGCGTTCCGCTGATATCGCAGGGGTGCGTATACGTTAGTATTGAACGATTTACATGGTGGAGCTTGATGAAGCAAGAGCAGAGTCTCACTGCATTCATTGTCTGCCGTCGGGAACTGTCCGAAAGTTTATTTTATTACACGTACCCATCGCTCGCTGCTAGTGATTGCCTGGAGGTAATGCTCTGTAGATTGAAGCAAATATGGCCGGGGAGAGACAAGAGTTTAGCCAAACGCCCTATTCGTGTCCCACAAACAGGGGCGACAACTCGGCTTTTATACTTGCCCCCTGACGAATGCCCACCCACGAAACATGATGATAAACATTGGTCCATTCATCGTTGCCAAAAAAACCCGCCCATTCAGGCTCAAGAGAGAAGTAACGAGGAAGGAGCTGAAAAGGCCCGACAACATCAGGCCACCACAAGTCGCCCACTCATTTGCTGTACGATGAGAGTCAATAAACGCGCAGTAAGTAGTATTAAGAATGGTCAAATGCGCAGCGGTGACTAGGCCTTAAATGGAAGAGTTTCCTCCATTCCCCATCTTACACGGAGGAATAGGAATACATACCGAAGTTCATGCTGCTAGATAATCGCAACACAAAGCTTGCTTCACGTCAAGAACCTTGTTATATTACAAGACCTTTGTTCATCAGGGCCTGCTACAATAGAACACGTCAAGTTCTCCGTACCATGCTATCTGTAGAACAAACCATAGAAGTACGCAATCTCGCCAACTAGAAATACCCATGGAAGGTACTTCTTCTGTTCTAGGCCTAGTCGCTACCACGCACTTGATTATTTGCTCACTGCGCGCATAGCCACTCGTACTATGAGAATACATATGCAATGCAACCGTCCGTTTGTAACAAATATCGTGCGCAAGTTTGCATCACTATTATGAGTATAACGGTAGGCCTGTCCGGTGGTCGCGTGGCCCCGCGCATGCAGAACCGACAACGAATTCATAACGGTACTAGTATTTTATATCAAAAAAAATAAAAATAAAAATAAAAGGGGTACATGTATTGGAACAGTCACGACATTAGTTGGGAATTTTTTTCCAAGTTTATTTGTTGGTTCCACCAAGGAACATACGCACTAGTGCGACGTAAAAGGGTTGAATTCAATGAGGTTGATGATGATAGCTAGCTAAGAGAGAGAAGAAAAGAGAGAGAAGGTGAGGAATCTAGCTAGGAAAGGAGGTGGGCGAAAAGTGGGTCCGCAGTGCGCAGCCACTGCGAACGGTGCGGGGTTGCCCGCGATGCAGCCAATCGCATCGCGTGCATCCCTTCGGTGGCTCGACCTTTGGCCACGGCCGGACTAACTATCGTCCGAGGGTCCGGAGGAAGCCACATTATTTGAAAAAAAAAAAAAAAAAAGCGCCGCGATCGTGTAACCAGGACCTTGGCTGGCGGCGATCGCGCGGCTTGACCCGTGACCAACGTAACGGACGTCATGTGACCGCCCTTATCCCTCTCCCCCCATTTACATGACGCAATTCGCTCCCTCTTGCCTCTTTTCTCCTCTCCTCTCTGGATAGATTAAATTAGAGGAATATATTGAATATTTCCCTTGCTCTCACGGGAAGACCTATACGCGGGCATACTTGCTTGGAATATTTTACCACTAGTATGTCAACCGTGTGCCGCTGCCGCTCTACAAAGCAGCCGAAACTCTATTTCATGGGGCGGCATTAACTATGACTATGTAGTAGCAGGGCTCGGATGTCGCTGGAGCTAAGGTCAAGGTCGTCCATCCTTGTCGGCGGCGAGAAAACACGGACTTTCGCCCCAGATTCATCATGTACATCTGTTTCACTCCATCAACTCAGACTACTGTTTCATGTCAAGACCCGCCTCGAGTCCCGCTGTTTCTTGGGAGGGAAAGGGGAGGAGGAGGGAAAGGTGTGGTGAACGGCAAACGGAAAAAAACCGGAGTATTTGTTACGGAGTTGTGCTAATTAGTAGATGACTAAGCTGTTTCCCGCAAAGGGGCGACAAACCCCTCGATTTGAACTTAGAGACTGAGCCAAGCGAGAAGTTGATGAATCCGCGTCACGATGCGACCGGGTGCTGACTTCGACATCATCCTCCGTACACCCACCCGTTTCGTATAAGCCCGACTTTTGTGGTCATGGCCAACTCATCTTGCCGCCGTCACATTGAGCTAGCTACCTTGCCCCCGTGGAACAATTCCAGCGAACGGGTCATGAAACCCTGGAATTTCACACATGTTGTCACGGCACACGTGGTGTGAGAGTTCAAATTTGGGAAAAATCCCAAGTCATTCGCGTGCTCAACTCTGTGAGCGGGGTAATCTGTTTCTAGGTCCAGTCCTAAAACAACATGGATGGAAAAAAAAAAATCAAGAAAGAAAAAGACAAAAAGGAAAATCCGGGACAGTGTAGACGTAACCGTGTCTACGTCTCGTCATCGCAGTCTCGGAGGCTTCATCATTCCAAGCATCTCCTCTGTTTACCCCCACCCCCTTCCCCCAACCAGCCCATACATCTTTCAAAAAAAAAGGTGAATGAATGCAGCAATGAATTTAGGCCTTGCGCTTCTAGGAAGGCTGATCATCGCCGTCCCCGTCGCCCATCTCCTCGTCGTCATCCTCAAAGTCGGCGTCGCTCAGGGCAGCAAGCTCCTCGCTGTCCCGGAAGTAGCGGATAGCCTCGGGGTACAAGTCTTCGGCAATGGCGACGGCGACGTCATCGCCGTTGGGGAAGATCTCGAACTCGTACTCGCCGTCGTCCTCTTCCTCGTCCTCTTCCTCGTCCTCTTCCTCGTCCTCTTCCTCGTCCTCTTCCATCTTCTCCTCCACCTCCTTGCCCTCCTTGCGAGCCTTGCGCTTCTCGTCCGCGACCCTGGAGGCAGCTGCGCTCTCCTCGGCGGTGATGAAGCGGCCCCGGAAACCGAAGAAGTTGAAGAAACTGACCGTGTCGAGGCTGGTGTCCTCGAGCTTCTTGAGGAGCTCTTCCTTGGCGGGCGTTTTCTCCTCCGTCTTGCCCGACTTGTCGTCCTCGTAGATCTTCTTGGCGAGGTCGAGGAGGCCGTTGGTCAAATCTTTGCCAGGCTTCCACTTGATCTCGACTGGCTCCGAGACGAAGCCCTCCCAGCCGTCCTTGGCGTGGCGCCACCAGAACTTCTTCTCCAGCGTCGTCTTCTCAAAGTACTCGTTGTCGGAGAAGTCGAACCTGATGAGGATACTGCGGGGATGGCCGTTGGGCAGCTCAAAGCGCTCGACGGAGAGGTTCTTGAGGGCAGAGACGATGATGCTGGCATCGATGGGCTGAATGAACTCATCGATCTCGGGAGGGGCTTGCTCGAACACGTGGGACCAGAAATTGGGGATCTCGGAGATGATCTTGTCACGCTTGGCATACAAATCCCGAGTCATCTTGTCCTGGATGCGCACTGGATGAATGGCGGGCGTGAGTACGTGAGGTTTCTTGGAAGGGCATGGCGGAGGCTGCTTGTCGCATGCAGATTGCCGGTCAAGGACAGAATCGGACATTCGTCTCCCATCCATCGCATAGCAACAAAAATGGGGAATCGGGGGAATCGGCGCTGGAATGGGAAAGGGGAGCAAGAGAAGATGAACTTACGGATTTCAAGATCGACCTGCTCAAAGTCATCCTCGATGTCATCGAGCTGCTCGTAGTGAACAGGGGGGTTGTCGACATTTTCGGCAGACATGACGGCGGGTATGAAATGAAAAGGACCGTGGGTGTGTATCAGATGCTGTTGTGGTGTGTTGTGGTTGTGTTGTTGTAGGGGAGAGGCGAGAAGAGGTGGTATGAGAGGGTCCTGCCTCTTGTTGATGAAAATTTTGACTTTTTCAAATCTCAGGGTCCATAGTGCGGGGATACTTGAAGTGTACATGTATTACTCCAAGAACCCATCCTACATGTATGTACAGCGAGCGCTGTGCGTGCCCAGAACTCGGCAGCGCGGAATTGACTTTTCTGTCACATGTATGTATACATGGGACTGTATGTAAAGAGTTTTCTGTTCGTTTGTCTGCACCTGCATTGCATGGGGAGAGATTCTTCATGGGCATCTGTGTGGACATCTGTGAATGAGGTTGTCTTGGAGTTCACCGCTCTTCGGTCTGTGAGCGGGTTTTCCCGTCAAACGCCAGACAATGAATGAATGGGCTTTTTCTAACGAATGCACAGATGCAAGCCGTCAGCCAGCTCGTGTACACCGTACGGAGTGTTTTATATAAGAGCAAGGACGGCGGCACACGGGAATGGATCCCACGAGAATGCGCAGCTATTCCAAGAGATTGCATCGCCTTCCCATCCATGTCTGCAGTGGCAAACGGCTTTGAAGTAAATTGCAATTGTTCTTGTTTCTGTTTGGCCCATGCCACGGCCCCACTTACTCATCTGCTGAAACAACCCAGAGGCCCGCCCATCCATCCCCTCCCCGAGAACATTTTGTATTTCGGGGGCAAAAAAAAACCAGCCGATCCGGACGCGTGCTGCTATACCATGGCTGTCAAGATCCCTCTGGAAGTCGCCGTCTTCTCCGGGGAATCCATCCTCAAGGCGCAGTCCCAAGGTGCCTCGCGGGTGGAGCTCAACGCCCCCAACTCATACCATCTCGGCGGCACGACGCCGCCCGTGTCGGAGCTCGCGCGGGTCGCAGCCCAGGTAAAAATCCCCGTGCGCATCATGATCCGGCCGAGGGGACCGCCGCCGCCGCCGCCGCCGCCGGGGGGAGGGCACAAGGTCAAGGCCCAGGACTTCATCTACACCCGCGCCGAGGTCGAAGCCATGGCCGACTCCATCCGGGAGTTCAAGGCCACGGGCCTCATGGATCCCTGCCGAAGCGACGGGTTCGTCTTTGGCCTCTTGAAAGCGTCCGAGGAGCCGGAGACGGAGACGGAGACGGAGACGGTAGATGTCGCCGGAGCCGGAGCCAGAGCCGGAGCCGGAGCCATCGACGAGGAAAACTGCGCGACGCTCATCCGGCTCGCGAGACCCTACGGATGCGTCTTCCACCGGGCGTTCGATCCCATCGCGGCCACTAAGCGTGCCTCGGAGGGGATCCAGACCCTCATCTCGCTGGGCTTCGAGGGCGTGCTGACGGCCGGCGGTCTCGGCGACTGCCTGGGCAACGTTGATAGGATCGACCATCTCTGTCACAGGTACGCGGCGGGACCTCTCGAGATTGTCGTCGGCGGGGGCCTCCGGCGGGACAACATCCTTCGGCCCGCGAGGGTGCTGGCTCATTACAAGGACGGCGTGTGGATGCACACGGCTGCGCTGAGCAAGAGACGTCATCGTGCCACGGAGGAGATTGACTCGGATGAGTTGGTCGACATGGTGGCCCAAATGGACCTCGTCGAAGCGGCCTAGAAGGACCCCGCGGGTCATTGGAAAGAAACGCATCTGCATGGACAAGTGCTGGGAAGATGAAAATCGAGTTATCGTGGGTTTGGGGCATGCGGAGCATGGGAATGTAAATAGCAACATGGACATGTATTGCGGGGGGGAGGCTTTGGGCACAAAATATTCTGAATCTTCTCTTTCTCTTTCTCTTTTTCTTTTTCTTGTTCTTCCTCGCTTTAGATTACTTTCCCAAACTATGGCGTTGGCGGGCGCTCGGCGTATGCACTGGCAATTTGAACTCAGGTTTTTCATGCAGCATTATATACAGTCATTGGTAATATGATTTTTCTTTTGTTTTTCACCGACTTTACTTTTCTGCTCCTGTTGAATCAGCTGCTGATACGCTGGGAATGGCCTCCTGACGCCGCCAAGCCCTACTCTATAACCGCCGCCGGTCACAATCTATGCAATCAACTATTCTACAACTCTTCTTCTCTCACCACGTCATTAACATCCGCTAGGGTTACCACCTCTGCCGCTAATTCCTAGTGAGAAAAGGAAGAAAAGGAAGCGGATGAGCGGATATTACGCCGTCTTAAGACTTTCAGCTAGTGTTGGGACGAGCCAGACCCAGACAAGCAGCCATCTTGTAGAACATGTCGACGTTGTTTAAGGTACCGCCAAAGGTCTCCTGGCAAGGTCCCATGGCGAACACGGGAACATCGGTCAGGGAGTGGACGCCCGAGGATTCGCTGGTGGGCAGGGTGCCGTCGATGACGATGCCGTTGACGGCGTCCTTGGGGTTTACAATGTAGCCTTCGGCGCTCTCGACGGCGGGCGTGCGAGGGCCATTCTTGTGGACCTTGTAGTCCTCGCGGTGGTCGGGGGCAGCTCCGACACCGCCGGCGATGGCGTATCGTGGCTCCCAATTGGCAGGGAAGTTGACGCCAGTGCCGTACTTGAGGTCCTTGGGTTTCTCGGTGTACTGGGACAGCCCAGACTTCTCGTACACACCAATGGCGTTGCGTTTGGTGCGCTGGTCCTCCTGCTTGGCGAGGTACTCGGTATCGGCAGATCCCCAAACGCTATAATGCTCGTGTTAGCTAGAGCCGAATGTGCCCTTCTTTTCTTTTTCTCTTCTCTTTTTCTCCTTTTCTTCTTCCCTTTCTCGGGGATCTTCTCGGGTAGGTAGGTAGACCAAGCTTGAAACTTACTCGAATCCGTGGCCGTGATCGGCTGAAACAACGACCAGAGTCTCTTCCAGAATGCCCATGTCCTTGAGCTTCTTGACGGTGGCACGGACAGTGTCGTCCAGCTCCAAAAGGTCACCGAGGGCGCGGTCGTAGTCTAAAGCATGCATCTGCTTGTCAATTGAGGCAGCCTCAGACATGAGGAAGAACCCCTCGTCACCACCACGCTTGTGGAGAACCTCGACGGCCTTGAGAGTCATGTCCCTGAGTCCAGGAAGATCAAGGGCAGAGTCGTTGCCACCTCTGGGGTTGTTCTTGAGCTTCTTGAGGTTCTCGGGGTAGACGTTACGGTCCAGCCAGACGGGGAGATTGCTTTGGCAGAAGACGCCAAGGGCTCTCTTGCTCACGTCAATCTTCTCAAGAGCCGTCTTGTTCAAGCTGACAGTGTAGTCCTTCTTGGCAAATTCTTCGTAGTAGTCCTTGCCCTGGTAGGAACCTTTGCCGGGGTAAAACTGTTCGGCACCGGCGCCAAAAAAGACATCAGGCCCGCCGTGGTTGGTCCAGCTGTAGTTGGTCACGCCGTTGAGGGCCTGGTCAATGAGAGGTCCATACTCTGAACGGCGGCGCGTGTGGCCAGTAAGGGCAATGGGAGTAGCATCGGCCAGGAACGCGGTGGAAACGGCACCCCAGGCACCTTTCTGTGATACACGTTAGGGCATCCTTTCCACGAGATTTCATTCGCAAAGAGTTCCGTTCCGTCAACATACAGTAATTCGACGGAACACCTCGACAATAGTCTCAACTTTGGGGTCATCAAAAGGGTCGGGAGAAGAATCGGCGTGGACACTAGATCATTTGTTAGCCATGCGCCGGGTCAGGAATGTGCGCTGTCGGCGTACCCCATGGCATTGATAGTGCTCTTGTGTCCGGAGTACAGAGCAGAGGCCGAATTGGCCGAATCAGTCATATAGCTGTCGATTGAATGGGTCATTTGGTGGCCAAGGACGGGGAACTCGTCCATCTGCATGCGAGTCTGGTATTTGCCATTGATGCTCTTGTGTCCAAGCAATCGGGCGGCAGTAATCTACGAGTCGTCAGTCTCTTTGTAAAGTTGCCTGCCACACATAAAAAAAAAACAATTCGTAAACTCGGCTTACCATGTTGGTGGTCATGCCGTCGCCAATGAAAAAGATGACATTCTTAGCCTTGCGCTCTTTGACAATGGGGCGGACGAGCCATTCAGCAGTCGTCTTCTCGCCATTGTAGTACTCCAGGGTGACGATGTATTTGCCGGGTTCGTTCAGAAAAAGCTTGCGATAAGCCTTGGACGCGACGTTGACGATAGAGGGCATCTTGGCATCCTCGGCAAACAAGTCCTCGTACCACTTGAAAGTCCACTTCTCCACCTTGGGCTCCTCAATCTTGAAAACCTTGGTGATGTCCTGGGGCTCCTTGCCCTCCTTGGCAATGGTCACCTTGAACTTCTCGTCAGGCTTGCCATCATGGGCGGCCTCGGAGCCATTGACTGGCGCGTGGACTTCGACTCGCAAGTCGAAGAGCTGACCAGGAAGAAAATCGCTCTGGTCAGGTGGGAGAAGGCATCCCAAGCTCGGGCAGGTTCCCAATCGCTGGAATGTCTGGCCCGATACGGCCGAGAGCGCAGCTACCAGAACGGCAGCAACGTTGAGCCTGGCAAGCATGAGTGCGTACAGAGTAGGTCCTCGCCGGGTTTGAAACGAAAAAAAAAGAGGAAAGAAAGAGGAGGAGGGTGGCTTTGGCTTCACAGGGGCTTTGACCGGCTTATACCCTATTCCCCTTCATCCATGGGTCGGGGTAATTGGGGCCGGAGATGGATATTACATGTAGATATATCCAAGCCAGGCCCAGCATCAATGACTTTGGTCGTGACAAGCATAGCCATCTGATAGCTCCACCAATAATGTGACCGTGAACCCTTCACCTCAAGAGAAGAGAGGTGGCTGGGGTGGGCTGGGGTGGTTGGACAAACCGGACCTGATCTGGAAAATCACCATCCAATCCATCTCGCAGCCGAACCTTGCCCGCCTCTTTCCTATTGATTGCAAGCCAAAAGGATTGATTGCAGTGCCCGTGGCTTGCTAATGCGCATACACATGTATGTAATCCGTATAGTCCGTAATAAGCTTGTCGCGGCCGAGGCCACAAGCCCATCATCGATCAGGGGCAATCGGCAGCAGCCCCCCGTGCTCATGTCGTTGAATCCCATTGGCGGTTGTCGAGGACGGGGACCCTTGTCTTATCCAAGGTTCTTTTGAAGAATGTCGAGAGCGCAGATGGCAACGTGGGATTGGAAAGGATGGACCAATCACCCGCGTCATTGTGCCCTGCCAGTGCCCTGCCAGTGCCAGCTGCCAGCTGCGAGGTGGACGATCAGCCGTCAAGTTAATCAATCGGACTTCAAACATGCCAACCGCAGCCAAGTCAAGTCTCCGACATTGGTTCTCCAATCGCGCGGGATGGAAAAGTCAGTCACCGTGGTCGAGCAATCGGCGCCTCCTCTGCACCACGTGGCAAAGTCTCGATCCGTTGGCTCCGCAGAGAACGCCTCTTCACTTGCATTAGATTCTTCACCGACCCGTCCCACTGCGGCATCTAGACCTGATTTCGTTCTTCGTTCTTCGTCTCCCCTCGATTGTTGGGTTAGGGTAGCCTCGGCCTCGGCCAGGCATTGCAACACGCCATTGTGGTTCATGTTCATGCATCGTGGCTACTAATCAGTACAATAGCGCGAGAGGCCGCGCCAGTCAGCATTTCATTCAGACGCCGCTTTCCCCACCTCTTGTTTCTAGGACGCGATTGCGTATGACTTGGGTTTCCAATGAGTTCCCCATGTGTTGTGTTCTTAATAAGAGTTCCGTGTTCCACCAGTGACTTTTCGACCCCTTTTCCCTTGGCGTGTCTGTCTATGCACCCCTACTATTATGGTTGTTTACACTATTCCCATTTACACCTCTGTCCTCAAACCCACCCACCCACGCAGGCTTGTTAATTTTGTCCTGTCCAGCCTCGCTTTTGAAATGGTACCCCCGGGCCCTCGGACGCTCGCCCGTCCCCGCTGGAAGTCTGGGCTCATACGCCGCTAGAAACCTCTTCCTGCTCTCCTCAAAGCTGTCCACTCCCTTGGACAGCTCTGTTCTTACACCTTTGAAGAATTCGTCGATGACGTGGTGATTGTGGATTTGGAGCAGAGTCCAGCCGAGCATCTCCTTGGCATTGAGCAAATGCTTCAGGTAAGCCCGATGATGATGGGTGCACGCATAGCATTCACACCCCTCTTCAAGCGGTACAACTGCGACGCTGTGCTCTTCAGACCACATGTTGATCCCCAGAGGCTGGGGTGCTTCAGTTTCGGGTGGTGGAAATGTAAACGTCAAGGCAATGCCAGCGTCAGAGGTGCTATTCACAAAAGGAAGGGCACAGATATCCACACCAAGTGATACTTGACGTAAAACATCATGCGGTGACTCGGGCTGGTCGAGTGACAGTTTTGGCAGAGGACCCAACGGTTTATAAGTCGCGAGCTGCGGAAGCAGATTCACGTCGTAGATAGCCAGTCCAGACAGACTTGCCGTGATATCGTCTGCGAGGTGTCGCAAGTAGTCCCACTGAATGGGGAGCTCGACGGGCAGAACAGGGGCAAAAACAGAAATGCCCAATTCGTGCAGGTGCTCTCTGCTTTCGAACTGGCGCAAAAACTCATCGACCCATTCTTCCGTACGCTCCACCATCTTGATGAGCTTTTTTGACGCTGGCGTGATGCTTGTGTGCAACGTGTCGGCCAGAGGTACCACCACGTCGGGTTGCAGATTTTTGACAGCGGCGACATATTGAGCCACGCTGACACTCGCAAAGCCGGTTGATGTGAAGAGTGACACGGCCTTGGCTCCGTTCCCCATGGGGGTAACGACCGAGGGACACCTCCTTGCAGCAAAGACGGTGGCTCGATCTGATGCCAAAGCTGTGAAGTTGTGCAGCCGGCGGAGGCTGTCATGTGGTGGCGTGTTGTAAATAGGGGGCTCTTTTCGCTCAACAACTACACGCTTGTGAGCTTTTACGAAATGGCGCTACCACAGAGCTTCCGCGACACTTACAGTCTTCTAGGGCCATATAGGCGGACGTAAAATTTGTATATTTGATTACATTATCGGGGGTCAGGTGAGGAATTGCACCTCGAGATGTGATGGCAGTGTAATTCGGCGTGTCAATTTGCCTCCTCCCCGGTATAGACAGGCGGCCGAGTCGAGCGATATTACAGCCATCAGCGATTGTGGTTTCCAAGATCTCGAACACCTTGCGTGCAGGCATCTCTGTAGACTCGTGTGCCTTTGCCTCACTCATTTTCGCATGTTCAACGACCCAGGAGCCGGAAGTGAAAGAGAATGCGGGCCTGGGGCAATACCAGAAGACTACTGCAGCAAAAGCGAGATGAGTTCTCCCGGTGTGAAATATGTTGCCTGCCTGGTTCGTGCCAGTCTCAATGTGAAATTTGGCGTGCAAAAGAAAAGCCGCCATCGAGCCGATAAGCGGGGCCCCCTTGCAGAGAAGTGGTGTGATGCTGTCCACAGGCTGCCGACATTCATCCGCGACCTGAGCCTCGTTGCGGGCATTGCGGACGCTGCGGAGAATTGTATGACAGGGAGGGCCGCTGTTATGTACATGTAGTAGTATGTATGTATGTATGTATGTATGTATGTACGGAGTACTCCGTCCGTTCCATCCTTTTTGGGACCAGCTGCCCGGCCTGTCAGACGTGAATGTGGGCGCTTCATCAAGGGGCAGCGATACGAGGCTGGCTTCCAGACCGGCGGAACTTTCTTTTCTCGCCTAGCCTACATAATATGTACACATATAATCCGTATAACTCCGTAGTCTGCTCGGTGCTCAAGTCTGATAGGTGTTTGGGAACTTGTGCAGATTGACCCACTCTCCGTCCCGCACCAAGCCAAGCCGTCCAGACCGACCAGACTCGTGTCAAGTCTGTCAAGTCTGTCAAGTCTGTCAGGACGGATTGCGCTCGTTCCCTCGTTCCAGCTGCCTGTTTCGTCTTCGACGTTGGTTTCTGTCTCCTGCATCAAACATGGCCGGTCACCATGAAGACGAAGATCAGCCTCTCATGACGAACCCGGACCGGCGTCAAGTCGATCTCGACTTCGACCATGACAACAACACCAACGACGACTTCAACCACCATCGTCAACACCACAGCAGCCAGCGCCGGCGCGGCGGCAACAATTCCACGGATGCCGGACATCCAGATGCACCTCTCGATACCAGCGCCCGCACGCTCCAGGTCCAAGATGAGAGTGACCCGCCCACGCCGCGCTTTGTACAGGATGAGAACGCCTGGAAGAGATGGAAATGGGTGCCGTATCCCGTGCGCCGAATGCTGCGAGCCGTTCGCAAATGGTCCGTCGGTCCTCCAGACCCGCAGCCGTATCGAATCAATCCCTTCTTTCCCATCGTGCAAGAGTACCCATTGTTCCTCGTGGACAAGTTTCTGACAACGTTCAAACGACGCTTCTGCCTCCTGTTTTTCTACTTCTCCATCTGGCTCATCACCTTTGTGCTCGTCAAAAGGAAGGGCGAGATCGCCACCGAGATCGCGGGATGGGGTCAGCCGCGGACGATTGGATGCGGTGCCACGTACTGGGGATCGGGCAACTCGTGCGGCGTCGACAGCAATGATTGCCGCCCATTTCAAGGCAGCGGATTTCCCTTTCGCTGTTCCGCCAACTGCGCGAGCTACCAAGTGCTGAATCCCCACGCCGTCGGTGACCAGGAGCTTGTCTACCAGCCGATTGTCGTCGGCGGACCGTCCAACGACGTCGCGCCTGAGAATGCAACGTATCGCGGGGACTCGTACATTTGTGGCTCGGCAATACACGCCGGTGTGATTTCCAACGCCAATGGAGGGTGCGGCGTGGTCAAGCTCATCGGCAGAAGCCAGAAGTACCTGAGCACGCAGCGAAATGGCATCACGAGCGCGAGCTTCGACTCATATTTTCCGCGATCGTTCCAGTTTCTGCCACATGTTCGATGCGATGCCCAGGACACAAGGTGGTCTTTACTGGCAATTTCTGTCGTCTTCACGGCCGTCCTGTCTCTCTTCACCGCCTCGCCGGCCTTGTTCTTCTTCTCATCGTTCATCGGCATTTTCTGGACCGTGGGCATGGCCCTCGATCCGCCGCCGCACAGGTCTGTCGCGGCATTATTTTCCAACATATCGGGCAAGTTTCTGCCCGCCATGTTCGTCGCATGGGTCATGTACGACAAGATGGGCGTTCGACGCACTCTCAGCGGTTTGACCGCGCAGGTGGAAAAGACGATACTCTGGCTGGGCGCCTGCTGGGTTGGCGCACTTGACAATTACACGCTGAGCTTCATTCCCGTCCAACGCCTCAACGCCCACGATCTGAACCAGCAGCCCGGTGCCAAGGCCGCTCTTTCCATCATTGTCGTCATTCTCGTCGTCATCATAGCCGCACAAATACGCTTCTTCCGCCAAGAGGCCCGCCTCGTCCAGTACATCAAACTCTACGCCATCTTCCTCCTCGGCATCATCATCGCCCTCGTCTTGCCAGGACTGAACCTGCGCATTCACCACTACATTTTGGCACTTCTTCTCCTGCCAGGGACGAGCTTGCAAATGCGTCCCTCCCTCTTATACCAGGGCCTTCTCGTCGGTCTCTTCATCAACGGCATTGCCCGATGGGGATTCGATCCCGTCCTCCAAACGTCCGCCGCTTTGCAGGGTGATGCGCAGAAGGGAACCCCGCTGCCTGTTATCCACGGTCCCAAGATTGATCTATCTAACAGCACGGCAATCTCGTCCAACATCAGCTTCACGTGGGATAGCCCCGAGCTCAAGCAGTTTGATGGTATAAGCATTCTTGTCAACGATGTGGAGCGGTTCAGGTCCTATCTTGTGGACGTGGATGCCAAGAATACGTTTGTGTGGTGCAGAAACCGGACACTCGGCTTGCCGGAATACTTCAGATTCGCATTTATGGACGGCAGTGATAGCGGTGACTATACCAAGGCTGGTGTTTGGGCGGCTGACGGCGAGTGGGTGGAGATGAAGCCAGGGCCGTCGAGGGTCAAGGTCCGTAGCTTGGGGGAGGAAGATACCATGAAGCAGCGTAGATGAGCGATTCGTGATGGATGTACATAAAGATTTGGATATTGAACAAATGAACGAATTAAATATTAAATAAGCCAATATCGAAAGGTCAGTGAATGTTCCTCCGGCTGGGTATAGCCGGCATACGTACGCACAAGTACACAATTGAGCTCAGCGTGTTTAACGGAAGCCGTCAATAAAGGGGGAAACTCGTCGAAATGAATAAGTTTGCTCAACTATTTAAAAAAAAAAAACTTGAAGCCAAGGAATCTCCAAGGTGTATATGCATATCAATGATGAAATCGCACGACATGCAGACCAAAGCCAAGGAAAGGAGTAGAAATTGAAAATACGCAAAACAACTTTTCAAATCAACCCCGCCTCCTCTCCTTTCTTCATCTTTCTAGAAGATCAGCAAGACCGGTGCACATAACACACACCGTCCACTTCCGTTCGACCTCCACCTCCACCCCCCCATCTCCACATCTCGTCATCATCCAACAACAACTCAACCACCAACAACCAAAAAAAAAAAAAAACCCTACATACATACACACGATAATCCAATCCCTCACAGACAACGCAAAAATAAAAAAAAATGCCCCCCCGAATACCCACCCAATCCGACTTCCACACCCTCCCACTCCACACAACTCTGCACTTCCCCTCCCCCCCCGAATCAACAACCGCATTCCTCATCCTGCTCCACGGCCTAGGCGACTCCGACATCCCCTTCGCCGCCTTCGCGCGCAACCTCTCCCTCCCCGGCGTCCTGTCCATATCCGTCCGCGGCACGTCCCCTCTCGCCCCGTCCCTGCTCGGCCTCCCGGGCGACCACTACCACTGGGGCGACGACCTCCAGCTGGACCCGGGAACAGGCCATCTCGACGCCGACCCGGGGTTCGAAAAGGCCGCCGGGCTGGTCGCCGAGGGGCTCGTGCGCGGGGTGCTCGTGGATAAGTGCGGGTGGGACATGGCGGATATTCTCATCTTTGGCTTCGGGCAGGGAGGATCGTTGGCCCTGGGACTGGCGGCGAGGTTGGGCAACGAGAGGGTGGTGGATGTCTCCGCGTCGGAGCGTGGGAAACCTGCGGGAAGAGAGTTCAAGGGGGTCGTTTCAATAGGCGGCGGGCTGCCGATGAGCATGGTGTCGAGTAGGAGCGCGAGGGAGAAGAGCGATACGCATGTGTTGCTGTGTCAGGTAAGTGCCGAGGAGGAGCATCTTGTCAAGAGGGAATTTAAGAATGTGAGTGTCGTGAGGTGGAAGAGGAAAGAGGTGGGTATGCCGCGAGACAGAGAGGAGGTGCTTCCGATCATGAAGTTTTTTGCGGATAGACTGAGAGGCGGAGGATGGTAGCGACAGTCTGGACACTGGGTGTGCTTTATTTGCTCAATTGTTCACTTGCTTGATATTTTCCTCATGTATCCTATCTATGATGAACAGGTCGATAGATCCTTTGCCATCTACACGCTTGTTCGTTCATCTGCATCGCCTGCTTGCAGCATATCGGCGAGCATATCCCACTTGGTTGAATGCGCATCACTCGTCGCACGTGCAACGCTGCGCAGGCCGCTCCAGATGAAGCGAACCTGTCTGTCAACTTCCATCTTGATGTCTCCCAGGCGTTCTTGATATGGTTTGTTGGCTTCAACATCATCTACCGTGTCCGTCACCCCACTCCTGACGCGTTCCAGCTTGAGTGCTAGATCCAGTACATCTAGCATGCAGTCGCGGATAGGGGTCAACCTGCTTCCCAGACAGGCTTGGTCTACCATGGCCTTCAATGCTCTGTCGTGAGCGGCAATCAACTCATCCATATCAACAGCAGAGGCCAAGTCTCGTCGAAGCTGTGAGTCCAGCGGTGTGAGAACAAGAGTGGTTAGATACGTCTGCACGGTAGTGCAAAACCACAAGAGTTTGATGCGCGTGGAGTAAAAGACTGCTGTGACGTTCCAATTGTCATGGTCTGTCCAGTAGTTGTCTAGGATTTTGGGTTTATGAAGGGCATACGTTGCGCGCTTAAATTGTAGTAGAATAGTAAAGAGAGACTGGTAGTGCTCGAGGCTTGTAGCGGTCAAACCCATCTGTAAGGGCCAGGGAAGTCTGTAGTCCACCCTGATTCCGCTGAGTATCGTCTTTACTGAGTTACGGCACATGATCGGGTGAAGGCGCTGCTGTGTTGGCTCTACACAGACGGTCAGGCGGCCTGGGTCAACAATGGCTGCAAAACAATCCTGTGCTGCTGCTGTCAATGCGTAGCGGTCTGACCAGTCGATCCTCAGCTCGTCCAATTTGCCGAAGATGCCCTCCGAGAAAGCAGCTGCGGTCGAACCGTTTGACATGAGGTAAACCTCATGCAGAGTATCCAACGTGGGGGAAAGCGACCAGTCCTCAAAAAGAGAGGTTCTTAGTATTGTTGATGTCGCCCGGTACTTGCTTTGAATCCATCGATCGAAAGCAATGTCAAAAAGCTCAGAAAACGGCACCAGTTCTTGTCCAGCTGGACACATCGCGTCATAATCGAGTGGTGGCTCAACTCTTTGCTTAGATGAGATGGCCGCATCGTGCTTGCCCAACAGTTTAAGCACAACTACATTTTTTCCGGCATTGTATATGTTTCCAACTGCGGTACGGAGGAAAGTTGGGGCGTGCAGAGCTCCATCGGGAGCTTTGCGTAGATGATATCTATCTTTCCAAGTTTTGCCCAAGGGCGTGGAAGGTGATGTCTCGGCAACAAAGAACAGGTCGCTAGCGGACAACAACTTTCCCTCGTCCATCCAGAGCCGAATTGGCCGTAAATATACTCGGAAGCACTCGGCAAAGATACGGGCAAAGAATTCGAAGAGGCCAGATTTTCCACTTAACTGAGCCAGGCACGATTCGTCAAATATAAGCTCCAGGTACCGGAAGGGGTTTGGTTGTGGTTCGGACTCGATTTTTGAGACTATTTCGGCCAAGGAAAACAGTGGATCGAGCCACGGCACGAGCTCTGTCTTGGTCCTGACGAGGCTCAAAACGACATCGGTTGTAGGTGCAGTCAACTGCCTCTGTAGATCAGAAATATGAAGGTCGAGCTGTCGTAGCCTGTCAGAAATGCAATCCTGGAACGCTTGTAGATGAGGCACATCCTGGCGCTCTCCTACAAAGTGCCTTAGCGTTCGTAGGTGAGTGCCATAATCCGAAAAGCTGTGCATCATTGCTCTGAAGGGCTCCCATTCCATATTTTCAAGCTGGAAGTAGGGTACGGCGACACCGACTCGGCTGAAAAGTGTGCAATCGAGTCCTTGCAACATAAAGAGGATATCTCGGATAACTTGCACCTCGGAGACTGCAACCTTTTTTGTTTGCCTCAAAGACTCCTCGGACGCCATTGTACTTCTCCATTTCTGCGACGCCTGGACTTTCTCGAATGTTGATGTGTCTTCGGGCTGGATTACATAGGAATCGGCAGCTCGTGACCCTTGCTCACCGTCGCCAACGAGGGACGTCGCTTCTGATTCACCAATTGAGTCTTGTTCGAAGACTTCGTCATCTGACTCGTCGCTAAAGTCAATGGATCTCCATAAGGCGTCATCTTCGTCCCAGCCGTCCTCTTTTGCGATGTCTTCCCAGCGCAAATTCGCCGTGGGTGTGTCGGCCTTGGTCTCCAGTAATTCGAGGTCACGGACGTCGGATTTGAAAGTTGGCTGATCGGACAGCTTCAAGAACAAGTGAAAAATTTCCGGGTACCATCTTGATGGGTAGCTCTGTAGGTCTCTCAACCTTTCAAGCAAGGCATCGGCTAATTCATCTCGATTGTTCACGCGGAAGCGTTCATCAAGCCCAAGCAGCGCATTTTCTACCTCGAAGTGATTTGTTTGCAGGAACGTGTGCGACTTGAGCTTCCTCAAAACAGCATCGCTCAATCTCTCATGACTCCTTGTTTGTGTCTACCAGAGTCATCAGCATCATGGATATAGCACCGATGGACACTAATTCTGCGGCATTTTACCTGATGTAAAGATGGAGCGGATGCTTCGATGAGCTCACGAGTTAGGGACCCAAGCCGAGATGCAAAAGACATGTCAGGCAATTTCTTCCATCTTCAGCTCTCAGGTGTGAGACCGTGGGGCGCAAGTGCAATGTGGCAGTACGAAAAGAACATCAATCGGGGTTTCTTCAATCATCGTCAGGTCTCGTCTTCGTGCATTGGTGAACTGACGCGTCGTGCGGGCTATGGCAGGGACGGTCTGTTGTAAGAACAAATGGAAGTACCTATGTACTTAGGTACCTGGTTGGGCAACATTGTCCTGACGCATGCAACGCTGGTGGGGGTCGGGCCCGTTTTTAGCGTGACCAAGCTTGTTGACATCAAGATGCGAGCAACAAGCAAGCAGCAAGCAACCCCTTTTACAGTAGCAAGCACCTCGAAAGTTTGGCGAAACGAGCTTCGAGCCCACCTCAAGTATTAGGGCCTACTTCATCTTCATCTCGGCTCAACCCCATCAATGACGAACGTCGGGCTCCGCATTCTGCGTCACTGAATTCTATCGCAGCCAACTGGCTCTTCGACTCATCGGCTGCAACAATTTGCTACCGCACAAGTCATGGCTATCGCACGACCCGTTCGGGTCTTGCTGTTTGCCGCAGCCGTGCTCTGGTGCTTTTTTCTCTACCAGATCCTCCGTCCTTCGTCAGGACTGCGCGGTCCAGGAGAGCGATATGTCAATTTTGAAAGAGATCCCAATCTAGATCGTTCGTTATTCACTCGATTTCATTCCGCCTCGATCAACATATATCTAACTTGAGTATGAACTTGCAGCTACGGGAGAACCGCTAGGAGTTCTCGTTCGTACCTCGGCAGCGTATGCACCTGACGCTGTAGATACCGACCGCATTAATGCGACCCTCTTGGCACTCGTGCGGAACTCAGAGGCCGATGATATGGTCTCGTCAATGGAAGACTTGGAGAGGACATTGAATCACAAGTTCAATTATCCGTGGACGTTTTTCAACGAGGAGCCCTTCTCAGAAGAGTTTAAGAAAAAGACTCAGGCAGCCACCAAGGCCAAGTGCAATTATGGTACGTCAGATGACTCTGCCTTCACGCAGGACTAAGTCAGTCTTGCTTACAGTCTGCAGAGCTGATTCCAAAGGAACATTGGGCAACTCCATCCTGGATCGACCAGCAATTGTACGACGAGTCCACATCTATTCTCGAAAAGGAGGGTGTTCAGTACGCCAAAATGATATCATACCATCAAATGTGCCGATGGAATAGCGGCATGTTTTACAAACACCCAGCGCTTGAAAACGTTCGATGGTATTGGCGTGTCGAACCGAAAGTTCACTTCTTCTGCGATGTCGACTATGATGTATTCCGATACATGCAGGACAACAACAAGACCTACGGCTTCACCATTACGCTGTATGACGAACCCAAAACCCTGCCGACCTTGTGGCCCGAGACTATTAAGTTCCTTGCCGATCATCCGAACTACCTTCATGAGAACAGCGCCGTTAAATGGCTCACAGATGACCAGCGGAGACCAGCACACAACAAAGGTGCTCAAGGCTTCTCTACGTGTCACTTTTGGAGTAATTTCGAGATTGCAGACATGAACTTTTTCAGAAGCAAGCCGTATGAGGATTACTTCAACCACCTTGACCGTGCAGGCGGCTTTTTCTACGAGCGCTGGGGTGATGCTCCTGTCCACAGCATTGGCGTTGGGCTTTTCGAAGACAAAAGCAAGATTCATTGGTGAGCTGCATTGTCCCTAAATCCTCTTCGAGCTAGCCCAACTGACTGACTTGTTAGGTTTCGCGATATCGGTTATCAACACATTCCATTCTTCAACTGTCCCAATTCTCCCAAATGCAGTGGTTGCATTACGGGTCGACTGACCGACGGCGAAGCATTCCTCCATCATGAAGATTGCAGACCCAACTGGTTTAAATATGTCGGAATGGGCTAGTTCTATTGACTGGGTGAAAATTCAGCCCCATTACAAGTGTCAGATCCCCCTCCCGTGATCAGCTCGACTTGGAAAACCAGTATGATTCACAATGCCTCAGTGTGATAATGGGGAATGATCTAGTTTGGGATATTTGGTGTTAATGGCGCACTTGCTAGAACTGGGGCACTCGGCTTCTTGAGACGACACAGGGGTTGCCTCGAGTCGTTTTTTCGTGGCTTGAACACCGTGTACCGATATGGATGACTTAGCGAAAAGGGGCCACCTTGAGGAGTTTGAACTTTTTTTTCTTATTTGTTTATTTTTCGGTCGCAAGTGACTGTGCTTCGGTCACTACCCTATGTATATCATGACAAACTATATACCGTTACAACTCCTGACGAAGCACCCGCGCAGAACTGGTCTCCCCATCCATCTTCCTTCCACGCCATGCAGCTGACAACATTATTGCGTATTCTCTCGCGGCCATCTTTTCCCACGGTCTTTTTCTTTTGCTCATATCCGGGCGGTCCCCAGGGCACAGTGAGTTTAGCGACAATTTTGCCCGTGAGCAAGTCCCAAACCCACACCCTGCCCTCGCCGTTGCCGTTAGGTTCAACGGTCATCTCATCACCAGCCACCACATATCTCTCCCGGTGCCCCAGCAGCGACTGAACTCGAATGTCTTCGTTTTTCCAAATCGGATCGGCATATGCTCGCAGGCAAGACCCATTGTCGCGATCCATCAGTCGTATCTTGCTGTCCAAGGTGCCCACCAGCATGGATTTCCCATCCTTTGTCATATCCAAGCTCGTGACACTCGCACCCATGACGTCCGTCGTACATTTGCCCATCCTCACATCGTAGCTTCGAACGCGACCATCAACGCTACCAGTCACAACCTCGGGGCCACGAATGACCAGGCAGGTGATCGCATCTCGGGCCTCACCGAGCACCTGTATGGGTTTTGCGCTGCCACTCTTCACATCCCATATTCGAGTAGATGTATCAAAGCCGCCGCTCACAATCAACGAGCCCCCATCGCCAGCGAAACGCACACAGTTGATGCGCGCAGTGTGTCCATGAGCGTTGCCGCCAAAACGTCTGGTCGTCACTGCTGTGGCGACATCCCAGAGAAAGACGGCCCGGTCCCCGCCTCCAGATATAAAACTTTCGTTATCGTATGCTACATCAAGACTGAGAACTTCATATCCATGGGCTGCATAGGTCTGGATGAGTCGGCCCTGTGGAACAGGAGCTTTCCCACTAGATGATGGCTCATACACATTAGTGCCAGGGAAAGGGTTGTAGAGCCGTATTGTACGATCTGCAGATCCTGTTAAGATATAGGACCCAGGTGATGCTGAGTATTTCACGGCATGTACAGGGCCTGGAGAGAAGATTGCTCAAATTAGTTTCAGTTACCCTAGCTTGAACGTTGACTTTAGTCGACGTACCATTCGAACCAAGTAGGTAAGCGGCGGGATTATCTGGAAAAGGCATTCTTCAGATCACGCGAACATGATGCCTTTTGCGTAAGCAACTGCAAATTTCCTTCTCACTGATGCCTTTCTATTTACAGGAAGTGTCGCATTGTGCAAAATGAGGAAGGAGCCTTGGGTAGGTAGGTAGGTAGGTGGCCTTCTTCGTCCTTGAAATTGGTGATGACTGATGAGCTAAGCAGCCTTCGTCCGCGAATGGGGAGATCTGATTGGATAGTGGATAGTAAAGCCTACCAAAACACCTTCAATCCAATTGTGCGTTCCTACCTCACACTCACAACCTTGGCATGAACCCGTGCTGCCACTTATCGCACGTTCAAGCATATATTTGCAATGCATTCAAGGTTTCCTCGTGACATGTTGTTTTGTGTCTGTATTTACGGGTAGTGAGTATATGTGCATACTTCATACATTCTTGGCTGTCTGTATCAGTGCCTCTTGGTGGTCCATACCACCAAACATGCGAAGGCCCCAAAAACAAAACACAAAAACGAACATCCGTGAGGATTGCCTCACTCCGACTCTTGTTCGTTAACAACCACACAAATTTTTCAAATACAAGACATGAATCATAATCATGACGACGCAATTCCAGGATGGGCTGATCTCAGCCGTGATCTGTGCTGCCACAGCAAAGGCTGCCAGCCTCCCATGAACATATGAACACAAATAACGTTGATCAAAACCAATACAACTCCGATACATGCAGAAAATTGATTAGAAAGATCGAAGAAAAAAATTTGGGCATGGCTCAGTTTGGGGAGCAACAGACCACATCCATATCCAGGGGATAGGTCTGTTCAAGTGGCCGATAAATCTGCCATCGAGACTGCTCAGATTCATCACCGGAGAAGTTTCCAACCTGGAAATCATCGGCGGATACCGTAAGAGAGGCCTGTTCACGGACCCGATACAGGTTCTGCAAGCGTTGGTCCAAAAGCTGCTGGCATGTACGGGCTTGCTCCCAAATCTGAGCAGTGCTGTCGACTGACGTTATTGCCACCCTCATATGATCAATAGTATCATTGATTGCGCCTAACGATCCGGTCGAAGTCAAGACATCCATAGCTGTTGTGACCACCGTGGCCATGGCTGGTGGGGGTGTGTTCAAGATAGCTGGACGAATTCGCAAGATACGATCTAAGCAGTAGACGATATCCACAACGCTTCTTGCGTTTTCGCGACATTTTTGAAAGTGGCTAGTGCGGTACTCGACTGATAATTTACCCACTGACAAATGATATCGGTTGAGTTGGATGAGGGCGTGGTGACAGAGCAAATGCATGGTCAAGAATGACCCGACTTTGCCAGAAAAAGCAGCAGACTCGAGGTTCGAGCCACCAAATGAAAGTCTCGATGGTAAAGTCGTGTGCCAGTCGTTTACTCTTTTCGTCAGGGTACGAATTCTCCATCTCTCGCCTTGGGCATCAGAAACATTAGGTCTACTGGCTAACCGATGGATTGTCGACTGACAAGATGACCAAATGTGAATCATCTCAATAAGGTGGCATGTAATGTCGGACGGCCTGTCGGCAAGGGCACCAAGACTCGTTTCGTAGGGATTGAACATTGGCATGCGAGCGTCCACCTGCTTCTCGAAACTTTCCGAATCAGACGGCAATCGAATATAGATGTCCTCCCCGTGGATCATCGTTGCGCGATCCGGAAAAAGCGGGCTGAGTCGCTCCAGCATAAACAAAGACCAGAGAGTTCGTCTTCTGGATTCGGCATAGCCCGTACTGGTCATTCCAAACGGGTAATTCTTGAGTCTGGCATCTCTTGAGTGATCGAGTTCCTGGTTCAGTTGCAAACAAGCAGCAGTGGCGGTGGCCGATGAAACGAGTTCGTTGGCTTCCCAGAGCCGAGACGCCGCAATGTTGTACAAGGCCAAAAGTATTCTACTCTGGATCAATTGAAGACAAGGTTCGGTCAAAGACTTCTGGGCATAATGCGCAACCTGCGCGTACTCATACGCAATGTGTTTGGGTCCTCCAGATAGAGTAACCCCAATAGCCAAGACACTATACAGCAGCATCATGTCCTCGGGAGCTCTTTGGTGCACAGAGTTGGACACCCAAGATTTGAAAATATCTTCTGGCAAAAAACGAATCACGATAGCGTTGTCGATATGTCCGAAAAACTGCGACAGACCAGTGCTGATTGACTGAGGATCAGAGACAAATGGATCTGTTCGCCATGCTCTGTGCAGAACATCATCCGGAATCCGAGGTATATCTGATGCAGGTCTTTCCGCGGAGAGCGACGACTTATAATGATTCATCGGTCGGAGCCTCCCAACGGGAGGCTCGCCATTTGATGCAAATGCATCCGGTCCAAGTCTAACCCTCTTATTGGCGTATCCAGTCTCTGGGGTCGGCTCCTGCAACACCACGCGAGGCGACACAGCAGAAGATGATCGACTTGGCGAACGTCCCAAGTCATTCCGCCTCGATATATCATTTGCTTTGCGTTTGTCATCGAGCTCGGCAGGTGGTGTAGATGGAGACGTGCTGTGTCCACCTCTTGGGCTAAGAAATTTTCAGCATGTTGAATGAGGTTTTCGACGGGGTATACCTTGAGACAACTCACGCGTTCTTGAACTTGCAAACTCGTCCAAACTTTTCACACTGAACGCATCTTGGATAGTCAGGGTCGCACTTGATCTTCTTCTCTCTGCAAGTAATGCAGGCAATGGCCAGCCTTTTGCGAGGCTTGCCTGCCTTTGTTACCCCCCAGTGAGCATTCACGGCTTCTCCGTCAATGACAGTCTTGCAGTGGCCTCCGTCGTCATAAAAATAGCACATGCCTTCGCCAGGAACTTCTGCCGCACGAACGAATCGTGGCAAGAAATGGGATCCGGTCCAGATCTTTGGCCCGAGGCCATCTTTAGTGGGCACCCCTTCAGAAACTGCAGAGCTGTCTGGGGTTGGCGGAGCGCTGGAGGTCGATGTTACCACTTTGTGGGTTGAGTTGTCTCTGTGTGAGTCCTTGGAAGTAGGAAGTTGGGTTCGTGGTCGCTCCTCTGGAGATTGGAAGGACGCGTCTCTTGAACCTAGAGTATAGCTTGTGTCCTGCTGTGCGGACCACTTGCTGCTTTCGGATTCAGGTCGAGAGTCAGATCTACTTCGCTGTTGCTCGAGGAACTTGGGAGATCGCGGTCCAGAGTACGAGCGAATCCAAGATTGAGCATCTTGTTGTGCATCGTATGTGCTACGTGGTTGTGAGATCGGGGGAGAAGATGACGGAGGAAAATACGAATTTGCACCAGGGCCGATACTTGGAGAGAAACGCGGTCGATCAAGTGGTGACTGCGCAAGATACGGTGTCTCCCTCCCACCCGATGAATGAAGAGGCCGGATGGCGGATGGTGGGCCGAACAGGCTTTGTAATGATGGCAGCTGCTGTTGCCGTGAAGAAGCTTGGTTGCTCGACTCTGATCGATCTTGACTGGATTCTCGATGTCCAGATGCCATGGATGCGTCGGCACCAGATGCCTTGTCATAAATAGACATGAGCAGTGACGTTGTGCTTCTATGGACCCAGGCTTGTTCCGTCGACGGTGAAGATCGAGAAGAGAGTGACGAAGCACTGGGGCTCGCCAGCTCAGGCGGGGTGTCTGGGAGATCCAAACGCTGACGAGGGTCGAAACTTGATAGACTCCCCATTGAGAAAACTGTCAGACAAGGTCGGTGGTAACCTGAGGCGGAATCGACGCTGCCGAGACTTGATCCTTTCAACAAAGGCAAACCCGTGTTATCTCGAGTGTGGCCAGCAAATTCAATACCCAATGTAACAATATCTCCGCATCAATGATTTTGCTTCCTTTCGAGAAACGTGGTGGGAATGATGCCGTCGTTGGGAGTACGTTTTGCTTCAAGACGATGACTTCTCTTTTTTTGGTGTCTGAGACGAATCTGCTAGTCTAATGGAGGACTAGTGAGATGTTCAAGAAGACTGGAGAAAAATAAATCCCCCAGTTTGCAAAGTATCACAATGCACACAAGTAAGAATATGGCAAGGCACGGATTGGGGTGTGGGCTGCTTTTGAGTTGTCGACGACTGTACGAGGAATCCAACGACCTAATAAGTTCGGCAGGTTCCAGGTACACAGAGCCGCCCTAGCGACAAACCCAAAAGTCCCACGTCGGAGCTGAGCTCTGCATGTTACATACAAACCGGCCCGGAACCAAAAAGTGCCAGAAAGGGTCTGAGTGCCACAGCTCCCGGGGTGGCCACAGCACGTGTTTTGCCTCTCATGGCATGACTCCACGAGATGACTTGCGGACTAAGACAGCGTTCTCAAGATGGTGGCGGTCGGCATAGATGGCATGACAGAGCGGGTAATTGTACTGAGTAGGCAATCGCTTGTATCAATCTCACAACGGCATCGATGTTTCTCGGCTAGGCTGTGTTTTGAGGGGGCGGGGAGGGGGTCTATCTTGAATTCGCTTTTGCATTGCGCCGCACACATCCTGGTCAGCTGGAGAGAATACCGAGAAAGGCCAGGAGGTGCCCGCCATCAAAACATTCTTCATGTGTTTTTCGAAGCTCTAGTAGAAGAAAAAGGGGGGGTGGCTACCTGCCAATGCGCAGCCGCATTTTCTTTCAGTTGCCTCTGCGCAGAGCATGGATGCCTTGGAAAAAAACCTGGAGAACTCTCTCAACTTGATTCTGGCTTTGGTTGTGACGGAAGCATCCCGTTTGAAGAACTCCATGTTCTGTTCTAGGCATAGACAAGACAGCATACCGAGCCATCGGCCATGTTTTGGTGAGTAAGAGCAGCGACAATATCTGCATCGGGTCAAAACTTGGTGGATGCCCAGGTTGGACCACTTGTGCCATTCTGAGCGAGGACTTGAAATGCTAGATTTGGCTGATTCAGCATCACCAGCAATATTTACAGAGCAGTGCGGCAGAATCCCACTACATAAGACCGGGTTCTTGATTTTCAGTCGGTTATCAACTTATCATGGCTGGTAGCAGCCCCCAATCAACATGAAGTCGCTTTGCATTCACAAGGGCTGAAAGGTACAGTGGTCACTGGTGTACATACTTGCCGCGCGCGGCCTACCATTTCATGACAATGAATTCAGGCAAAGTGTGTCGCCTCAGTATGGTTGGCGGCAGGGCATGAGCCTCGATCCATGTACATTACATACCCACACCGAGCAGGGGAGTCAGAGAACCATCAAGGAATTGTGTTCGGAAGGGCTTTCCGGTCCCTTGGGAATTGTGTGGCACAGGCACAGAGTGACAGAGGTGTCGAGGACACAAGGCAGTTCCAGCATCGTACGCATCGTACCGCCCTACTACGTTGTACTGTTGTTACAGGCGGCGCGCCTCGGTCATGAGACAGTTATGCACCTCGAGAGATCAAGATGAAGCTGGGCACTGATTGCGAGGTTGGCTTTCACCCGCGACTTGTTGCAGTGAGAATGCAACACTGTGCCGCGCTGAGCACACGACACCTCTCGCATCTCACGGTAATAAATCAACCCACAGGAAGAAGAAGAAAGCAACCTGTCAAGGCCATCCGAGAGGGCGCGCGATTGATTCATGGGAAGATGGACCTCGGAGAGTCAGAGGGGGGGAGGAATGGACCCCGGTAAATGCTGACAATGACGGACCCGAGCCGCTTTCAGGTAATTTGATTGGTGGAACGTGGTTCTCACAGCCCGGGCGGGCGGGCAGCTCGTCGCTTGAAAGCCAAACCCTTGAGAATAATATTCCATGGTTTGTAAAAAGCGCATGTTTGAATCATCAAGACGAAGATGCTAGTACATATGTCATCATTGGGGGTATGACAAACGCTTGGCTGTGTCCCCCACATGGTGACATGACATGCGTTGTCCAGGAACATGACTACATAATATATGTAATAATCCCAAGGCCGCCAAAAGCTGCCTCGATGCGATGCTCTGCTATTTTCCATCGTCGGGGGGTCTGGTATACATACCAATCAGGGTCGCATTGACTTGCATCTTCCGTTTTTGGTGCGTCTCAGATGCGACGGCTCATCAGCGCTCCACGGCTTTGTGACAAGCGGCCGGTCACTACCGATACGTTACGTCAAGAGAGACTTATTGTGGCTTGGTCTCGGTGGTGCCCCAAGTCAGTGGCCGTTGCGGCCGTCTTGGGGGTGGATCGATTAAAATTCATCCGATGGGGGGGGTGACGGAGTTGATGAAATTTCATTTCATTGTCGACAAGCAGCAGATAGATGCCTCGCCCGGGCGCCTTCTCCGTGGATATTCAATGGCATGCATTTGAAAAGCAAGGCAACGTCGAAGATGTCGATTGCATCGAGCACACAGTTGACGCACAAGGATCCCCATCTATGTAATAGCTCCAGCTTATTTATTAGCTGTCATGACTTTGTTTCCACCGCTAAGCAATCACTGCTGAAAGGGGCGCTTGCCTGGCAAGATAAGAATAGAAAAATTGTGTCTCAGGTTATACACAGCTCGTCACGCTTACGCATCATCAGTAACCCAGTTCGGCATCGACATGGCGAGGCCGCCTGTAATTAATACTTGATCCCGCCGTCCGTCACCCCCCCCCCCTTTTTGCTTCCTTTTGGCCCCCGCAATTGCGAAAGCCGGAGGGTCCACGCTGTCCAGTTCTGAAGCTGATCTGGAGCAAAGTCGGCCTTTAATTCCCTGATATAGCATTCATCTCCGATCACATCGTCACTGACCAGTGACGCCGGCCGGAGTATTTGTGTCTGATCTGATTTGGCGATGAACGAACGAACAGCAATTGACGACGAGTCGGCGGAACAGGGCCTATATACCGACAATTTGTGTTTGAAACACTGGGGGCATCCAGTCGCATTCGTTGTTACTGGTGCGAGAAAGCAACAAGGCACTATTAGAGTTGACCATTGTCAGCAGTAATAAGTATGTTCAGCAAGAGATCCTTTAGGCCAGGGCTGGACATGTTGTTGTCATCATTTTTCAGACATTTGCAGGGCATAGCCACCTATTCGGTCGAAGAAGATACTGTTGGTCTTTCAAGCAGATGAATTAGAAACAGGGATATTTATCTTGTTGTCCGTCGTCTTACTGTAATACCTACCCAAGAATTGGGGGTTTGCTTTGTCTGCCTGATGACTGTCACGACGCGCCACGACACAAGCAATTTCGAATGGAATGTCTTGATCTGAAGATGACGCCGGCCCACTCAAGCAAACTGGGGTCACATCCAATACATGGCGCGGATTAAGCTGGGTATTGTCAGAAGGCCTCGAGAAGAAAAGAAGAAGAAGAAGAAGACGTAAGCGAACCATTTCGTCTTCACTCTCCAAAAAGGGCCAATGAGTTCCTGTCTGCGCATTCTCGTTCAGGAAACTGATCAGCCCGCCCCCCCATGGTTGCATCGATCGATCCGATATGAAAGTGTCCTCTTTGCTTTGTCCAGGGGGGGCGAGTCTCGGTCTCGTGTCGGGTGCTTTGCGGAAGCGACACGAGTTCAACTCCGTACACATACATACAAGTCGTGGCAAATTCAAGGCTTGTTGGTACTGATGAGTACTCGGTACATGTGTACAATTTAATTACTCGAGGTGCGGCAACGAGTCAACTGGGCGCAGGTGACTATGTAAGGCGGATTTCCGTCCAAGACTCCATCCCATCCATCCACCCCGACGTTGCGTCGCAAATTTGAGAGGTCGTTTCTGAACAAAGCGACTCATCAACTGCGACGTCGCAGTTCCGTTCAGTCGGTAACCTCTCAGGATTGACAACGTGGAAGCCGAAGTGGCTCAACAACTTGTTTCTGAATGGGTCAGCTGAGGTGTCAACGAATGGGAATGGGCCTCTGCCGCGCAATGACATTGGAAGGGGGGTGTGTGTCGACCCTCAGGACCGACCGCGGTCGTGGCCATGAGAAAGACGAGCATGGTCATGGCCGACCGGCGCATTATGTATGTATGTATGTATGTATGTATGTATGTATGTATGTATGTATGTATGTATGTATGTATGTATGTATGTATGTATGTATGTATGTATGTACATGTATGCATCAGCATCTACGGATTACGGATGACGGATTACCAACCAACAATGGTGTTGGATCAACAAGGTGACAAGGACTCCGTGAACTTTTCCCGTCAAGTCATGGCTTTTGTCGCCCCAGCCCCAGCCCCAGCCCCAGCAGACAGGCTCCAGCGCAGCGCTACCCTGGCATCTTATTCAAGCAACACCACGTTCGGCGCCTTCCCAATCGGAAAAGTACCGGTATGCAGAAGAATGCAGAAGCCTGCCGATACTAGTACGAATCCCAACAAAGTACTACCACATTGCTATGTATGTACTGTTCAGAGACCGATGCAAGTCAATAACCAATGACACACATCCTCGGACAACACAGAGTTGCCATTGCGGCAGATGCTTGATTAATTACGCAGAGAGAGGTCACCCAGGCTATATATATTACGACCGGGTTGTTTTTGTCTGGCCAGCCGGAGACTAACTGGAAGGGGCAGTGGACCACGATTTTTTTTTCCATATTAAACTTGACACACAACACACACACACACACACACACACACACACACACACACACACACCATTCTTGTCCCTTCTTCTTTTGCCCTTCCCAAGACCCGGGGAAGCACGGAGAAAATATCTGGGCGTTGTTCTAAAACAAAATCGAACTAGGCCCTTGCAACCACTAGCTCGTAAATGTGGTGATGCAGGCTTCGCGTGGCAACCCCCTCCCTCCCTGGCTTGACGGCTTGACACACCCCGGCTGGTTACTGCCAGGCTAGCCGGCAGTGCGGACTACATTCATTGAATGGTGTGCTTTTGATTCTAATTCCGATCCTGATCCTGACGCGGCCTTGGCCCGCAACAGGTAAATTATCCGGCAGCATTCCTGTACCACCGGCACATTGTAGCGTCACATCATGCGGCCCTCACTGGAGATCAAACACGACAACCGCAGAGGGTCACCGCAACCGAGGCATATGTATTCGTCCATACGAAGCAAGATTGTGTAATACTCGGCACGTCTTGACCGAGTTCGTTCATGAGTGCGTCGAGCATCATGAAATACCGTTGTCGTCGGTCGACGCCGACGCGGCACTGTTATTGCCACATACAGCAGAACTGATTGACAGTGGTCCGCAAAAAAAAAAAAAAAAAAAAACAACAGACGAACCTGGACTACCCTGAAAAATAGATGGAGCGGGTCAGATCTGACTTGTTTGGCCCGCACTACTTTACAAATTCGCCAAAACAGCTTGTTCATACTTTCCCCGCCCATTCTCCAGTGTTTCGTTCGGCCTAGAGCGCAGGATATCATTACAGTATTACGGAGTAATACAGGTAGTCACTCGCTTGGCAGAGAGAGAGAAAGAGAGAGAGAGAATGCCGACGTCATTGTCTGAATGGGTAATAGTGTCACAAAAGTTCTGGGGTTTCCAAGGTTTCCAAACAAAGGGGGAATTTACAAAAAACAGGCGCTGTTCGGCTCGAGAAGCTGCACATGTTGATGCTCACTGTTCTCCGTCTCGGTACCCATCTCGTCGAGCGAGTTTCAATTCGTCTGCTACACCGTTTAGGCTCATTCGATGACGGGTTTCGAGCAATTTGCTTGCCGTGGCTCACTGGCACGGGCGTTGGGATTCTTCCTTGCCAAGCCCGCGCAGACCCTAATGTTCAACGTTGGAGCAGTAAGCAAGCACTGTTGGTACGGATAAAAAGTTACTGTTGTCCGTCGTTGGTCGATTAAACAACCCATGGCACCATGCCTCGCTTCCCTGATCACTCTGATCAGGTCAATTTGCTGCATTAGACATTGTCCCGGTCTCTGTTTCTCTCCCTTCTTCTTTCTTCTCCTCCTTCCATTGTCTCGGCAGTGGTAAAATTGGGTCCCGCGGCCCAGCGGCCGGGGGATCCGGTTGCAACAGTTTTCAGAAGTAGTGACGTGATTCCTCGTGCCACTTCTTCTTCTTCACAAATCGTCCATGTCAATTTTCTCACTGTTAGCGAGCGGCGCCGTTACTGCTGCTTTGGAATTACTGGGACCCACTGTATACAGGGCGGTATTCATGTATCATCATGTTGGTTCAGACAATCACGTACATACGTATCGTCAAGATTCTACGAGGGTGTTGAGAACTTCTGTCCGGAGTACTCGGAGTAAGTTTCTGTCATGGACAGACACCAAACGGCACCCCCCTCCCGTATTCAGTTGTTCTGGCCGTGATTGCAGGGGGCAAACTTGACTTTTGAACCAGACTGTCGGGTCCTGAGGAGTAACCTGCCATTTCAGGCCAGGTTGCGTGACACATGTTTTGCTGTGACAAGATTGCTCGGTTCATCAGCATGAAGATGCACATCCATCTGCTCTTTTGGCCGTGTTTGACTCCACACAGAGAAGTTTGGCGGTGGTGGATGGAGATGTGTCAGTTGGTACGGATGACACTGTATGTACTATGCAGACAGAGTATGTACATGTGGTCTTGGATACCAACCAGATCGGCTCCACGGCCGCACATCATCGCCATGACTTGTTTGTGCGTCTGCCGTCAGGCAGCAATGATTCATTTGGGGAGGTCGCATGAGCATTGGCATCGCGCATGGACAAGAAGAAAACGACTGACCAACACGACATGCGGGTCATCCTAGCAATCATTGGGTCAAGCCAACATGATTGATGGTAATACGGTGTGTCAGTCTACCTTTGGGATCCTGGCTCTTGGATTGATGATTGATGTTGGCAACGCTGGCATGTCACCGATGCAGATTTTCTTTTTCCAGGAATCAACAAGTTTTGTGCGCCTGGCACTTTATCTCTCTCATCCCGTGTGGTGTGAATGAACCGAAACCGTGTTGTGAGCACTGAGGGGGTTTTTTTTTTTTGTTGGGTCCGACCCTGCCAAGGCTTTTTTTGTTGCCATTGCCATTGCGCGCCTCCGCAACCAAGACAAAAACAAACAAGGTCGCTTAAGAATCTCAGCCGTTTCGATTCCGGCTTGCGTAGCAAACCTGCCCTCGAGTAATGGGCCAGTTCCAGATTCTCGGGTCGTAGGCAGCAGCGATGAATGGTGTATTTATTCATCATCAATGCCCACAGACACCCTGACAATGAGAATGCCAAGTCTCCGGTGATGTGATGCGATGCTACGCAGACGGTAAATATAGGTGACGGCACATTCCCTGCCTGGACGGGTGGCAGTTGCATGTGTGTGTTCTGGGCAGCTCAGAACTTTTGACTCGCATCGGGAGTGGGCGTGCGTTGTTTCAACGAGCGGGCGGGCTTTGATCATTCACACTTTTCCGCCGCCTCACTTTGTACAGTACAAGTACATACACTTAATACGATGACAGCGACCAACCAACAGGGAAACCGGTAATAGGGGGCCGGCATTTGCCCACGTTGGGTTTAGCCAGTCTGGTACTGGTACGTCACGACGGAGTTTGCGGAGCGAGCGTCTACATATGCAATCTGACTGTGTGCTCTTGCTCGCGATGCCACGTACATGTACGGAGTACACGTTGTACATGACAATCTTGAAATCTGCATCGACTAATAGCATCATCTGGGCGGGTGGGAAGCCCAAGCTTTCGGGCTTTGATGAGTGGGACAGCCGCGCGCGGGTGTCAGTGACCTTCTGTACATAATAGCACTTTGGCAGCTTTTGTTGGGATTAAATGATACCTAATATCAAGTTGGTGTGAAGAGGGTGAAAAGGGTGATCGTAATCCGTACATGTACGGAGTACGGACTGCAGAAGCGAAGAGCCGACCTACGGGCCACGGCAGGCAGGCAGAAAAGCAAAGGCCTGAGTCATGAGAGAGATCTGCCCACGGCCCGTCCAATTCGTCCACCAACAAATTCATTTCGATGTCGGCATGATGGGAAGAAGAAGAAGAAGCGGGAGGGGGTTCAACGGGGGCCAGGGGACTTTAGGAGTGGACGACAGGACCGGCACTCAATCTCGACAAGCCACCCCCCCCTTCTCGGATCTGTCTTCTTCTCTCGGGCGATGGATGGTTTACAGTTGGCCGACTGGATCGTACGGGAAGAGTGCGGACATGGCGTACGCTCCGAATGTACATACTACTGGCCCCATGCCATCCCACAAGCTATCCACACCACGAGGATCGCAAACCTGTCACTGGAGCTGTGGCGTGTGTCATGTCGAGATAACGGACGGCATCCTGCGCTAGTCAAAACTTTCCACCTTGGGGCTTTTGTTTTCCGCGCCAAATGTACGGATTACGGAGTTACGGGGGTTACGGAGTTACGGGGGTTACGGAGTACGGGGTATTACGGAGTGAGTACATGTATGTATATGTATACAACAAGCTCGTTCTTTGCCATGTATGTATGTATGTACATTGACTCCAGCCCACAAGCGCACGCCCCTCTCTCTCTCTCGCTTCTTTCAAGGGACCTTCTTCACTCCTCTCTGATTCCGCCCAACTCGTCTAATCTTCGCGGGAGCCGAAAACGGGCAAAAGCTGGCGGCGGCATGCAGAAAAGAAGAAGGAAAGGAACATGCAGATGTTGCAGGAGAGCGGTGCTCGGCTAAGACGGAAGAAATGACGACAAAGATAATACCCCCCCCCCCAAAAAAAAAATATATATAATATATAAAAAAAAAATGCAACCGGCGGAAAGCCCGGGTTATGCCGGGCTTTGCCAAGGATGGGCCCTACATGCTCAGCAGCACGACAAGCAACACGACAGCAGCACGACCGAAAAAGATCGGGCAAACTTACACATTGCCATGCATGACTGCCGAGTGCTACATGCACAATCAGGCAGAAGAGAACAAAGTGCATGAGTTGAATAAATGCCATGATACTACTACTCCGTTACTCCGCTCCGTACCAGACCCGTTCGTTGTTGGCCTTGGGCCATGGCCATGGCCATGCCGTCCGTCCGTCCGTTGTCATTGGATTTTCCTGCGGCTCGCAGCACGGCGGAGCCAGCGGGGGGGGGTTTCCTCCCCCTTGATAAGCTTTTTATGTACGGGGGAACAAGAGGAGCTCGTCATTCGCCCAAATACGGGATGCATATGTATGTACATTACATGTATGTACATATGTACCAAGCCTGTTGCGGTCAGATTCTTTCTGTCCGCCGCCCCAAGAAAACGAAATGAAGTTACTCAATCAGTCGTGGTTGCGCAATACCGAGTGAGGCCCGTTCCACCCGAGGGCGTGGGGTGGTTGCGACGACGATGACGAGCCTTTTTTCTTTCTTTCTTTCTTTCTTTCTTTCTTCCCTTGTGCCCTTTATTCCCCCGGTCCCTTTTTTTTTTTTTTTTTTCAACTTGTCAAGTGTTTCGGAGTACCTACGGATTATGGAGAACTCCGTATTACCACCCATGAAATCATCGTTGGTAAACTCCATATTACACGACATTGTCGTGTTTAGCCGCCATATATATCCGGCCAGGGTCTGGGGTACATCTAAAAAAACTCGTTCGTGGAAGAAAGAAATGGCTCCCTCCAAAAAAAAAAAACC
The DNA here is from genome assembly GCA_018801565.1 of Epichloe coenophiala. Classification (NCBI taxonomy): domain Eukaryota; kingdom Fungi; phylum Ascomycota; class Sordariomycetes; order Hypocreales; family Clavicipitaceae; genus Epichloe; species Epichloe coenophiala. The sequence continues at coordinate 52,763 of JAFEMN010000056.1, read as the reverse complement.
CCACATCGATCGGTGCCGAGAAATGCAGAAACAACCGCTTTATCCAGTTGGCGGCTCGGCTAAGCTAAGCTACATACATACGCCGGTTTGTTCGCTAGTGAGCCAAGGCCGCTGCTAGCTGCATTGCCGTGCACAATAATGGCGTTTTGTTGAAAGACAAAAAGTACGGAACGGCATTGGACCAAAGCGTGTTTTGTACATACTTGCAGATGTTATCGACTGACTGGGTGGCTGCCGGATTGGCGGACTGACGAACGTCGGACTGACGAACGTCGGACTGAACGGACGTGGTTCCTCGTACCGAACACATACTCGGCAATGCAATCCCCCATCCCATGTTCGTGTTCTTCATCTTGGGAGGGAAAAAGGAGAAGGGGGGGGGGGGGAACTGCCGGGCGGGATTGCAGGACGAGGAACGTCGTCACCTTGGCTTGGGGTCATATGACTATATACAATACACCCCCTGAATTATTTTACAAATCTACATGACAGGGGTAATTAAACCAATGAGATCACAGATAGGAAATAAAGGTAATAGGGGGTGGTACATCCTTATACTAGGCACTTACATAGAGAAAAATGTAACTCTTTTGTGGCGTTATATACCCTGCACTTTGCCCTTATAGCTCTCTAAGACAATACAAGGGCTACAGTGCACTTACAGCTAATCACAGCTGTTAGAGAGGAACGAATAACTGGGGCATGTAGATTTGTAAAATAATTCAGGGGGTGTATTGTACATGAGACACGGGCTGGGCGCACGGACTTCTGAGTCTGGGCATTCTGCGGACTTGTTGGGTGAATTGTGTTGCGTAGTTGTCTTTTCTGATGGCGGTGCTGGTTGCTGAAACGGAAATTGGAGGTGAGGAATCATACGAACCGTAGTGGTGAAATTTGACTTGACACGAAGCAGTGAGTTGACGGACGAGGTGGTACTGACTATGATACGGGGAGGGTTGTACGCTCAGTGGCTAATGGTGGTTAATTTAATGTCTTGTTTGCGATGACTCGTTGAGGTTGGACAATGGATGCGACTGGAATAGAGTTGATGACTGTTTCAGGTGTAGGGTAGCTCACATTCCGGGACGTCAACTTGGCGATGGAGTTGAGGTTTTTCTGTATTGGTCCAGTGGTTTCTGCAAGGTATGGAAACCTGCATGTTTTACATGTTGATTTTCAAAGTTGCGTGATGACGATTGGGACGGACTACAGATGAGAGGAGAAAAATGTTCGACACTCGATGAGATGATTCTCACGGCCAGGGCCGTGTCCTTGGGAAGGGCCATGTTCCTGGGATTGAAGGGAAGCCTATATATTAGATTACTACTAATCTCATAGAATATAGAGTAACTAGATAGGCAAAGAACTAGGTAAAAATAGCAGAGAAACATGATCAGAGGGCAGTCGACTTCACTTACGCTTCTTGAACAAGTCTTCTGCCATGCGTAGACGAAATGACTGGCTATGAAACGGCTGTTCGGACGACAAAAAAAAAAAACCCCCCGAGGAACGGAGAGCAATGGGGGTTTTTAAGCGGCGGAGATGTCTGTATGGAGTTTTGATAACGGGATGGATGTGCTTTGGACGAACAAGGCCTGAATGATGGGGACTGCAAGGGAGACGATATAGAAGAAAGTCGTGTGAAGTAGATTGCTGAACAGATCCGAATAGTTGGATGGAACGGACGTAAGAGGTGGAACGAAAAGCACGGAATCTGATTTTTTTTTTTTGCTTTTGCTTTCGAGAAACAACCTCTTATGCAAGATTAATGGGTGAATACGTGGGCGAGGCGACTTCTCTGATGTCCAAGTGTTCATTGCTCTCAGAGTCGTGCTCGATAACGAGAAGATGCACCTAGTTCGGGACATTCACAGGCTTAAAGGGGAAGAAAAGCAAAAAAACAAAATAAAGGCACGGAGGTAGCATATATTGAGGAGCTTTTTCATTCTGCTCCGGTACAGTCTTTCGCAGACTTGTCAAGATGCAATCTTCGTTTCTCAACAGATTGGCAGAGTTTGGACTTGCCGAATGCCCCACACCTCGACGGTCGACCCAATGAAAGCCCCGGGCGAGTCGGCCACTCAGGCACAGGCGGGGTGGGGCGAACAGAAGCAAGATGAATATTAGTACGGACTATGCAGGGCGTCACGACTGGATTGAACTGAAATGACTTAATTGACGAATTCCAGAAAAGCCATTCAGGTCAGCACGACTTGATCGTATCTCTCCACAAGGCGCCTGCGAATGGACTCACCATAACACTTGAGCGCTTTTCTTTGTTCCAACTCGTTTATCCGCCCTGTTCCGCCGTGCGCGTTTCCTTGCGCGTCTCATCATTCCATCCAGTTGTCGCTCGTCGCAATCCACCGACCTTCTCCTTTCCTTTCTGATATCGTCGACCATCGAGAAAGAAAGAAGAAGAAGAAGAAGAAGAAAACCGCGACAATCATGAGCTGGTTGACCACGTTGACGGGCTTCGCGGCCCCCTTTTTCATCATCATGTCGCCCATAATTTCCTACGGCGATCAGATCGTGGCCATGCATCGCAGCAAAACCAGCGCCGGCTTCTCTCTCGACATTCCCTTAATCATGCTGGTAGCATCCTTCTTGAGGTACGCTGGGTTGCCACTTTCTGTCCTGTGCGACGCGCATCGCCTCGCCTCCTGGATCCTTTGATTTCTAACATGGAACTTGTGGTGTGGTGTAGAATCTTCTACTGGCCTGGCGCCAAATTTGATGCCAGTTTGCTGGTGCAGTCGTTAATCATGGTCGTCGTCCAACTCATCCTGCTCAAGATTGCCCTCGAACACCGGCCACTGCCTGCCACCAGGGGAGGTCAAGGAAGCGCGCCATTTTCGGGCCTCGAGGGAGGCGGTCCTGGTCCTTTTGCCATTCAGCGACCTCATAATTTCTGGCAGTGGCAATCGCACAAGCCGTATGTTTTATTAGCCTCTTCTCCTGAATGGCTAGTCCTCAGTTCAAGTTTTGCTTGGACTGTGTGCATGCCTGCCCTCATTCTTTGCGCGCTCACCAGATTTGATGACTGACCATGCTGCTGCTGCTGCTGCTTTTTTTTCTTTTCTTTTTTTCGCGCAGATACTGGCACTTTCTCCTGTACCTCCTTGGCGGCCTAATCGTTTGTCAAATTCTCTTCCGACCCATGGAACCCGTCTATTCCGCCTACTCCGTCTTCATCGGATATCTCGGCCTGTCTATCGAAGCGACCCTGCCTATTCCTCAGCTGATCTCAAACGCCCAAAAACAGTCGTGCAAGGGCTTCCGACTTTCGGTTCTGGCGAGTTGGATCGGCGGTGACGCCATGAAGGTCTTTTGGTTCTTTACGTCAACGAGTGCGATCCCCATGGCCTTCAAGGTTTGCGGATGCTTCCAGGCCGCTTGCGATTGTCTTTTGGGAGTTCAGTACTTCATCTACGGTGCCGGAGACGGCGACGCTATCCTGAAGGAGCATGCTATGGAGGAGGCTCATTGGGCCAGCGGCCACCGGTCGTCTCACTCACATACCCGAAGCCTGTCGGAATCAAAACGATCAACCGTGTTTAGCGAACCCGAGTCGGAATAGAGGACTGCCTCGGAATCGATTCTCCATTGGCCGCGCGACAGCAGGATGCGATGGCAGGCGAGCCAGTTCTTCATGGTTTCTCCGTGTTTGGGCTACCAGGCTTGCGACATGAGCATGCATGCAGGGGATGAAGCACATTCAGTGTGTTGATTGATGCATTGGCCACGAAGCGAGGAGGAGAATAACAGGAACAGAGTAGAGCTGGGATTCCATGGAATCAAATAGAACGAATTGGGTATGGGTTTCTTGTTCTTGGTCTAGAAGGACTCGCATTAGACTGGACTGGACTGGACTGGACTGGACTGGACTGGATTGGATTGGATTTGAAAACGGCAGAAATGGCAGAAATGGCAGAAAGGGCAGAAAGGGCATCTCTGCGCAGGCGCGCAAGGCGTTAAGTCATGATAGAGCAGTACAAGCCACGGCCGCGGTCGGTCCTGAAGATTTCGAGTATCCAGGGCGCCAAAGGCATGTATTTACCATTGTAATAAGATCAAAAGGCATTTTGAATATCAGAAACCGAATCTTTTCGTCGAGGCTCAGAACTCAGGAGACGACGCCCGGCCCAGCCACGTCACTTTCGACCGATGCTTACAACATTCGTTGGTAATTACACTGGCAGAAGGAGCTGGCTGTCCCGAGAATCTTGCTCAACTAATTCGTATTGAATTTTCAGATGCGCACTGCAATTTACTCTGATCGATTTTACTTACCGCTGGTCATCAACAAGCTTTTCAGTGGTGCGCGCACCGCATCGTGGCCTGCCAGGCTGCCTGCGTTTGCAGCTGCAAACTGCAAACTGCAAACTGCAACGGCAACGGCAACGGCAACGGCATCAACGGCGGGACACGGCTTCGGCTTGAAAAAACCCTTGTTGCTTTCTCTCAAAGAACAGAAAACTCTCTGATCACCATCTCAAAAACTGGTCGATGACAGGTTCGCCGGGACAGTCTCTCCAAGGTGCTTCACGGCAGTCTGGTCTGTTCATCCAAGATCGATCAGGTATATGCCATGCCACTTGCAAGAAAACGAAGCAAACCAACTCGGCATCAGAAACGTAAGAACCAGTCCAGCGAATCATCGTCCGTACACTTCACATCCATCTCACTTCGTCATCACCCTACGGCTCAACTGCCGTGCAGCTGGCACGTTGGATCCTACACCCGCGAAGTGGTGCACTTCTGGCCACGCAGGGTCGCCTTCCCCGTTTGAGCTTTTCTACCGACTAACACCCTCTTCTCTTTCTTCTCGCTACAGATTCAAGTCACCCAAAGAGTGAGTGCTGCTTATGTGCTTCACAGAGCTCCTTTCAACATTGCAATCCATCCCATGAGCTAACCTTTTTGTCCTCCTGACAAGTAGACGTCGTCTCAACGTGTCCCTCCCTTCTCACCTCTCATCAACCACTCAAGGGACTCACCCATCCCGGGAAAACTAGTATTCTGCCCTTGAACAAACGCTCACAGTTCAAAAAGGATATCGAAGAGATTTGAGAGAAAATGGCACCCTCCAACTCCAAAGCAAACTACAAGTCGTACGAAGCGCAAGCTCGCATGGTCAGAGCCATTGTCGCAGCTCATCCCGAGGTGAAATGGAATTACAAAGGTAAGATGCCGTTTATTCAGTCGTCGCCGTCAGCTTCAACGTATCTTTTGTTCCCCATGGTCATCCTGTACAGTCCCACTCGCTTGCATCCCCTCCTTTTTCTTGATCTCTTCATCGCGGGGACAAAGTTGACAACCCCCTGCTTTGTGGTGCTCCCAGAAATCGCCGCCTGCTACGGCTCAGACATGTCGGAACACGCGTTGAACCACCGGTTCCGCAAGATCAGGGCCCAAAGCCTGGTCATCAAGACGGGGCGTGAGCGTGGGTTCGACATGCGGGGTTTGTCTGTCGATGAGAACGAGCTGCCTTCTACGAAGGAGGGCGTTGATCAGAAGAGTATGCAATTTCACTTAGTCGACAGTTTTTCTTGACGCTTTCTTGTACAAGCCATTCTTGTGTTCTCTCGTTTTTCCCCCTTGTATCCTCAATCATTCCATATCTTGGTCGTTGTTACATCCAAGCGTCCATAAATTTCTTTCTGGTTTTATTATGATGAATAAATTTTTTTTAACAAATCTGCATACCCAACGAAAAAAAGCTAACCATCCATTCCCCATCAGACATCGCCAAATACTTCGGCCAATCCACCGCCGACGGAATTCAGTTCCAATTCCGCACCTACAAGAAGGACGCCGAGAAACTACGCACCGTCCACTCCTCCGGCGGCGATGTAGCCAACTGCCTCCCGCTCTCAACGCTCGCCACCCCCTCCAAGGCCACCCCCTCCCGCACAACACCCACCTCCCGCGCCAGCACCGCCCGCAAGCGCTCCTTCGGCGCCAAGATCAAGCGCTCGTCTTCGGACGACGAGGACGAGGCCTCCGCCGACCCGGAGGACTGGAGCGATCGCGACGGCGACGAAACACCCTCCAGGAGACCCTCCAAGCATGCTAGGACCGCAGCTGCCCCCGCCACGGCATCCACCCCGTCCCGTCGCCTCGCCGCGAGCAAGGCTGTCGCTACCATCGCCCATGTCTCCGCGCAGCTGGGCCGGGACGATTCCCTCGATGATTCAAGCGAAGAGACGGCGACGGTGTCGCAATCTACATCTGCCGAGTACAAATCCCTGTTTGGAGACGCTCGTGCTTCGGCCAATGGAAACGGACACGGGCATGCAGGTTCCCTGGGCGAGGGACTTACCACCTTCTCCCTGGATCCCTACATGTCTACTACCATGAGTAGGAGTGTGTTTAGCGATGGTCCTGGTAGGGACGACGCGTACGGGGATGGGGAAATCTGAGGGCACCTTCAGAGATTGGGGACGAATGAGACCATTGTTTGAGATTGGAAGAATTGTTTGCTCCCTTTTTTCCTACTCTTTTTTTTTTTTGCGAAAGGGAAAATGGCACCGTGGAATATGGCTGGCGTTGGGGGGGGAATTACAACACAAAGAGTGTCTACACACTTAGAGGTGGACACGGCCTGGCAATTGCTGCATAGAGGTAAAAGGGATTCCGGGATCCTTCATTAACACGAAAAGAGTTGCAATGCTTTAGATGGCTGGAGCACACATCTCGAGACGGAAAAAGTTTACCCAGGCCAGGATTTATGCCTGGATGCACATAGTGGTCATCTTTTCATAGTATACAAAGGCTTTGCTTTCTACTTCTGGTCCCCGAACCTTTATCAGCCGAGCAGCAAGTTCCACAACGCCTCTTTCTCTATAAAATCGTGGTGGATGATGTTGACGAGCCAGTAATCTGACCTGATGCTGCTCAGCAACTTATCGCTATCTGACCCCCGTCCGTAGACCTTGGCCCACTCGCCCCAGATCCCAAATGCCTCTTCGCTCCATGCCTTGAAACTGACTTCTTCGATAATCGTCGGCGTGACAATCTCTTTGCCCGGGAACACGCCCCATGTTACTGCGTTGGTGCTCGCTGCAACGGTGCGGGTCGAGGTTCCGCCAGTGACGTCCGAGGACACGAACTCGCCCTTGGCATTGGCGGCGTAGAAACAGACGCTGTCGCAGTAGTCAGAATCATTCAGCTTGTCTGCCAGTACGTGCCAGTCGGCTGAGGGCAGGAAGAATTCGGCAAAGGCTTTCTGGAACACGAAGCCATTCGCTGGGCCCCATCCGAACGTCCTGTCACTGGATGGGATGCCGTTGACGGCAGGTTGCGAAGCTACTGTCAGCCAGCCCTTGGTGTTCATGTCTATTAGACGGGGCTGAATGGTCGACGACTCTGCAGATAAACCTTCCTCGCTCCAGGGGATGGCCGACACTTCCCCTTTGATGTGTTTAACAAATATTTCGTTGATGTCTGCGTGTGTCTTGGGGTGTCCCCATAGACTGACAGCTTGGTTGACAGACATGTGCAGGCTCACACCGTAGCCATCAATCTCACCGTACGCCGGTGATCTCGAGTCACCAAAACGGCCGTTGGGAAAATCATCCCACGTGGCTTCTCGACCCAGCACGCCTTCACCTTCGGATATCGCAAGCGTGTTGGCACGAGAATTGATGCTCTCGGCAGGGACACCGGCTTCCTGGCCAGTTGTCTCCCATTCGGGATGTGTAGCTGGCCGACCGCCAACGATGACGCGGTTGTAGGGGTCTGAACCAACAGATGATCTTCTTCTAGACGTCCTCGAGTGGCTTGAAGTCCGATTTCCATTGATCTGCAACACAGGTGGTGCAAGAGCCGTCGAGTCGTCAACAACTGCCTCCTCCTTTTCGGCGTCATGTGGAATGAGGCCGGTTCTCTCGACAATGAAGGAAACGGCTTTTTCCAGGTTGAGCGTATAGAAATGATAGCCTTTACGGCCCGGCGACCGGTCCTTGATGGTCCTGATCTGATCTACCAGCTCGCTGACAATTTCCACACCAACGAGCTTGACCCTCTCATCGTCGCCCTTGACAGCATCAAGCCGGTCCATAATGGCACTCGGCATCTTGGCATGACTGAGCTTGGTTGTTCTCTTGATCATTTGATAGCTCTGAATGGGCATCAGCCCGGGCATAATGGGAATGGTCTTGAACGCTCCGCTGGGATGTTCTCTCAGGGTCTTTTCGAAGCGATCGTAAGCGTTGATGTCGAAGAACAACTGGGTCATGATGAAGTCGGCGCCGGCCTGGACCTTATCCACGAGATGAGGCAAGTCATGTTCCAAGCTTTGTCCCAATGGGTGGCTCCCATCAGCGTGCCCCTCGGGGTATGCAGTCACACCGATACAGAAGTAGTCATTGTATTTCCGTCGAATATATCGTACGAGGTCAATGGCCCACGTGAAATCATCACCGCCATCATCTTCAGAATCTTCTGCGTCTCGGTATTCTTCTTTTCGAGGAGGATCGCCTCTCAGAGCGAGAATGTTGCGGATGCCGAGAACCCGGGCGTCTTCGAGCGCTTTATCAACAAATCGCTTGCTCATGTTGGTGCAGGTTAAGTGCAAACAGGTTGTAAGGCCCAGCTCCCGTTGGCATAGCTCCGCGAGCTCCAACGACTTGGTCGCAGTCGATCCGCCAGCGCCCCATGTGACATTGACAAACAGAGGCTTGAGAGCCTGTTCCATGCGTTGTAGTCGATGCCGTAGATTGGAAAAGCCCATGGCCGTTTTGGGCGGGAAAAATTCGAGGGAGAAGTATTCCCCATCGGCTGGTAGAGCGGCAATCTTGTCCGTGATTTTGTCCATCATGGCAGCGACGATGGGGACGAGGATGATGGAATGTGGTATTATCTAGAGAGTCAAAATACGTCGACACGAAAAATGTCTTGAGTACGGGTTGCCCTGTATCTGCTTCTACCGCGGGGCAAGATATAAGATATCAGTCAAGTGCAAAGCTACCCAAGTGGCGACGAGCCGAACCCAACACTATGGCAGGTTTATCTGTTGGGGGGGGGGTTGATGCAGCTCCGAACACGCGCGCACGGTCGTTCGCAGAGTGATCGACGAGAGCGTCAGAAAGGCGGGAAGCCGAGCTTTGTCCAGAGGCAGAGCTTTCACTTGTCTAAGAGGCGTTCTTGTCCAAGCTGTAATGGAGGAAGTATTATTTAAAACAAAAAGGCAAGCCGAGGGGAGAAGAGGTTGGTAGTCAGTCTAACTAACGCTCAACAGAGGGCACGCCACCAGCGCGATGAAGATTGAAATACGGACTACGGATTATTGACGGAGTATTTGAGAGGTGTCAATCCAGCCAGCCCCACCTGTGCGCCAGCGAGAAGGAAGGAAGCAGAAGAAGAAGAAGCCTGGTGGATGGAGCATTCACCAGACCTGACGAAGACTTGGGGAAGGGAAGGGAAGTGCAACTCTCCATACATACTCCCTGCTAACATGAATGAATTGATGGATTCATTCCATTGGTCAAGACGGACAGGAAGCAATCACAAGAGGCAAGAGGTCGCAAACAGCATCCCAAGTAGGAGTGCATACATATTAATTATATGTACTCCGTGCGGACCAGATGACGCACAAGGTCCCGAAACGGCAGGAACCCTGCAGGGTCCTGCGGTCCGACTTTCGCAGCGAATTCTCGTCTCGTCAACGCGTTCTAGTTTTTTGACAGGCGGCCTCATCCATTGACGGCTGGCTTGTCTCTCACCAGGTATCTCTGCCCCTGCTCGTATGATGCGATTGCCCTGATGCAGCTCGTCTACGCAAGGCACACGGGCTGCAAGTCTACCGGCCCGGTACTTTGGGCTGCTGCGCGATGGATATGGATGCCCGGCGGTGCACGCAGAGTGCGCCTCACAAAATGGGCACCTTCCAGACCGTCAAGCGGTGCAACGCCGAGGTCCTACGCCGTTGATCTGAAATCTTTGGACAGCAAATGGAGGCAAAGATGGAAGGAAGACGAAGAAGAAGATGCCAATCGATTTCAGGGCCAACAAGACGCAGCTTCGCCCAAGGCTACCCGAAAGAGGAACTACGTTCTGTCAATGTTTCCCTATCCATCCGGCAGCCTACATCTTGGGCACCTGCGAGTCTATACAATTGCCGACGTCGTCGCTCGATACAACAGAATGAAAGGGGACGACGTCTTGCTGCCAATGGGCTGGGATGCATTTGGTCTGCCGGCTGAAAATGCAGCTCAAGAAAGAGGAATTGCCCCAGGAATTTGGACAAGGACTAATATTGCCAAGATGAAGGAGCAGATTGATAACATGAATGGTAGCTGGGACTGGAGTTGTGTGAGTACTCCCCAATGGCTGAAAAGAAAGACGAGGGGGTTTACAACGCTCAAGGACTAACGGCTTCCTAGGAGGTCACTACCTGCGAACCCGAGTTTTACAAACACACACAGAAGCTCTTCCTCATGTTATACGAGCGAGGCCTTGCATACCAAGCCGAGGCCGAAGTCAACTATGACCCTGTGGACAAGACAGTCCTAGCGAACGAGCAGGTAGATGCCAATGGCTGCTCCTGGAGATCAGGTGCCAAAGTAGAAAAGAGAAAGTTGAAGCAATGGTTTTTCCGCACCTCGAAATATCGCGAGGCACTTCTCAGAGGCTTGGACGAGTTGGCAAAGGACAATGCCTGGCCGGAGCGCGTCATTTCTCAACAAAAAAACTGGCTGGGGAAGTCTACTGGTGCCATGATCAAGTTCCCAGTCATGGCCATGGGAGGTGCGAATCTTGGCGCAGCAATCGAAGTCTTCACGACACGGCCCGATACCCTGTTTGGCGTTCAATACATTGCACTTTCCGCCTCGCATCCCGTTGTTAGTCAATTAGCACAAACAGACGCCGACCTACAAGCTTTTCTGGACACGCTACCCGGTTTGCCCCAAGACACCAAGGTGGGCTATCTTCTGTCTCAAATACGAGCCATCAACCCGCTGGCTTACCACGACGACACCCCCGATGCCACCAAGGCCTCGCTGCCCATATATGTGGCACCCTACGTGCTGGGTGACTACGGCGAGGGAGCCGTGATGGGTGTTCCTGGCCATGATCTGCGGGATCATTCATTCTGGGAGACACATCAAACAGACCAGCCAATACGCATGGTTCTAGCAGCATCAGAAGACGGTGGCACAACCGTGCTTCCAAGCCAGGGGCCTTTTGTAAACCATGGCGTCATGACGCATCACAGTGGTGTCTACAAGGGGAAGCCATCACAGGAAGCTGGACAGATCATGGTGCGCATGCTTGAGGCAGCCAGTCTGGCCAAACCCGTCGAGAAGTGGCGTCTGAGGGACTGGTTGATCAGTCGCCAGCGATACTGGGGGGCTCCTATACCCATTATTCACTGTGATTCTTGTGGCGTGGTGCCAGTTCCTGACGAGGAACTTCCCGTACAATTACCAAACGTTGATCAGCACTGGGCTGAAAGCAAAACTGGCAATGCTCTTGAATCGTCGCCCGACTTTGTCAACACTACCTGCCCCAAGTGCAAAGGGGCTGCTCGCCGGGATACAGACACCATGGACACGTTTGTGGACTCAAGCTGGTATTACACTCGCTATGTGGACCCTCACAACACGAAGCAGCCGTTTTCTCCTGAAGCGAGCAAGATGTTGCCAGTTGATACCTACATTGGAGGCATTGAGCACGCAATTCTGCACCTTTTATATGCTCGGTTCATTTATAAGTTCCTGGCATCAACCTCCCTGATGCCAGGTTTCAACGAGAAGACGTCGTCATCCGCAGAACCGTTCAAGCGACTAATCACACAAGGCATGGTTCATGGAAGGACGTACATCAATCTTGAAAATGGAACATTCCTGAAACACAGCGAAGTGGATTTATCTGACCCATTGAATCCCAGGGTCATTGCTACAGGTGCTCCGGCAACAGTGGCTTTTGAGAAGATGTCCAAATCCAAGCACAACGGCGTTGACCCAACAGAATTCATTGCCAAGTACGGTGCCGATGCCACAAGAGCCCACATGCTTTTTCAGGCGCCAGTGGGAGATGTGCTCAACTGGGACGAGTCCAAAATCTCTGGTATTACCCGCTGGCTGCAGAGACTGCATGATCAAGTGGTGGCAACCCCGGTGTCCGATGATGGATCTATAGAGGTCAAGAAACTCCTGGAATCGAGGTACCAGAAGATGGACTCGATGAATGCCGCAGAGCTGGCGCAATGGGATGTAGATACTGCTTTGTGGCGACAGGTGCAGCACACTATTGCTTCCGTCACGAGGTCATACGCCGAAGTCTACTCCCTGAACACAATCGTATCGGACCTGATGAGTCTGACCAATGCCTTGGTGAGCTCAAAAGCTGACAATGCAATCAAGAAGCGTGCAGCCAGTACGATTACGCAGCTCTTGGCACCGATTACGCCAGCATTCGCAGAAGAGTGCTGGAGTATGTTGCATCCTTCAAAAGGGTCAGTCTTCAAGTCAGCCCTCTTCCCCGTACAAGACGGCACTTTGGATTCTGCCATGCTAGAGCCCCGACATCGGTCTTGCGCCGTGCAAATTAATGGCAAAATACGAGGTGTGGTGGATATACCTCCTCCACCAGCTGGGCTGCAGGGCGATGACCTGAAAGGCTGGATGATTACAGCAATTCTCGACACTGAAGTTGGCAAGGAGCGGTTTGGAGATGGCAAGTATGACTTGACGAAAGCCAAGAGGGCCATTCCCGTGCGGGGCGGCAAGGTGATGAACTTTGTCTTGTAAAACATGGAATGCCCGCAACTTTTCTCTCTGGTAGAGATGTGCAAACAAGTACTCCGTATCATGCATGTATATAGTAGTACAACGGTCACAGACGAACGAGTTGGCCGACTTGTACAAGAATTGACTTGCGACAGATGAGAACCATTTTTGTGGCATATCTGCCTGCATGTACTCGGCTCACCACGCACCATACTCACCATCCAGCAACCCAACGTCGTGGACCTACCTCAAGATGATACTGACGACGAGAAAACGAATACCTGGCATGATGATAAGCTTGATGCAATAGATTATGGTTATCAGAGTTCTTGTAAAGCTCACTGTCGGTTCCCCCGTTCATTGCTCGAAAATACATCAACGAGACGTTTAATTCTTCCTAGTCAGGCAGGCATGCGAGCTACTATTGGTCGCGAGGCAGATGTCACAATTTGAGAATGGACTCGTGCGTTGGGAGATGGGTGGTCTGGGTCTGGCCCCTGACTGGTCGCGGCTGGAGTTGACTCTTTCTGCAGTCCAAACGCTGAATGTGATCACTTTGTAATTTGCGCTCCCTTGCTGATGTCGTGTGGCATCTGCGTCAAACGCATCACAGTGAGTACTAGACTAGTACTGGTGACATCCGAAGAGCCTCCGTCGCCAAACTTCCTGACCCAGCTTTCCACTGTCGGAGTTCAATTGTGCATCATTCCCACATGTTTCCGTCTGACTAAAGACGCGCTCCGTGCCTACAATTGCGAAAGCTGCATCCAAATCGTAAAGGGTGCTGCGTAGTTACGTTGTGTCCGTATCGCCGTCAAGGACAACAAGGTTCGCTGTCCTCCAGAAACGGACACGATATCCTCCATTTCTAGAAGCACACTCCTTAATATCTGGAGGCATGGAAACACCGGAGAAGGGCTTGACGGGATCCCGAATTTTCTAGTAGGTATGGTCGTATGTGAAAGCAGAAGGAACAGTTTCAACTCATGTAGCTGGAATCGTGACACAGTTTCTTTCACCCACTGTGTTATTAAGTTCCCCCCCCCCCCCCTCTTTGTCTTTTCTGGTCTAAGTTGACAAACCAGCCGTGCAGATTGTCCAAGAAATCCCCTCCTCTTTCTGCAAAAGCAATATGTGACATCATCACAATATTTCTATCCATCGTTTTGGTACAAGTACAATCTCTGAATGCGTCTGTTCCATAAAATCCCACAAAATCCATAACACCTTAACTTCCTTTCCATTTCCATAACACATAATGCAATCATTGCGTGAATTGGACCCATTGGTGGGCAATCCAGTCAATCTTGGCCGCCCTGTCGGCATTGAGATCGAAACCCCTCCACACACTGCAGAGCATCTGATTGATAGCGTTGACTAGAGATTGTTAGTACGAGTTTCGTTCCGGGGGATGGGGGGCAAGGAGGCGGCAAGTCATGTACTTACTTTCTGTCTTGTTCAGCTTAGGGATCGTCTTGGGGAACCAGATACATGGTTTTCCGTTGCTGGGGTCCATCAACGGGTAGAGAGTGGCGAAGGGGTTGTGGATGAAGATAGCGCCGTTGATGCGGGCTAGGCGACGATTTTCATAGCTATGACTTGTTAGTACTACTATTCGGGGGGGGGGGAGGCAGAGAGGCAGAGAGGGTATGATGGGTGTACTTACTATATGTCCGCGGTTGGGGAGCGTCGTTGGGAATTTGTGGCTGTGGCTGCTGGTAGGAGGCCGGACGCGGATGCTATTTCTGCGAAATCTTTGAAGGGATCTTGCTCTTGCTCTTGATCCTGATCCTGATCCTGATCCTGATCCTGATCCTGATGGTCGTCGCCGTCCTCTTCGTTGTAGTAGGGAGAGGTAAATGGCAGCCCGGCAACAGGGAATCGAGCGTACCATGGCGTAGGGTTTCGCGCCGAGGGCTGAAGATGAGCAGGAGGATATTGACACTCGTAGATGAGCTCCTGGTTCGGGGGGGCCCTGAGCTCGGGGGGGATGCGGGCAAAGGGGGGAGGAGAAGGGCACAAGGATGATGATGATGATGAGGTCACCGACGCGGGAGGGTCGATGGACAGATCGCAGTAGGGCCCAAGCTCGTCTGCTAGCTGTGAGAGATCGAGGGGGTTTGCGGCCTCTAGCTCTGCCTGGCGCTTGAGGCGGTCTTGCTCGAGGCGCATCTTTCGGTTCTCGGCGACGCGGAAGACGTGTGGGTGAGGAGTGGGTAGCCCTCGTGGTGCAGCAGGGGCCTGAGCCGGAGACGGAGCCGGAGCCGGAGCAGAAGCTGAGGCTGGTGACGAAGAGAAAGTCGTAGCTGTTCCTGAAGCTGATTGCGATGCTGAAGCCCGTGGTCTTGATGGAATAGGGCCGGGGCCGGGGCCGAGGTCGCCGGACATGATGTAGAGGTTTTCGTCTGGCATGGTTGGAGATGTATGTGTTTAGAGTAGTTATAGTAGATGAGGTGTTTTTAAAAAAAAACGACGAGAAGCAAACTTGTTTTCAAGTTGCGTATAAGAAGCTTCTGTATAAGCGTGAGATGAGATGTATGTCTGATCAGGTTGTTTTGGTGAGAAAAGTGGTTAGAACACTTGATGATTTTCACTTTTAGTTTAGAGGCTCAGGGACTCAGTTGAAGAAAGAGAGATAAGAGTAAAAAAAGAGAACAGAAGAGAGGGAGAAACAGGGGGAATTTATAGTCATTGGCAAAAAAGAAGCTTTCACAGCTAAGTTCGCAGGGTTGGCAAACTTGAAATGTTAATTCGGGGTGGTGTGCGGCTTACATGCGGTCTGGCGGGTAAAGTTTTCGTGTTTCTACATGGAAAAAGTTAAATCAGAGCAGAGTGTCTATCCGACAGGTTTGGCGGTGAAATGTCCATGGCGAGCTCAAATACGTTCCAACGGACCATGGAGACGAGGACGTATTACCAGGAACACAGGATGTGATCCCTGAGGAAAGACACGAAGCTCACCACTTCTGGCAAGCCAGTGATCCTGGTTCGAGGTTCGAGGAGAACTCCAGAAATATGCTTTCCCACTGAGGCTTGCAGTGAACCAAGAAGTTTACTCTTGCTCTTGCATATTTTTTGCCCTTGGATGACTCGTTAAAGTAATAAGTCTCCAAAAATATGCTTTCCCACTGAGGCTTCCAGTGAACCAAGAAGTTTACTCTTGCTCTTGCATATTTTTTGCCTTTAGATAACTCATTAAAGTTATATAAGTCTCTAAAAATATGCTTTCCCACTGAGGCTTGCAGTGAACCAAGAAGTTTACTCTTGCTCTTGCTTTTATTTTTTGCCCTTGGATGGCTCGTTAAGGTTTCCGTGTACGCAGATGAGAGTTCGATAACTACTTATGACAACACATTGGTGAGGGTTAGGCAGCACGTAGGCTTTAGTAAGACGTCGGGGTAAAAGTATACGGTGAGGTGATGAGACTTGATGCCGCTCATCGGGCAAATCAAGTGGCCAATCTGGGCAGTCTGGCCAGAGCTTATTTGTTGCATGATAATTCGTGAGGTGGCGCATCCCGTGATGCGTGAGGAAAGCGGACGTTCAGACGAATTCCGAATAATGGCGCTAGGGTCGTCCAAGCTTGTATATCGCATGTACGTGATTCCATCTAATTCATCTTCGGGGAGAGAATCGCTTGGCGAGGCGGGTGAGGGCGGCTTTCTTGAAATTTGGACGAGTCAGAGATCGGTGGTTCGTCGGGGTCGTCGATTGCAAGCATGCTGTCTGTTGCAAGACACATAGTAGGGGACGAGAAGGGCAGAAATAAGTAGCCAGTCGGCTGCGCCTCTTCTTTTGGTGCAACACATGCATATCCAGAGCATATCCAGAGCCTAGTCCAACCGACGCCTGCTCTGCTCCTCGTCCCCTTTAAGCTTGCCTTCAGACTCGCGATACAAAACGTAATGCTGTGCGAGGAAAATGCTATCGTACACAAAGCTTATGTTGCCCAGCGCAAACTTGACGGGATTCCCCGTGATTCCACTCCAGTCATGCTGCAAGTAACTATCGATACCCTGCTGTCCGGTGCTCAAGATGCCACCCACGAGATCCAGCGTGACTTGCCAGACACTCCAGCCCTCGGTGCTCTTGTTGCGGTAGTTGGTGAGAATCTGCGGCCACAGCTTGATCATCGAAATCACGAGCTTGACGTAGCCCAGCGTGTAGACAATGTCCAGTTCACACCAGTCGCTCAAGGGGTCGACGTGGCCCTTGGCCGCGGCAGATGCAGTGAAAGTCCAGACGATGAACACGGCAACCAACGAGCCGACTGCGACACCAAGTATAAAGCGGCTGGGGCTCGAGCCCGCCGAGGGAGTGAATGCCCACCATGACCGACTTAGGTACTGCGACACAGTGATGGCGGATACGACGGATGCGTGCAGCGCAAAGGTGACATCGTTGAACTGGACAGTCGGGGTCAAGCCATTGTGCCGAGCGGCGTACTGGCTGCGGACGACGCTGGAATAGTACAGAGCGGCGCTGGAAAGAAAGTAAGCCACGAAGCCTAAAGGTAAAATCTTGTCAGCAACAGCCTTTGCGCGTACGCGAGAGCCCGCGCGCTACGACGATGCTTGCAAGATGCAAGACGCAAGACATGGTTGCTTACCGAGGACGTTGATCAAGGGGAAATCAACCGTAGTGCCCGACGTGCTCTTCCGACGGAAATTCAGCCAAAGTTGGGGATAGAAGGATGCGCTCCAGCAAAAGGTGTAGATCCAGCCAAAGAGGCCAGAAATGACTTCAGGAAGACGCATGGCGTGACTGATTGTAGGTTCAGAAAGAAGCAAGAGAGAATCTCGTGCAAGAATGCAAGAATGGATCGAATCGAATGCCGCGCCTTCCCAAAGTGGGAAGGGGTCAGCTCAACGTGGATTTGGCCGAAGCCGGCGTTGGGGGAGGAGCAGGGAGGGTCCATGTCACACATTCGGGAACTTCACAAATTTCGAGACCGCACACAGCTGTCATTAAAACACGGAACACGAACACTGTCCCTCTTGGTATCTAGACTCGTCGACATTGTCCGTCATCCCCACGAACACGTTGCCAAAAATATACACACGAAATGACTAAAGACCCGTCCCCAAGCTCATGTTGCCCCACAAGTCTCCAGCCTTGTTGGCCGTCCTGAACCACCACGAAGAATTTATACAAAGGTCGGAACGTTTAGATGCCAGCGGGAAGGCCTTTCAGAGGCCCGTCGACGATGCCAGTGACGGGCTTCAGCACCTGGTCGACGTTGCCAACGGGGAGACCAGTGTCTGACTTCTCCTCGCCACCAACAATCGGGATGTTTTTGAGGAGCTCGCTCCCAGAGCCAACGGGGAGGCCAGCGCCTTGCTTCTCGTCACCAAGCGGGAGGCCTTTGAGGAGCTCGCTCCCAGAGCCAACGGGGAGGCCAGTGTCTCGCTTCTTCTTGCCACCAATCGGGAGGCCTTTGAGGAGCTCGCTCCCAGAGCCAACGGGGAGGCCAGTGCCTTGCTTCTCCTTGCCAACAATCGGGAGGCCTTTGAAGAGCTCGCTCCCAGAGCCAACGGGGAGGCCAGCGCCTTGCTTCTCGTCACCAAGCGGGAGGCCTTTGAGGAGCTCGCTCCCAGAGCCAACGGGGAGGCCAGCGCCTTGCTTCTCGTCACCAAGCGGGAGGCCTTTGAAGAGCTCGCTCCCAGAGCCAACGGGGAGGCCAGTGCCTTGCTTCTCCTTGCCAACAATCGGGAGGCCTTTGAGGAGCTCGTTCTCAGACCCAACGGGGAGGCCAGTGTCTCGCTTCTCCTCGCCACCAGCAAGCGGGAGGCCTTGGAGGAGCTCGTTCTCAGACCCAACGGGGAGACCATCGAGGAGGCCCTTGTCAGTCGAAGAGGGTACGACAGATCCAACATTGGCACCCTTGGCAAGGTCACCAACAATGTTTTCGAACCCATTCTGAGTCAGGCCATCGGCGTCTTGACCAACAGGGACACTGTTTCCAAGGGTAGTGGGAACAACAGTTCGCTTGACAATGCCACCGACGAGGTTCTCGGCAGCGCCGTTGACGGGAAGGCCCTTGGTCACCTCGTCAAGCAGGCCAGTGGCCTGGTCGACTGGTGCGCCGATGGGGGCACCGAAAGAGCTGCCGTACAGGCAGGTGAGAAGGACAGCGTAGACTGAGGGATGCATTTTCGACTGATTGGTGAAAGCGAGGGAACGGGTAGGTATGGAATGAATGACGGTGGTAAGATGGACCTGATAATGAATGAATGGCTTGCTGAAAAGCTGATTGAGAAGGCGAGATGGAAGTTGAGCAGTTGGTTTATCCAAAGAGCAAAGCCAGTCCGACGCGTACTATAGCCTTTATAAGGTTGATGAAAAAGGGGGGGGCCCGAGAGAATGAGGGAACATTGACCAGGCTGGAAAAGGCGATGGAAACTGCAAATCTGCAAATACGAAGTATTACGGAGTCGCCAGCAGCGTTTCAAGGCGGCTCTTCTGAGGGGGATCTGCAATGACGGGGATGATGTCGACTTGGATCTGTGAGACATGCACGTAAGAAAGATGGGTTGAGTACTCCGTATGTACACAGATTGGCTGATGCGCAAGAAGTGGGCAAATTCGGGTTAAGATTGCACAACCCGTATGTACCGGAGTGATACCACCCACCTACTTGCCCATCCATGCCATGGAAAACAAGAGACGTAATACCGCCCGCCGTCCTTGCAACCTCATCTACATGTGTAATAAGGCTGAGATAGTCACCCTCCCGTCGCGTTGGACGACTGTCTCCGGGAGCCGAACTAACTTGTAAGGTGCACCATCTTGAACTCTTGTCCTACATATGTCCTTCTTTTTCTTTTGCTTCTGCTGGATGCGTCTTGTCCAAGACAATCAACAATGGATGGGACGTCATGCCTGGCTGGACCTTTCACGTGTGTTTCTCAGATGCTCAAACAAGCTTGTGCCTTGACCGACCAATGGGAGTGTGGGAGATGAGACAATGTTTAATGGGATGGAGCAGCCACATGGCCTGCAGTCTCAGAAAGCGGAATGTTCCGCGAGCGCCGTTGATACATACATATGTACATACTCCGTACATACAATAAATCTTTGTCCTGGGGAAGGGGGAGGGGGTCTGAGAATCTCCCGGGATGCATGTCGCAATAACCACGATGAAGCGTTAGAACCACAACCACAAGGGGTGGTAAATTACACTGTGGCCCTGCGAAAAAACTCGTCATCCAACATGACGTCTCGCCGCAAATGAGATGCTTTCGATAAAGTTGAATGAATGAATATGAGGAATGAGTGGTGATGAAATGGACATGAATGAACACATGAATGTGAGCGCGAGCAAGGGGATCGAATAGGGTTGAAGAGAACAGCACACACAGCGACAGAAACAATGCCTGGAATGCCCAGAAAAATCATCACCGCGGAACAATACAATACTCGGCACAGCAGCAAAAGATGCTCACAAACCAAATGAAAAAGAGAATATACCAACGATAATCTATTCTCACTAGTATCAGCTAGTCCCCGCACTCATTCACCCATCCCTTCCATCATCTCCATTAGACACAAGCAGAATGAGTGAAGAACCAGAAGAGATGAGCAAACGGCGACAACGACAAAGAAAAAGAATACCAACAAAAATATACAATTCCAATTCCAAAGCTTAGCTTTCCAACGCAACAAAGACGCGCCACAAGTGCCAATTGAAATTCTTTTCATCATAACCCCTAACGCCTCGTCGGATGCTGTCTTTATCCCCATCAGATGACATCTTGGTTTCGTGAATACCCCTCTCTTCTGTGACAACAGATCAGATACTTCGGGGGTGGGGTTAAACAAGACAAGATGCTCCCGCCTCCCATGCACGGTTTCAAAGCTTCGTTTCCACCCTCTCTCTCTTTTTTTTTTTCTTCTTTTTTTTTTGTTTTTACAACACTAGTATTCTGGAACAATCACAAAACTGACAGCAAAGCAGGTCCGATTTGTAAATTTGCGGGTTTTTGTTTCCTTATGATGTTGCGCCGCCGCCGCCCATGGCCTTGGGGAGACCTTTCCAGCTATCGGCATCGGGAATCTTGGCTCGTCCAAAGTCCTCGTCGAGATCCAGGATAATCTTGAGGGCGTTTCTGCTACGCGCAAACGGCGACGTGTCCATGTTGGCTGTTTTGGTCATGGAGTTGACTGCTTCTCCGACGCCAACCTGCATCTTCTCTTCCTGCTTCTTGTTGCCGGGCATGGGGAGAACGTTCTGAAGGACTTCGTACGCGGCGAGCGTGAAACCGAATTGCGGCGAGGATCGGAAAATACGAGCTGGGCCACCCTTGAAAAACGCAGTGAAGCCTTCCTCCTTCCAGATGGTCTTGGCGGCGTGTCGCAGCCCCGTGTACGTGGCCTCGCCCTTTCGAGCTTCGACCTGGAGACGTGTCTTGATGACATCGCACGGTGTCGTCAGATACGCAGCGGGCATACCGGCAATAGCACCGGCCGTCAGGAGCTGCAAGACACCGAGCTTTTTGGTCGGTGACTCGCCGAAGAAATCTCTCTTCAAGTGGCTGTAGGTGGGGAAGTAAATGGCAGAGAAGGGCACATCACGCAGCAGACACGCAGATGCTCCCTTGTACAAGCCGACCAAGCCCAAGTTACGTACAATCCACATGGCTGATCGCTTGGGTGCGCCTTCAATCGTCTTGGCGACCTCACCCTGGATCTGCAGTCGAATCTTGACAATCTCAAGGGGGTTGGTGAAGACCTAAGCAGCTGCGTGGTTAGCAAAAATCTCTTGTTTCTTCTTCGCTGATGTCGTCATCATCATCACCAATCATTCAGCCGACGTACGTACCACTTGACAACCACCAGCAGTGGCACCAGCCAAAATCTCAGCGCTCAATGCAATGCGTCCCTGCTTATCGGTGAAGTGACTACGGACGAGATCATTCACTGTCAACTTGATGGCCTTTTCGGGAGCCACACCGACCAGCTGAGGCAAAACACCCGAGTACAGGCCACGAAGACCCTCGTTGCGAAAGACCTTTTGGAAGCAGTCGATCGAGTTCTTGTACAGGCGCTGGCCAGGCTGAGCACCACGCTGGTTCTGAAGGCGTGTCTTGACCAGGTCGATGGGATATACCATGAAGGCACCAAAGGCACCAGCCAAACTACCCAGTGCAAAGTTGTACGCCGACTCGAGCGCGCCGTGCAACATGGATGACTTTTTCGGCGCGGCAGCCGCATCGTCGCCATCGTACATGCGCGTCCGCCATGAGGGGTCGAGCACCTTGGCAAAGTCCATCAATCCCAAGCGGCCCGAGGGCTCGTCCAGGCTGGCAAAGTGGAAGAGGATGTCGGCCTCCATGGGCGTGAAGAGGGAGAAGCGCGTGGTTTTGGAGGCCTCGTGAACAAATTCAGCGCGAGTGATCTTGCCGTCGGAGCTCTTGGCAATGGCGCGACGCACAATGAGCTCTACCAGATCCATTTCCTTAATCATGTTCTGGAAAGCCCGGACATTGGCGTACGAGATCTTGCTGCCCGTGGAGATGTTGCATAGAGTGTGCAAGTTCTCCAGAAGATGGTCGGAGAGCTTGTGCTTGGAGGTCTCGCGAATGATGCGCTCAAACTCTTCGGGGTCGATGTAGCCGTCACCATCCTTATCGAAGAGCTGGAAGGCTTGTCGAATGCGCTCACCCTGCAAGCCGCGCAGCATTTGCGAGAACTGAGGGTAACTCAAGTTGTGGCGCTTCTTCTTGCTGCCAATGTACAGCTTGGCCCATTCGCAGTCCCAGTCAAAGGGAATGTTATCCGGGCCCTTGTTGAGTTCGTAGAGGCGTCGGAAGTTGTCGTACGTGACATTGCCGGTGCGGTCAACGTCAAACAGGCGGAACGCGATTTCGTACTCGGCATCTGGTTTTAACAAGAGGTTGTCAAATACACCCCAGTCGGTCAAGCTCACACGTCCGGTGCCTTTGTTGTCGGCGACGCGGAACAGAATTGAGTACTGGTCTCTTTGTATTTTGTGCTACAACCGACCCAGAACAGAACAGAGTGTCGGTCAGCATGTGGGAATCAGTTTGTGATTCTGTTCTCGTTTTTTTCCTAACTCACATAATCTTCATCCTTGGGCGCAATAGCATTGATAAACTCCTCCTGTCCCATGTATAGCTCTCCGGTCTCGGGATCCTTGGCAGCATGCGAATTGAAACGCGCTCTGCTCTGCGCCGACAACTGAGAACCAGGCTCCTCGGTCGCGGTCCCCACGAGGGTCTCCTTGACCGTTTCCTTGACCACCGCGGAAGGGCTCGCCATGATGGGGGAAGAAAGAACAAAGACAGGTCTATATGCGTGGGTGTATTGAAATCACACACCAGAAAGTCGTCTCCTATCGACCGAGGAAGGGAAAGGTCTTGTTGTTTGTCCCGAACCGGATCGAGTCGACCAAAGAATGTTGGGTTCCGAGAGCAAACAAATGCACGGAATTGAAAGAGCGAGTGAAACAGCGCGCGCGTGCCCGAGAACCCTGGGAAAAGGGCTCTGATTCGCCTTTCGTTTCCCTTTAACCGTACAGGGGTGGGAGAGGCCGGGCCCGGACAAAATCAAAAAAGTGAAAAGTGAAAATGGAAAAGTGAAAGTGGGCTCGGGAGGACACGGGTCACCTGAGCTCCGTCTGTCCGACGTCCGTACAGTGATCCTACGAGCGGAGAAAGGCCCTCTCTCGCCAGAAGTTGGAAGGCAAAAGAGGGAAGAAATGAAAAAGATTGAAAAAAGATTTGTTCAATCGATCAATAAAGGAATACTCGTAATGTGAGCACTTCAGAAAATGCAGGTCGAAGCGTCCATGTACGAAGTCGAAAAGGCAGGCAATGCGACATCGCAAGGGGGTCGGCGTACCAGCCCTCGACAAAAAAAAATTTCCTCAATTGGAGGCAGGCGCCAAGGGCGCGCACCTACCTTTTCGGCCACGGAGGGACGTCCGTCGGAGGAATATTGTTCCTGGGCAAGTCGCGGATTGCATGTGCAGTGGACGAAAAGTTAACGAGGCCGAGGAGGAAGCCGAGGAGGAAGCCGAGAACCAACTTTTTTACTATTTAGAACCAAACAAGCCCACGAACGGCGGCCGGTTCCGCTGCAGCTTCGCGTGATTTCTGTGTACTCGACAATGACTTGCGTATGCTCGGTCATCTATCTGTGTACTCCGTTGCGAACTTGAGATGATACATGCTCGGTATTTCAGTCTTCAACCTCGAACGTCTCCATGAACTCCCCTCCTTGATGATGCCATCGGCTCAACACTTATGGGTCCATCACGAGCACAGCCTCACCTGCCCTCATCATGACTGATAATGACTCATTCGTCTCCAATGAGTACTATCCCAAACCAAAAAGTGCATAATACATACAATTCACGGTGCACATCCATCATCATAGCATGTACGGTGTGCCAAATCGCCTGGTATTATTCGCCTCACAGTAGGCTTTAAATATGTCTCAACAAAAGATGCCTCCCATAGCCACAGCACTGCCCAATTATCTGAGCAAAGATTAATCCATACAAAAATGTCGACCTTCCCCTGCCACACCGCAACGCAGCCAGCTATAGACAGCATCATCTTCCTAGCAAGGCTTTTCTCTGCGGCGTACTTTCTGCCTCTGCATCTCAAAAGAGGCAATCAAGCAGACTTTGGAATCTGAGTGACAGGAAAAAGGGCAAGTTGAAAACGAAAAGGGATCAAACGCAGCACTACATCCGCCGAATGTGCCAGAATACTCCTTCCTTTTTGATGCGGTATATATGTCCGTTCCGGGAAAGAAAAACACAATTAACTGTCTAAAAGAGCAAGCCCGAAAACGCCGAAAATGTGCAACTGAAAAGCAGCGTCGACCAGGTGTACTGGAAGACTGACCAAAAAAGATGCAAACCAAGTCATAAAACTCGTTAAGAAAATAAAATCACAAGAAGAACTTGTCGGAGACTTTCATATGAAGAAACCGTCGTGGGGCGAATCTTTGGCAGTCCCAACGGGATAGCAAAGTCCACATATTAGGTGTTTCTGGCCACAAGTGCCATCTTGAAATAACCATGGAACACGGCGGCAGACTAGGAAACAACTCCGCAGAATGACATGTCCAGTTTCGACCATCCTCGATCAACAAATCCAGCTGGCAAAGCTGTGTGTGGTGTATGTGTGTATGTAAAATATGCTCAGACAGGCAATTCTCAACAATGTGGGCGGAAAGACTGGCTCGGTGCCATCATTAAATTTCCGCGGGGACCAACAAGTCGTTTGCTCATTCCGCCGAGCAATCCGGCAGTCCGCCCAACGATCCAAGGACAGGTCGAACAGGAACAGCATGATGAGGCAGGGTGAACCCGGCGTCCAAGGCGTGCTGGACAACAGCCGAAGCCTCCTTGAATCTCTTCTCCTGATACTTTTCGAACACGGCACAATGATGCTGACGTGCGCGCTCGCAACACTCAATCATCGTGGTCACTAGAGGCCGTAGCTGGGCCCAAGTGTATCCAGAGTAGTGGACGTGTGCCTTGGTCTGCAAAGAGGCGGTCAGTAAAAATACGGCCCGGATTAAAATCAAAATAAAAATACAACAGGCTTCTTGTTAGCAAGGGAGACCAAGAGAGACTTACCCAATCGCCCTTGTTCAAAATCAATCTCGACAAGCAGTGGGCTCCGGCAGCCAGAAAACTGGGAGGCGACGCGACAAAGCGCTCATCCATGATTGTCAACTCAAGAAAGTACTTGGCAAGCGTGCGTGTGTCGAGGTCGTAGTCGTCGGCTTTGCTCACCCGACGGAGAAAGCTCATTGGGCCTGGCCAACCAAGCTCGAAGCTGAGCATGCTCAGCATGAAGCGCTCGGCCTTGAGAATCTCTTCTGGTGTGTAACCACCGTCTACCATGTAAACGATTTCCTCGAGAGAGGGACAGTTGATCTCTTCATATTTTGATGCGACCAGAATGGCCGTGGCGCCAACCAGCTGCAGTTTACCAATCGACACAATCTTGCATGACAGAAATCGATCAATGTAGTTGACAGTGAGAAACAAGGTCTCGGGCAGCAAGCTGAATCGGTTGTGAACTTGTACAAGCCAATCCATAAGAACTGACCGCATTGTCCACTGGATTTCAGTCTGCATTTCCATGTAGTGAGGATTCGGCTGCATTTTAATCTAGAGTAGACACACGCCATGTTAGTAAAGTACTCAAGGCCGTCACGAAAGTATGCTCCATCTGGAGCAGTGGAAAGAAACACGGCCCCCATAAAGACAAGGGACCACCAGGAAGGAGTGGGCGGTTAACAACATACTTCCAGCTCCCGCATGTATTCAAAAATTTCCTCTCCATACTCGGCCACCATGCTGACGTCCCACATTTCCTCTTCAATATCATCCAAAGTTCGAGTTTGTTGAACTTCAAGCTTCGCTTCTTCTAGCTCGCGCTGTGT
Organism: Epichloe coenophiala; assembly: GCA_018801565.1. Lineage (NCBI taxonomy): Eukaryota > Fungi > Ascomycota > Sordariomycetes > Hypocreales > Clavicipitaceae > Epichloe > Epichloe coenophiala. Next base: position 26,595 of record JAFEMN010000056.1, on the reverse strand, counting down.
CTTGGAAGTGATCGATGGCGCAAGAATGGTGGTCACGCCGCCAGTGGTCATGTTTTGCGACCGGAAAGAGTGAGCGGTAGTGTATGCTTGATCTTGATCGTCATAGTCCTCGTCCTCTTCCTCGTCCCAGTACTCCTCTGGCTCTGACAGTGTTTGCGTTTGACTTGCCTTGGCAGGGTTGTGAGTTTGGTGAGCCTCTTCAGAGATGAGTTCCAGCTTTGAGGAAAGCTCAGGGTACGCGTCTACGTGATTCACCGCGTGAAGCAGCTCGTGGTCGTCATCAGCACAGTAAGGGAGATGAGCGTAAAGTTGCTCTTCCACGATGCTGGCAGGAATTCCGATAAAATCGGAGTTTGCCGCAGCTGGCTCTCGGGTAGACTTGTCGAGTGACTTGTCAAGGTGTTCAAACTGTTTACTTTGCGTTCGGCGAAGCATCGGTTGCCGTGATTGTTTCAAATGTGGCTGGCTCCTGTGATGACGAGGTTGCATCGGCGGTGCGTCAAACGTGGCTGTAGACGAAGGCACAACAGCTTCTCTGTCAGAAGATGCATGCGTCGTTCGGGGTCGTGCAACGACGCTTGGGTATCCAGATTGAACCCCAGCGGCAGACATGGCTGCTCTCGCGTCTTGGCCAGTGCCTCCCGCTGACTTCTTTCCTGCATCAGGGAATACCATCCAGCTTGGTCTGCTGGACGACGCAGTGCTCGGCCGTTGTGCAGGGCGGACAAGGGAGTCCTTGCCGCCGTGTTTGTATGGAGCGTTCTCCTTGTTGATCAAGGTCGTATTGGGAATTCCGATGATTGTCTGCATCTTTGCCAATTTTCCGTCGTGGAGTCCGCCGACCGTGTTTTTGGGCATATTGGTCACATCGCCAAACGCAGCACGCTTCGCCGGACCACGAAAGCCAACCGTGGAGGTAGCGGCGGCAGCCATGGCCAAGTTGCCTGTCGACTTGTGTTTTTGGTGGAGAGACTGAAGGTTGTTTTCAGAACCGCGAGGTCGGAAGGGCTAGAGATGTGTAGAACAAACAATTGTCAGCGACGTCCATGCAAGGTCGCGAATAGCTAGCTCCAGCTTCCGCAGGGGAAGAGGGAAAAAGGAAAGAGCCGGGGAGGTGAGGCTGAAGAAAGAAAACAAAAATGCACGTACCCTGGCGTCCATTTTGTCCCTTCTGAGCATGTGACAACAGAAGAATAGATGAGAACAAAAATTCTAAAGATAATGCGAGAATCCTACTCGAGAGGGAGGCGCGGCTCTGGCAGACAAACCTCGTGAGGGAGAGGCAACCTCGCGGACCCTCAACTTCGACAATGCGCAATCGATCGCGTCGACGACGTCATGTAAATAAGGGGGAGGAGAGCGAAAACAAGAAGAAAAGAAAAGCCCGTCGGCCGATGCAAGGATGCAGTGGGTGCTCGTCGTGTTTTGTTGTTTCTTTGTTCTTTTCTTTTTTTTTATCAAGGCGTGCCTTTCTTTATCTGTATGTGTGTGTTGATTCCCCCGTTGAGGCAAAGTCGTAGGTTAAGAAATGCGGACTCTGAGACGTGTCTGAGCCAGAGTAGATTGCGGAAAAGGCTATGTCTCCGGAGAATTGAAAGGTGATCAGCAACCGAGAGCCTCTTGTTCTCGAGTCAGCACACACAAAGAAACAAGGAAAGATGTGAACAAGCCAGACAAGAGCAGCCGCGAACGAGTTGGCAAGTGCTCACTCGACACGGACTCGAGGAGGGCAGTGATTTTTGGTGTTCCGGGGCTCACCTTACCGAGCAGGCCAGAGCAGGCCAGAGCAGGCCAGAGCAGAGCAGACAGCAATATGACTATGCACCCAGCTGTTCAGCCAGTAGCACTCACGGTGCAGCTCACTTTTAGCAGGTCGGCAAAGAGACTTGTCCAGGGCTGGGAAATAAAGGGAAAGGACAAAGTCGAGGCCACCGCGTAGATGCCAGCGTCGTGTCGGCCGTCGTGCGAAAGCGTCATGCGCTAGAAGGGAAAGACGGAAAGAGAGAGAGAAGAAAAACTAGGCCAAGGACAGGTTGGCGGCTGAATCGATCCTCAATAACCCAAACCGAATCCTGGTAGTTCTGCGTATTTTGGGTGTCCGCAAATCTCCTAACCGAAAAAGGATGGAAGAAGGGGAAATTGGTGATGCGATGGGGGATTTGGGGGGATGGGGGGGATGGGGGACCAGGCAGAAAATCTAGTCGTAATTCAGCAGCAGTGGTGCGTTGTGGAAAGCAATAAAATAAACAACTCCGACAGGACAAAGAAGTTGTTGGTGAACTACGGATGATGCAAGAAATCGAGCAAAACGCATGGTTGGATTATCTGTCGCTACGGGTACCAGACGGGCCGTGATCGATATTGCTGTCAAAAAATGTTAAAATGCGCATGCATGCATGGCTTATAGGCTATAGCACGTTACACAGCCAACATGATCATGCCAATTGCAAGCTCAAGCTATTAGCAAGCGAGCCATCGAATGGCATGGGGCCGGCTTTGCACCTTTGGTTGAGTGTTTATTTGTTTATTTACCCCGGTCCTGGGCTGGGCTGGTCCGGACAGAGACGGACTTAGTTCGCATCATCAGCCTGCGACTGGATTGTTATGCAAAGGGGGGCTTCATCTGCTGCCGCCAGCCAGTCACAGGCCGCGCAGCCGCGTCGATTTGAAGACAAAGTGGCATGCAGTGCACGGGCCAAGGCACGCCTGTGCCGTGCCTTGACCAGATCGAGTCATCGAATTCGAAGCGGGTCCCATCCATCCGTCGTCCGGACGATGACGATGGATGGAGTGGATGGGTTCACTTTCCGGGATTCTGCCCCAGCCGGTCCGCACTGCTCAGGCGCTAGTCCAAACTAGGACACTTTACGTTGTCCGTCGCGTCTCACCAACTGGTAATCATAAGTGAGAGAAAAGTGAAATTCATCAGCACTCCTAGCAATCAAGATGCAGGCATGCGAAGAAAATGTCCGACTTGCGTTTCCATGCATTTGAACAAGTAGCGAGTATTGTAGCACTTTTTTCACTCGGAATTCAGTGCATGTGGTGAAAACAAGCCCATAGAGTTTTTCATCATGTACCGCGTCAACTCAATTTCGCAAAAGTCACCAACTTTGCGCGGACACACGTGATCCCGGCTCATTGCTCAATGACCTCAATGGCCGTACATTTGTACTCACCACCGCGCCTATGGAGTGTACAAACGCGGGCACTATTACCATTTTGCGGCGCTGAGAAACAAGTCGGCCTTGTGCCGGGTTCATCTGAGGTTTTATTCGCGCGCGATGCCGTATTACGCGCCGATGGTCGCATTCCAACTTTTTAGCGGCGCAAGCTCAAGCCAGCGTTTCATCCTCGTTGTCGAATCCGCCAAGTGACTTGCTGATGAGTGAGAAGTCGTCCCTTGACGAGCGTCATTGCGCATCTCTCACGCGCGAGGCGACACATGCATGTGGTTCAATTGCGCAAGTGATGGCGGCGACGACAGAGAAGTCGAAACTTTTTGACAATGAAATGAACGCAGGCAAACTGCCCAGTGTGCTACTCTGCTGCCGCCGTCTTCGCATGCCAAGTCCAGTTTTGCTGAGTGCCACGCAGACGCTAATAATAATGAATAACGGTGTGCGCACACCCGAGCTATCCTCAGCCACCTGGCGCCGACTCGTCCACAACGTGCAAGCGAATTCGTCATGTCGGATTCGTATGTAGCGCTGGTGAACTGCTGTCGCACCCTGTTTATGTTTGCGGCCTTGTCTGCCTACTACTAGTCTCGGCTAGACAGGTGATGTGAACGATGTGAACGATGTGAACGATGTGAAAGATGTCATGTCCCAATCTAATCGTGTTGATGCGTGACCGAAAATTGTTCTGGCGTTTCGTCCATGCGCCTCGTTTGTTGGGCCGTCGTCCCAACCAGACCAGCAAAGCACTCCTCCACCTCGATCGACTCAACGGTCGCAAATAATGTCTGTGCTGCCCTTCTCGAGCCAGAATTCCTGAATGGATTGGATAGGACTTCTACAACTGCATTATAGTTTTGCGATTGCTAGATTACTGTCATTATTACCCAGCACGCATTGATGAGAAAGCGACTTGTGGGAATGCAACGCCGCTCTGGCACCGGAAAGCCGCGGGAGGAGGGGAGGGGAACACAAGCCATTCATGTATTATTATGTGCCCGAGGATTCATCACAGTCACGCCAGGCGCGGGCCGCATCCTTTCCAACCCGAGTTGATCAAGGTCATCACGATGAATGATGGATGGTACCTGATGGATGGTACCTGATGGTACCTAATAAGTTGCCAGCGGGAGGCGCTGGGCGTCGGTGCATCCATCTTCTTGACATCTCTCGTGGCCGCCACAACAAACTCTTTTTTCATCAAAGAGGCCTGACGAAAATAACAAACAATCTGGGAGGAGAAACCCACCCGTAATAGTTTTTGCCAATGGAATGAATCCTGACCGAGGCGCGCAACTCGGCATTACCCTGTAGGCTGCTTCGACAACAACATCGGGATGGGTGGGATGCTGCTATCCAACGCAACTCTCAAACAACCTTGGGTCCTTCATGAATCGCCGTCATCCAGTTTGCCGTCACTTTTTTCACTATTATGCGTGCATGAGCGCGCATGCGCCAGGACCACCAGGGGATCTAATGGCGTTTCGGTCTGCAGCTCCATGACTTTGTCCAAAGTCAATCACGATCTAGTTTTTCCCGCCAAACGTAATGTCCCAAGGAGGCCGAGCACAAGTCACCGCAATGATAATTCATGATGGCGCGCTTGCATCCTGAGCTCTGGTAGGTAGACAAGGCCATGTTATGTTGGCAACTCTGCCGTTATCTTGATCATGCACGCACACCGTGGCGGTTGATATCAATGGCTCCATCTTTTATCCCTCCGGCCGTGGCGTGGCGTGGCGCCTCTGATGATGGACTTCGCACCAGGTCGCAAGAAGCGCAGTGAATAGAAAGTAGCATTTTTATTATTATCCTGACCGATGCGTTGTTTGCTGAACGTTGTCGCTCAGGTTGGTAGCGTCTACCTTGATAGCTTGCCATGCGCCTACGGATCCGTAGATAGCGCAATCAATGGCATGAAACGTGCTACTCCCTTGTGTTCCCCTGCGAACTTGAACCAGGAATCGGGGGAGAGTGTTTCTTGCTCTCAGGTAGTCCTTACCGCAGTCCGTACATGCGTGCCGTACAAGGCATGCCATGATCAAGTCGTGTGCCGTTGTGCCAAGTTGCGGAGTAGACTGCCCATCACACCTTTTTTTCTTTTTTTTTTCTTTTCGGCAGACGTACAACATGCAACAACAGGTAGACGAGAAGTCTTGGTGTGGACAGAGTCGGGTGGCCCAAGTTTATTGTTTTTCCGTCTCCATATCCAAGCCTTGACTTCGCCAACAAACCACTCATCACTCTGTGGAAGAGAATGAGACGAGAGATCAAGCAAGGGCCGGCCTGCTCGAACCTTGAATGAAGCCAGGAGGCATTCATTCACCCCCATCCCATCATCATTCACCCCCACGGTCCACCACAACTCCAGAGAAGTCCAGGCACCCGGACTCCGCTTGTCGCTCAGATCCCTGCAGGCAATGCCAGCGGGCGGGTCGTGGCAAGGCGAAGGATGGTCACCGTTTGTTGGCAACAACCGGCGCCATTAGAGCAAAAGGTGTCGAGGACATGTTCGCGGTCTGTTGCGGTGAGTTCGGAATGCGGGCTTGCGGCCACTTGCGAACAGATAAATGTAGGCTTGCAGGCGGACAATGCTGGGATGGGAGTCTGTGACCATGAGACCATGAAATGGGAGAGGAGGGGAGGGGGTATTAAAGCCAGCCAGCGCAGAGCTCACCCGTCGGCACGTTCTGTCATCGTCACGTTCTGTCATCGTCAACAAAGCCGTCCATGTCGCACTTGTACAAAACTGTAGCACTGTTCCTACGGACTACAGCGCTGAGTGCCTTGCCCTTGTTGCTGCCGCTTGGGGATGTGTGCATTTGTTGGCGAACCCACACACGAGCCGCCCATTGATCTTTCTATTACTCCGTGTTATGGGCTTGCGATCCGTGATGAATACAATCATGTCCGGTCTAGCATGGCTGGGCAATGGTCACCAGACCGAAGATGCTGGATGGGTGGAGGGGAGCCACTTTTCAAGCTGGCAAACGGAGTATCAAGAAATAATCCGTAGTCAACGTGCCATACATAAGTCGGCCGTTGCGAGTTCTCCCTGGTCTCAAGTGCTTCGAGGTTTCTGGACAATGAAGCCATTGCAAGTTGGCAAAGTCAATGTCTGCATGGATCTTGCCTATCATCTCAAATTTCTTTTCTTGAGAGTCGTAGTCGCTGTCGGTCGTGCCGTGTCGTGTCGTGTCGGTGACACTCACAGACAGGGTGGGAGTCGGCCATTCCATCTGATCTGGGTTCGTTGCACACAAAATGAGAGCCCCACATTAAGATGTACAGTTGTGCCCTCGGGCAAGGTGAAAGGTATCAAGGGTTTGGGTGGAAGAAGCGAGCGAGGAAGTTGTGTGCCCACGGAATGGCCCAGATTGGCCCAGAGAGGAATAATCCGCACGGAGTATACGCATCAAAATCCGCATTTAACCTCAATAGCCTCAGCAGTCGTTTTCCTGGCACGCAAACCGTGATGGACTTGTCACACCTTAACTGGCTGGTGTTGGGGCCGCAGATACAAGACCTTGGTCACCAGCCAGTCACTGCCCTTTAATCCAGCCCAGCCAGCAGACGGAGCTGGTCCAGCGTGGCCGAGCGAATGAAAAGCCCCCGTGGTCCCCAGCGGCAGGCCTTGGGGGGAAGGGTGCGGAACAAAGCTGCCCGTTGACTAACCTCTACCGACCACTTGCGGCTGCGCAGTGACGCCACACCACCGTTTCTGCCATGTCGAGTGCTACTACGGATTATACGGATGTACGGAGTACACAAAGGCATGCTTTGGTCCTCTCGAGGGGTTCTTCACGGGCGCCTCATGGATTCACCATCCACTCCGACGAGTAGCACGGAGATCGGCATTGACGCTGGCAATCCCACCATCTTCTTCCTCTTGCCTTCCTTCCTCTATTATGAACCCGACGCCTGTCCTCTTGCGCACAGGCATTTCCACCTGGCCATGTTTAGTTTATTAGTGACGGACGGAAGCATGTTAGTAGAGCAGCGGGCTGGCCTGGCCGCAGTTGGACTTGAAGCATAGCCGTCCCAGAGCAAAAACAAGAGACAGAGACACATGGATCCGTAGTACGGACGTAGATAGATACCTAGACAGACCATGACGCCCAACCAAGCAGTAGAAAAAGAAGAGGAAACATGGTCGATCACAGGCTCAACTCACTCCAAGTCCAGTCCGAGCGAGAGAGCCATTGGGGGGCCCATCAGCGGCCTACTGGGCATATTGGCCATGTTTCAGGCCTTTTCAGGCCCTCGCATACGACCCATTGGCCATCTTCACCGGGCAATGACACCCACAACGCGCCTGAGCCGTCCACTCGACAAGGCACGGGGAGCACTAAACGATTGAGCCAGGCCTGGCTTCCAGCACCAGAAGGCGACCTACAGTGGGTGTACAGTGGGGGTAGAGGCCTGACCAGCGCCGGCCAGCGGCTTCTTTCCACTGCACGCTGCCTGGCCCAGATGTCCCTCTCACCTCTCTCACTCTGATGCGCCCGGGCAGCCAGCCAGCGAACAAAATCGTTCGACTTCGCCAGCCAGCTCCTCTTTTCCCCCAACACACACATTCTTTCCATCTTGGTCACCATCAACAACCATCCAAGCCACTTTGACATCTCTGGTAAGTCCCATCGTCTCTGCCGTCATGCGCGATCACTATGGAGTCTCAATTTGAGCCATTCCAAGCCGTCTCGTCACTGCGGCGCTGTACTTGTGCCGTGCCAGGCTCGCATTGCCCCGACCATCGGTAGCAAGCCATCAAGGACACAGAACAGCTCTGACGAGGACCATTTCGACATCATTCAAGCCATTCGTGCCACGATATATGCTAATCACTCTGAACCTTCTATAGATACGGTCTTGGTAGGTGCCATCTCCCTCCTAGCCAAGCATTGCTGTCGCCGCGCAAAGCCTGGATCCCAACATCGAGTTGGCGCTTACCGCCCGCAGCCTTGACGGCGGTGTTTTCCCTGGCTGTGCTCAGAGAGACATCAACGAGTGGTTATCGATCGTACAATCACACATTCATACCATACAGAAGTCTACGGAAAATACAGAGTCTCTTGAGAGCCATCGAGCGACTCTGCTCTCTCTGCTCTCTCTGGCACTTTGGCGCCTGGCTGCGTCAATCCATCCATCCACCACCCACCCACCCACCCACACAACTTCTCTCGTCGCTCACAGACAAAAACCCGCACGAGGAGCCGGTCTTTCCCCAATCCACTCCAGCCTTGGCTGGACGCTTGTTCCGGCCGATATCAATATTTTTGCGATACGGCGAAGAAGAAGAAGAATCCACTGCCCGAACAAAAAACCACTGTCCGGTGTCATGACTTCCATGTCGCCCGTCAGCACTTCGCATGGGGAGGAGTCTCCCAATGGTGGCAGTGTGTCGCCGGGGCTTCCAACAACACCCAAGAATGTTGCATTCGAGCTTCTCTTTCTCGAATCGCCACAATATCGCGCGCGCTTGCCCATGCGGGTGCAGATATTTCCCCATGATACCACAGACTCAATAGTCACCACCGTGAAGAACTTTTACGGTCTGTACTCTGGTCCCACTGGGTCCAAAGGTGTCAGCTTCGAGGACGAACATGGCAACACCCTCATTGCTCGGTACGAAAACTTCAAGAACAACATGGTCGTCTATGTCCGTGTCATTGAGGAACCTCCTGTAATATCAGGACCCATTGGCCAGCAGTCAACATTCCACCGGGCCCCTGTGAGCAACGCTGCCGAGTCCTACTATGAGCAGGATGGTTATCCACCTCAGCAACAGCAACACCAGGGCCATGCTCAAGATGTCGCCAGACCCAACTCTAGGGGCTCACGGCGACGTAGCCCGTCTCCTGTCAATGGCCATGTTCGAAGGGGTGACTCGGTCAGCACAAGTGAGAAGCATGGTCGGTCTCAATCTGCCAGAGACCGGAGGTCACTCAATTACGCGCATGCCGATGCTTACAGCGACAGTCTGAACGGCTACAGCAGCGGCGATGGCGCTGCTAGCAGTGCTTCTGCCAAGGCCAAGGAGCAGCTGGGCACGACCGACATCAGCGTCGAGAATATTGTTGAAGGCGGACGTCGCAAGCGAGCCAAGTTCGAGAGTTCGGTAAGAAACTTGACATGCCGAGTCATTCATCACCATCATCATCATCATCATCATCATCATCATCATCATCCGGACCGGGCCAAATTTATTCCCATCATTTCTGCTTCTAGACTTCTTACTGACCAGCTTTGGCCCTTGTAGGAGTTGCCCTTGTTCGCACCGCCTCAGATGCCTGCGGCTACCTCAAATCCTTCTGTGTCGCCGGCTCGTCGTATCGAGCATCATCGCCCATCATTACCGTTTGTCCATCCGGGGCAGCACCCATTTGCCAACCCTCGACCGATGCAATCCCCCCAGGGCTACAACAATGCTCAGCCTACCATGTATGCCACACCGGCGCATGGCCATCGCTCCCGCGACAGCATCGGCTATGCCAGCAATGGCAGCGGTGTAGGGTCTGGCATGGGTGGTGTGCTGCCCACGCCTGACCCCACCGTCGGTAGTTGCATGTCAGAGGAGGACAAGGATGTCGCCATCCAACTCATGCGACTGGGAGAGATGTCCAACATTTCACATGGCCGCACCTCTGCATCCACGCTGGATGACACATTCAGTGGTCGCGCCGACGCCGCATCCTCTACTGGAGCCACTAGCGATGGCGACAGTTCTAGCGAAGACGAAATGCCAGCACCTCGCCGGCAGAAGATGGACTCTACTGGCACGGCTCGGTTGATCTACCCGTCTACCGAGACGCCCTTCCTTCCTTCCACTGAGACGGCCAATGTCAGCAGCGATGAGGCTGACCATCGAGATGGAAAATTAGCGTCGAATTCTGGCGCTCACAAGGCCGGATCAGTAAAGGCAAAGTCGGCCTCCTCCAAGCACAAACCCATGGCTGTTTCGGCATCTAAGCCGTCGACGCAAAAGGCGCCAAAGCCACCTCGACATGCCAACAGCATCAAGACCAAGAAACTACCTCCTGTCGCCGCTGGCGGCGCTTCTGCCGCCACCGCACCTGGCCCAATGTCTCCTGCATCCACAAACCATTCGAGAAAACCGTCGGTCGCGTCGGTCGGTCACATTTCTCAGCCGGGCGGGGATGAGCACCCGGATCTCTCAACCAAACCTCGCTGCCAGCGCTGTCGCAAGAGCAAGAAGGGCTGCGATCGACAGCGTCCTTGTGGACGTTGTCGGGATGCGGGACTTTCGGCTGATCAATGTATCAGCGAAGATGAAGGCAACGGTCGCAAGGGACGATATGGTCGCCACATGGGCGTGCCGATCAAGAAAGAGGAAGTGACCGCTCCATCGCAGCCCGCTCTTTTGCCAGCAGCTCCCATTACAGCGGCTGGCTCGGCTGGAGTCGACAAGGCCAAGAAACGGAAAAGGTAGTCGAACACTGCATGCAATCCATGCAACGCTAACGGGCCATTGTCCAAGATGTCCATATGAAAACTTTTCATCCATCATCTTGGAAGAAGATGACAGCCACTCGAATGAGTGGGCCATGAATGAGCAGAGATTTGCTGCTTGGTCTCGCTCTTGTCTGATTTCTATTTGTGAGGGCATCACGTCCCGTATTTATGACTTGAGAAGGAGTATGTAATTACGACGGTCAATACCAGCAAGACCATTACGCTCCTTGATAGGCGTTTGGGAAGAGGATGAGTTGGAGTTTGTGTCTCTTCTTTTTCTTTTCTTCACCTTGCAGGACAAAATGGAATTGCTGCGTTGTCTTTTTTTCTTTGCCGCTGGCCTTTTGTTATCTTGGTGCTTTTCTTATCCTTCTTTCGACTTTTTTATCACGCATTGATTGTGTGCGATTCCTCTGGCTACACAGGAGACGAAGAGGCAGTTGATTTTGGGAACGGCCTGGTTCACAACAGGCGATAGGGCGGCGCGGAAGGATTGGCTGCGCTTTTGGGGATTCATCACATCTCACCAGCAGAAAGCAATTTGCGATGGATGGATGTATTGTTGGCGATATACATGATTGTATGGTGCCGGGCTCAGGAACTACGTCGAACTGGCTTTGCGACGAGCCCTCGGATGTACGGTGCACCGGTACAATCATCTATCGAGCACTTGCAAACGCGGACGGGACAGGACAAGACAGGAAAGGCCCCAAGGAGAAAAAAAAAAAAAAAAAGAGGCCACGGGGATAATTTTGAAGAAGGGAAACCCGGGTTCTGATTGCACCTTTATTGTAGTTTTTGTTCTTTCTTTTCTTCCCCGGATGTCAGTCTCCTATATTGTGTTGGGCCTCTATTTTCTTCACATTCTTTCTGGCGGTGTTCCGAAAATAGGGCTGGGCCGGACTGGGCTGGTTAATCGGTGGCAAATGGTTGAAGCCCGATTGATGCTTTGCTTGTCATGTTAATTCGTTGTCCGTTGTTTTCTATTTTTTAAAAAAAAAGATATCTGCGTTGCATCTATTTCCGTGCAGCTCCCGGCCCCTTTTTCGCCTTGTTTTCCCCCGTCAACTCGGCGGCGAATGCGCAGACCGCGGCGCTAGGAAAGGATGGGGAGCACGGGATTCTGTACTCTTGAAATGGAGAAAAGTCGCGCGCAGCTTGTATACGGGAAAGTGGGCATGCTGTCCCATCTATCCTGTTCCATCGTCTTGTTATCTTGCGCATCAGGATGCGATGCGATGCGCCTGTTCTGTGCGCCCGCAGCCATTAACTTAAGCGAACGCTGCGCCCGTTTTGCACAATGCGCCCGCGGTCAGCCACCATCTGACGTTGTCGGGCATGGGCAGGCACGCTAATCCCGTAAACGGATGTGGGGATCTCGGGGATAGCCGTTTCTGCAGGGGTTAAAGACGGGGGAATCAGCCCGATTGGCTGAAACACACGTGATTGCTCACGAGAGGCGATGACGTCATTTGTTTACCCCGCTGATTGACTCGCGGGATTACGATGCGAAGAGGGTGAATGCGGGTGAAGTTGAGCGTTTGGGGGGGGGGATGCGACGCAATGGGCGGCGCGGGGTGTTGGGGATGTGGTTTTTCCCTTGCTTGGGCGAATTCGGTGGAATTGGCGTCGCGCGTGCAAAAAAAAAAATTTTTTTTCTGGTCGCGCGCAAAGGAATCTCGGCGGGTCCTTTCGAGCGGGCAGGGGAGAGTTAGTGGTGGGGGAGGGACCGGGGATAACGGGCCGGGAATAATGTGAGGCTTTCCGTGGCTGGCTACCCTGCGGCCAGCCCATCATGAAGCAACAAGCTTGCACTGAAATTAAATGCATACACACTCATATCAGCAACTTTTTTTCAGTTCGAACACGACTCCGTCCCGATCTTGATCCCCCCGCCTTTTCTGTTGGTTCGTACTTCTATTTGGTGGGGTTTCCTTCGTGGATGGGACATGGAGGCGTTCCACAATTCGTTCGCGTCGAAAAGTAAATTCTATATTCTTCACGATGGTGTCTGTCACAGACGCAGCCTAGGACCCCTTCCTCATCTTCATCGGCTTCTCGTCCCCTGAAACGGCGTACTCACCCGCGTCTTCGGTTGAGCCCACTCCCTTTTCCGTCACGTAGCCAGAATATGATCCTCTTCCACCAGATGGCGGATGGAAGGGCCTGTTGGTCAGGACCTAGCTGCAACATCTCATCGACGCACATGTCGTTTTGGCTATGCTGCGTCGTCTGGCGTTTCTTTGCTGTTTGAGATTATGTATGACGGAGCTTGTGTTTCGAGGACTGGCAATTCTTTCTGGAACAGGGTGTCTTGCATAGGATTCGGGCTCGGCATCATTTTTCGCACCAGCCGTGTCCGTTACCAGCTCTAACCTACTTCAAGAAGGAGACATCGCGTGCTCTTATAATAGCAGCCGTGGGAACCTCGGTGGGAGGTCTCGTCTTTCCATCCGCAATACAATAACCTCATCCCTCGCATAGGTTTTCCGTAGAGGTGGCGAGGTGCGCGGCGACTCACACAAGTATGTACATTTACAGCACTTTCTTTGGAGTAGCGAATCAGTGCGAATCAAGTCATCAAGCCACTCTTTGTCCCGTCGCTGGCAAGCTTGACCCGAGATCCCCAGAAGATGGGTACTAGCTTTAGTATGGTAGAGACGCCGTGCTCGTCGGTTTGCAACGCTGGTTGGTCCTCCCACGGCGGGTGCTTTCATTGATCTTGTCGGACGGTGACTACTTCTTGGCTCAAAGTCTGGAGAGGTTCCTTGATGATGGCCGGCGCTCTCACCATCGACAATGGCGCGTATGCTAGTCACCGGTTGGTTGGACGGGCGTGGAAGGTAGTGATGCAAGATGATGAGAGGCCCCGTCCAAAAAGCAAAGACCAAGATGGAGTATGGAAGAAAGGCAAAGAAAGAAAGAAACGAGACGAGGCGGCGAGGGAAAATTGAAACCATGTTTGAAGCCTCAGGGTAATGGGGCCACGATGGAGTTGAGGCTATCATGGTTGGAATGAGAGGTCGACGTTCAGATTCATCCAGTCACACCATGAGCTAATCCAGCCAGTCCCTGCAGCGTACAGATACATTTTAATCGTCGTGCTGATATTATATCCCGACTGATCTATCAATCGGGAGCATTCGATTCACTCTGGTTCGGTTCGGTTCGTCGCGTCGCGTCGCGTCGCGTTGCTTTGCATAGCAAGCGTCGCTATCAATTAGCCATAGTCGCATTGACAAGCCAAGCCAGCTTCATCCCATCTAGGGCCTAGTTACTACTGCATGATGGAAAAAAACCACTACTGCGTCTTTAGTTACTCCTCTGCAGCATGCATGACTCAGGCCTCTTGTCAGGAAGGTGAAGTGGTCCTCCGTCTTCTTCCTCTCTTCTCACCCCAGTCCCTGCTGGCGTCCATGCTGGTGGGCCATGGCGGTTTCGGTGCTGTTGCAAGAAAATGCATCTGAACAGCATTGGCTGTGAAGAACGCCCCGCGATGGCAGTCCATCCTATGTACACAACTGGATGTCTTTTGCCCAGCTGCGAACCTTGACCCTGGACGTGAATGGCTCTGGTGAGTTAGTCCGCGCTGAAATCGGCACAGCTTGTATTGTTGAGAAGATGGCCTTTATCCTTGGTTGGCCGTGTAGGAGGTGATTACGATTAACACTCTACTGTGCAATCCCATTTGGTTCAGAGTCGGAGAGGGAAAAAAAAGAAGAAAAAAGGAGCCAGTTGGCACAGAAAAATCACGACGGCTATTCGACTGCATCCCTCTCATTCTTATTATCAAGGTCCACATGCCAAACACAACGGCCCCGTTCTCTAACGAGGCGAGACCCTGGGGCTAGGCCCCAGTGTCTGTACGCAGTTCCATGTTGTTGGCTCGCGAGAAATGCTCAAGGGCCCTACATGTATGTACTAGTCTTGGGAAAGTCTCCATCATCCAGGCTATGTATGGGTGGCTGCTCTCACCCGCTTCTCGAGCCCTAGTTGCAGCTCGATTTTTAAATGAGTCGTTCTGGCCGGCAAGTATTACTGGAGTGGTTGATTGATGCGTGTGCCTTTTCCTCTCATTTGTCATGCGTGTTTGGTCTTGGTATCCAAACTTACCATATTTCGAAACTCTGTTCGTGAATCGTGAACTGTGAATTGTGACTTAAACACGTCGCGAGGTTCACAAAGAAGCCCACCCGGATTCGAATCATTTAGTTTGGCACCGCCCAGACGACGAAACTTGGACATATTCTTCGATACGGTTGTGACCCGGGCATGATCAACGGGTGCAAAACGTGACAAAGTAGCGCCTGCCTGAGCGTCGTCGATAGCCATGGACGAGAAGACGGTCGATCTTACCGAATACAATGGTGACAGCTTGGTCGCTACGTGCGTAACATTGCTGCTTACAAGCTGGATCGCTGTTGGGCTTCGATCATATACAAGAGTGGTCTTGATGAAAAGTTACCAGGCAGACGATTGGCTCATGTTGATTGCTCAGGTCAGCCCTTTTAACCATGTCCCGGGAATTCCAGGCAGCCTCCTTTTTAGGGTTTCTTTCTTTGCTGACAACTGCTGTCTGTAGGTGATATTTACTGTTACATGCGCGTTTACTTTGGAAGGTGTACGGAGGGGTCTGGGAAGACACAATGCTGCAGTTGCCAACGAAGAAGATCGAGTGGCAGCCCTCATGGTATGCCTCACTGAGCGACACGAAAAGCAATGAGCGAACTCATTTCATGATACGATGGGTGGCAGATGGCTGATAATCATAACAGTGGCAAGCCCTCGCAATCGCTATCTACATCGTTGATATGATGTTTGTCAAGCTGAGCATTGGTGTTTTTCTGCTGCGACTCGCCACAAAGAGGGTGTACATGTGGACCATCCGAATCGCCTTGGTCATTGTCACACTCTGGAGTCTCGGCATCTTCATCTGGGACATCTTCTTCCAGTGCACACCAATTCAAAAGCAATGGGACTTCAGAATCACCAGCGGCCACTGTGCTGGGAGCGACGAAATCAAAGTGGCGATATACGCTCTAAGTGCCATGACTGTCTCGTCGGATTGGTTTTTTGTAAGTGGACTGACTATTGTTTTTTCTGGGAATTGTCATGGGCTGGATTGGGTTGTTAACTCGGCGTATTTGCAGGCACTCATTCCGATCCCTATGCTCTGGGGAGTCAAGATGAACAAGCAGGCCAAAGCTACGGTCATTGTCATTTTGGGTCTCGGTGTTTTGTTAGTTTCCGCGATGCTCTTTTATTGTCCCCTATCATGTAAATTTGCTGTACTAATCTCTTGGGCAGTGCAAGTATGGCCACGCTCATCCGACTCAAATTTTTGTCAGGACTCGAGTCGCCCGACGACCTCATGTGTACGTAACCTGGGCGCCAGTGACAAAATAATGCGGGAAAAAAAAAATGAGACACTAAACCGGCTTAGTTTCCGTGACCGACGCAACCATCTGGAGTCTGGTGGAACCTGGTGTGGCCATCATTGCATCTAGCTTGGCAACTATTCGACCTCTTCTCCGATCCCTCAAAGTTCGTGGCTTCCTATCGACGGACAAGACACCCAGCACTGGCATCTCTGGCGCGAGACGTTACGCCCCAGGAAGCCGCAATGTGCCTGGGTCCACGCCGGGTAATGGCTCGAACAAGATATCTCTCCACAGCGGGACGGGCAGAGGTCATGGCCGAGTCGACAAACACGTTGGCATCGCGATTGACGAATACCGCACGTCTGTCAACGACTGCAGCCCGAGCAGCAACCAGCCCAGTGATGCCAAGAGCGAAATCTATGTCATTGAAGGCAGTAAACACTCCCCAACATGCAGTACGCAAGCCCTGCGACCGGCCAATCGGTCCATAGACGTGGAAACTCTACCTGATTTGGAGTCCCATGGGCAGGAGTACCAATCACGGAGGGGATAGGGTGTTTGATAGCACACCCGAGAGGGGTTGACATGTGCATATCATACATTACAATTCACCTGCACTCTGCTATATGCCGTAGAGGCATGGTCTGAACCCGTGTTAGGAATATTTTCTGTACTTTTGTACTCTGTACTTGGTGGTCTTGCTTGAAAGTCTCGGCGAGGACAGGACAGGACAGGAACTACTGGAGTTCGGGGTAGAGGTAGGTATTCTTGAGGTACACATGTATATAAAATGAGCAGGCGAGGCGATACCAATGCAATACCGTCTCCAGCTCATCCGGGCGTCTTTTACTCCTTCTCTCTCCCATGTCATCCCGAAATCATGCCGCGACCAACTCCTCTGATGCAACGTCCCAGTCTTCCTCTTCGCCCCAAACAGGCGCAAGCACGAAGCGGCCCATGATCTTGCCCATCCCGACGCATTCACCGCCCGCCACACCATGCTGAGTCTTCTCGTCGTTCTCCTCCACAATGACGGCCGTGGTCAAGAAGCTCATGCCTGCTGCTGGACTGACTTCCAGGGCCACGCCGCCCCATTCGAGTTCGACTTTGCCCGATTTCCGGACAGTCATTTTGCCAACCATGCCGCCGCGTGATAGAAATTGTGACCGGAACCCATCTGCCTCGAGCTCTTCTTCTTCTCCCCTTTCGTCATCATCTCCACTCCCGTTGGTCAGGTCGACGGGTGTCGGATCGCTCGCACTTGGCGCGTCCATGATATTGATGTCCTTTGCTTCCTCCTTGACCTTGAGCACCGGCTGCGCTATCTCTTTCAGGGGAGGGAGCAGCGGCGGGAACTGGAACAGATATAATCGTCCATCTTTGCTGGTAGGCCCCTCTGTGTGAGACACGCCGGCTTCGTCTGTGACTGTGACCGCTCCGAGCTCGCTTGCTAGAAGATCCATATCGTTCTGAATCGCCCTCTCTTCGGGATCCTTGGGCAGCTCCTTTTTGACGCTGGCGGCTGGTATCTGCTTTTCAATCTCCTTTGCTTCTTCTTCCTCTTCACCTGTAGGCGCGGGCTTGATCTCCGCATCCAGATCCATAGGATCCTCGGTTCCCGGCTCCTTTTTGATCAGGAAGGCCTTGCCGTCCGTGTTCCAGACGCCTTCTTCGGGTTGGTCCACTGGCGGTAGTGTGCCGGAGCCCTCGCCGTCTACCCATAAACTTTCTTCTTCTTCTTCTTCCTCGTCCGTAGCCTTTTCCGCAGCCTTGAGTTCTGCTGTAGTAGCCACCACGACTCCCTGTTCCTTGTGTTCTTTCCGGTAAATACCCATGGGCATTGTGACGGCTGTGCGACCGCTGAGTGCCTCTATCATGGCTTCGTCCTCGCTGTCGAGCTCGTCCTCCGGTGACATGACGTGGAGTTTGTCCGCGTTGATTCTCGCCTCGCGCTGCCGGATATTCGCTTCAGCGAATTCCTTGCCCTTGAGTCCGGATTTCCCACCTCTGCCTCCGAAGGATGTGCCACCAGCGCCTGCACTACTACCTCCGCCGAACCAACCGCCGCCGTGTCCACCAGCTAACACGCATAGTCAGAAACAAACACAGGCCTTGATACCTTTTGAGATTCAACCGTTTTTTTTTTTTTTTCAAGCGACGTACCTGCTCCCGCAAAGCCACTGGAGAACGGGCCGCTGGCTGTTGTGGTGCCTCCCCTTCCTCCTCTGGCACCCATTGCATCACCGCGACTTCTTCGGCTTCGGTTCCTTGACCGGCCGCGTGCCCTTCTCTCAGCTGCCGCTCTTTCGTTCGCCTTTTGCTCTTCTTGTCGAGCCAGCTTATCTCTATCGGCTTCGTCTCGTCGAAGAATCTTGGGCCGTAGACGACCGACCGCCGTTGTCCGCGCACCGGCCGTCGCGCCACCTCTGCTCGCAGGGGCGGTGGTGCTGCTTGAAGCAGAGGCTACCGCTTCGTCCAGAGTGGAGGGGGTCGTCGATGTGATGTTCTCGCTTGCCTCGCCAGCGTCCGCCGTGGCTCGTTGCCTGCTGGCGGCTGCAGCAACGCGACGGGCTCGCACCATCGTTAATTTGAATACTTTCAACTCTCGTATTCGGATATCTGTGATGATGATGCGGGTGATTGGGGCTATCTAAGGATGGGGATAATTCCGTCCAATGATCAAGCTTGCATGCGATTTGACGTAGAGTCTAGACAACTCATTACATGTTGCGGACTAGTTGGCTGCAGAAGATTTGGGCGGTGGATAAACATTCATGCATGGTGGGGGACGATAAATAATTCTGCCATTTTGTACCCCGCTAGAGGTGGGGGCAGGCTGGCAGCCACACGCGGTGAGGCAGTGACAATGCAACGCCAACTTTATAAAACGGCTTTCGGCTTTGGCGGGGCATCTTGGATGACAAACGATGAGGTGCAAATAGACTGAGCCAGGTCTGCTTTTCTTGCTCTGGGCTACTTGCTGGCTATTTTAAACTTACGCGGGCAAGAGTGTCCTCGGGCTGAAGAGCTTCATGTGCAAAGGTATGGTTCATGTCAAAGTCAATCAATCTACTCGACAGATGACAACTTAACAGCCATCATCTTCCATTTCAACCCCTCGTAGAATCAACAACTAGTCTCTTGTCGAAAAAGATTACTTGACACATAGGAGAGCTTCGTCGCCAAAGTGTGAGTAAATCGTGCCTTCTTTGACAAGCATGGACCCAATCCATTCCCTGCCAGCTTCCACTGTTGGAGTGCCGAACTTTACGATGACGCAGCCTCTGACGCGGGCTGCAGACCATAGGACGCCCTCCTTTGCTTCGTATGAAATCCTTCTTGCCCGCCACTTCTCCATTTCCGTCATTTTGTTCGTGTCTTCCTCCCGAGCCTTTTGTGTACGAAAATCGCGCGCCCCCAACCTGGGTAGCGCATCGAATTCGGCCAGAAAAAAGTCACCCAGTGTCCTCAGAACATGACCTCGTAGTATGAGTGTTCCAAATATGCTCATTCTATGCATCGTTTCGCAAAGCGATTGACCAATGCCTTGTGTACCCTTCTGGGAGAGAATCACCGTATCTCTCACCAACAGCCGATCTCGTTTTGACTTGTCATCGCCCCGGAGCCAGACTTCGTTGCGGCCAGTCCAGTTGATGAAGCTCCAATACTCTCCTCGAGCCGTTCTACCGGCTGTGACCCAATCCAGGAGGCAGAGCGATGCTCCTGCGGCCAAGTTGAAAATTTGTGTCTGAGTGTATGCGCTGTCCTGGAATGGCTGGACAGGATCTGGGAGAAGACACAAGGCAGCTCCTTCGTCCACTCTGACGTTCATCAGCTGGCTTGTGACGATACCTGAACCGGGTGATTTAAAAACTTTGGTGTGACCCTGGGTGACGAGGCTGAGGTTCGCTTTTGTCTGGACGCGAATTGTCAGATTGACGGCATCTCCGCCGACAAGGCCACCCCCGTAGGACAAGAGAAACACCAGCACGCTTTTCTGACCGCCAGTTGGCGAAGTAGGCGAGATGAGTTTCAATGGGTATTGATACGAGATTGATTCGATGCCATTTCTACCGCCGGGAATTATCGTGGCCACGATATGGCCTTGACCAGGTATAGAAGAGGATTTTGGGAAGGGCAAGCCCCAAACTTGCACCATGGCTCCTGAGGAGCTCATCAAGATTGGGGGAAGATTATGGTGAGGTGTGCGCAGTGCTGACAATCTCGAGAAGCATGCCTTGCAGATTGGGTCATGAGGAGCTAGGAAGGTGAATGTCGGCAACGATGATGCCAATTGATGTATGAGAGCGCATTGCTGGGCATGGGCGCAATGCAGAATCAAGCATAGCAATCAGTCGTCGTCGTCGTCGTCGTCGTTGTCGTCGGCGTCCGATGCAGACGGCGGAATTGGCCGATGATGGCCTCACAGACGATTGTCAGCAGGCTTTGCCGAAATTCTGCCGGGGCGCACGTACCCACGGACCACCAGCTGGCAGCCTTGGCCGCCCACCTGGCCGCCCACCACTTGGCCGGAAATAAACCAATTCGACCCAGCGAGGCAGGCCAGACCAGCCCAGCTGCTCCACGCAAACGCGCGCCATTCAAATCCACGATCCACGATCCACGATCCACGACCCACGATTTAGGGCCTCGAACCGCCAACCTGCACTCTCGGCCTTTTCGCAGATGACATCTGCTCAAGTCTTTGCACGCAGTTGCGAGGATACTCACCATGGATGTGGACGCCAGCCCCAGCGCAACTCCAGAACCAGATGCGACGTCGCGTCGTCGCTCTAGACGCGTCGTAAAGGTCCCTGCCAAGTTCGCGCCCGAGCCTGCGGCCACCGCTGCGCCGAAGCGCAAGAAGGACGAGGACGACGGCCAGGAAGCAGAGGATGACGTGATGGACGCTGATGAGGAAATTAATAGCGATGACGACAACGACGATGCCGAAAGCGATGGAGACCATCCTGCCCCGAGGTCGCGCAAGGCCGGCGCCCGTGTGAAGAAGCCCTCGAGCAAGAAGCCCAAGATGAACGGCGCGCAGCCGGTCGGGCCCAACCAGGTTTCTCGGATTCCCAGCCGTCCTAAAAAGGCTGTGCGAATTGAAGCAGGAGAGAAGGGCTCTGGTCTTTTTGGTACGTGGATCCTGTTGCCCAGAGGCAAAGGCGATGCTCGACTCTATCTTGGGGTTATTCAGCATGGACTGACTTTTTTGTCTTGTTTTGGGTTTGATTACTTGATACAGCGGACATCTTCGGATCCGGGGATTCTTCAGACAGTGTCGCCCAACTATGGTTGGAAAAATACAAAGCAGACGACGCTTCTGCATTGGCCGATCTCATCAACTCTATCCTCCATTGTGCCGGCTGCGATTTGGAGGTCACGGTTGATGACGTTCGCGACCCAGAAAACATTCCCAATCGACTGGTTGACTTGCAAAATGTTTATCAAGAGGTTCGGCATTGCTTCATGCTCTTTTCACGTATTTCCTCTTTGTGGTTGAATCTGTAGCGGCAACTGCTAACGAGGCAAAACAGCAACAAATCACAGACTACCCTTTAATATCAAAAGCCAAAAGCACCAGGTCGTTCCGAGATATGCTTGTCGGCTTTTACCACTCACTGGTCGAGTTACTTCACGAGACGGATACGCTATACAAGGATGCTGATTTAATGGACAACTTGCATGCATGGTTGGCAAGCATGTCGTCGTCGTCGCTCAGACCGTTCCGACATACAGCAACCACGATTTCACTAGCTGTTCAAACTGGTCTCGTTCGTGTCGCAAGCGTCCTTGACCGAAGAATAGCCAACATTGAGCAGCAGCTGCAAGCCGCTAAGAGGAGCAAGAATAAGGCAAAGTCCTCCGAATTGCAGCGCGGTTTGACCGAGGCGAATGGCTATCGCAAGACGTGTAGCGAGGGCATCCAGTCGTTCTTCGACACCGTTTTCGTCCACCGCTACCGCGATGTAGACCCCAAGATCCGCGCAGAGTGCGTTGACGCACTGGGCACATGGATCTTGAGCCTGCCTACCGTACCGCTACCGCGATGTAGACCCCAAGATCCGCGCAGAGTGCGTTGACGCACTGGGCACATGGATCTTGAGCCTGCCTACCGTATTCATGGAGCCGGGCTATCTTCGATATCTAGGATAGATGCTATCCGATACAAATGCGCAAACCCGGCAAGAGGTGTTGAAGCAACTCCTCAAGGTGTTCCGACGTGATGCGCAACAGCTTGGTCACTTCATCGACAGATTCCGCCCGCGTCTGATTGAAATGGCAACGGTCGACTCGGAAGTATCAGTACGAGTGACGGCAATTTCTGTCATTGACTCTCTCAGATCTGCCGCCATGCTCGATCCGAATGAGATTGATGCCATTGGGAAGTTGATCTTCGACACCGAGCTACGAATTCGCAAAGCCGTCGTCAGCTTCTTCGTTGCATGCGTGGAAGACGTTCTCGAGGGCAAGAAAGAGGAGATTGGTGGCCAAGAAGTTTTGGACGAGCTGGAGGAGGTTGGAGAAGATGACTATGAGAGCCCTCGAAAGGAGTGGGTCAATATCAAATGTCTCGCCGAGACTTTGGCTAGCTACGATGCCCAAATCGAGGAAGCCCAACCAAACGACGCTGCTACGGGCATAGATGCTACTGTAGAGCTGTTAGACGCTGCCAACCCAGAGACCAGAATCTCTCTCGCAGTCCAAGCGCTTTACGAAAAAGTGCCCGAAGTCAATACCTGGGAGATGATCGCCGGCTACCTGCTATATGACCACACAACGAGCTCCAAGTCCAAGGCAAGCTCGCCTGAAGAGGCTTTCAAGAAGGCTGTTGCGCCGACTGCCGAGGAAGAATTAATCCTTCTCGATGTGCTTAGCTCTGCTGTCAAATCAAGTCTCACCTCAACGAGCGATCACGACAAGGGGAAGAGACGACTCGGCCGATCGGAAGCAGCTGAAGCTCAAGAGGAATTGGCCCTCGTATTGACTACGACGATACCGAAGCTCCTGAACAAGTTTGGCGCCGAGCCAGAGACGGCGGCGATTGTCCTCCGCTTGAACCGATTCCTGAATCTCAACACCTTCCAACAACTACGCCAAGACTCCAGCAAGTTCGAAAGACTCTTGGACGAAATCAGCACCCAGTTCAACAGACATGATGATAAGAGAGTCTTGTCTGAGGCAGCGGCTGCCTTGCTACATGCTCGACAGTACGAAGAACTAGAGGAGTTGACTGACAGCAAGTTGTCCGTGTTGTGGGAGAACACCATCAATGCCCTCCGCAACTTCGACAAGTCTTGTGAACTGTCTGTCCGCGGAAACTTGGCAGAAGCACCGCTGCGCGAGCTGTCCACGGTTCTGATGAAGATGAGCAAGCTTGCGAGCATCTCGGACTGCGTGGAATCCTTGGAAGCCAAAGCCAGCTCGAACGACTCCAGTTCCTCGGCCATCCAACTTCTCAGCCAGATTGTCCACAGAGGCAAATATGCGCCACAAGAGGATGAAATCGATGATCTCGAAGATGAAGTCGTCACGTTTGCCATTAAAGCATCACAATTTTATTTCATGTGGAAGACGCGAGCGCTGGCCAAGCTCCTCACAGCCGGCACGGCCATCTCGGACGCAGAACTGGATGAATTGTCCTTGCTACGACAGTCGTACCGCCGCCACCTGATCGAGACGCTTTCATCTCGCGCCGCAATCGATCAGCTCCGCCTGTTTTCCACAGGAAGCCTATGCGATCTCCACCTCACCTTTGCTACTCTCCGCCCTTACATCAAGAACTTCCGACCCGCCTCCGACGCCGCAGCCGGCCGAGGCGAGAAGCTCAAGATCCTCCCCCAAGACATCGAGCCCGGTCTCGTCCCCGAGCTCATCTCCATCTTTGACGGCGCCGAGCGACAATTTGCCAAAAAGGCCAAGAAGGAAAAGATGCTCAACGAGCCAGCCGAGGACGAGGACCCCATGGCCGATGACGAGGAACTCGACGACGAGGACCTCACACCAGAGGAACGCTACGCCGCCCAACTCAAATCCGAGCGCGCCTTTTGCGAACTAACAGCCAAGTACGTCCTCGCCATCACAGCCCACCTCATCGACGACCGCGGCTCCATGGCCAGCAAGCTCCGCCGCCGGATCCTCCGCAACGAGACAAAACTCGGCAACAACTTCAAAGAAGTCGTGGCCTACCTCGACGACGAGAAGCTATCAAGACGGCACAAGAAGCCTGCTTCCGCGCCGAAACCCAAGGACGGAAATAAACAGGCCCTTAGTCTGGACATCATCACCGCCGAGGACGAAGACGAGTTGGACAATGTCTTTGACGATGTTGAGCCGGAGGAAGGCACGGCAGAGGACTTGCGTCAAAGGGAGTTGATAGAGGATGATCCGATTATCGATGATGCAGATGAGGATGAAGCGTTGAATAACGAGGGAGATGACGACGACGACGATAGTCTCGGGGATTAAAGGAGTGTTTTCTCAAGACGAAAAGGTAACATGTGAGTCGGTGCAAACTGACTGGTTTGTTCGAGGACGGAATGGTATGGAAATGACAAGTTGGGTTACTGCAAGCCTATTGTTTTTTTTTGTTTATACCACTGCCGATGACCTTGGCGTTCGTAAATTTTTTTTTGGAACCTGTTATTTTGTCACGGTGCCTCGTAAACACATGTATGAATGAAAGAAACTTGGTCAAATCACGTAAGTTTTATTCTTGTATTTTTTTCGTCCTGTTCCATTGATGTGAGGATGGGGTTGGGCGAGGGAGGTTAGGCCTGGCCTGGCCTTGTTTGATGACTACTGATTGGTGTTCATTCTCGAGATTCTGACATGTTTTGTTTTCTTGTAGATATTTCATCATTTATATTGAACGTGTGACGTATTTTGGTGCTACGGAGCAACATGGGTGGGTATCTTTGGTATATGGGATTCATTCATAAGTTTGGTGGGCAATTGTTTCAGACTCCGGATATTCTTGTCCCGAATAGACCAAACATTCGCTGCCAGGGTGCTCGTACTCCCCCCCCTTCATCGCCGTCGTCGGCATGCCCTGTTTTTAGTTTGACGCCGTACTGGCGAATGCAGCATCCAAAGGGGCGGTTGGAGAATGTCTGCACTGGCACCTGTTTGGCGGGAGCCTCCTCCTCGTCATCCGAGTCTGTAGGAGGGCCAGCATTTGTAAAAGGTCTGCTTTTCAGAGCCCCGTTTTCGAGCTGTGCTTTGTGTTCTTCCAGGTCTCCCCAGAGGATGAACATCCTTTGTCGTAATCGAGCGAGGTTCTCGTCGTCATTGCGCAAATCTGTTGCGTCGAGGTTGAGCAGCATCTGGGCGGATTGGTTGTCTACCACTGCCCAGAGAGACTTCTTCGACTTCCCATCTTCAGAAGTGTTGGCTTCTTCTAGACGCAGGTAGAAGCGCCACTCCCATTGTTTGATGACCCTGGATGCCTCGTCTGACTCTGTTGCTGCGTCTGAGTCGGTGTCTTCGTTGTCTGAGAGGGCGGCGTATTCTGATGAAACCCTTTTGGGATGTGCAAAGCCTTCGAGCTGCGAGGGCAGATAGTCAATGATGCGCACATATGTGCGATAATTGGCGTTGATGAATGGCAGGGGGATGTGCGTCATTTCGCCGTTGATTAAGGTCTCATGTTGTACAGGCATTAAAACGTCTGCTATCAGAGTAGCTGACTTGCTCCCGTTTTCACATTTGACTTGGAGGGCAGTGTAAGCAAGGGTTGCCAAATGGTTCGGGCTGATTGTTTTCATGACTTACCATGTGTGTTCAAGTCTGACGGTACGTCGCCTGGGATATTATCCTTGGGATGTGCCTCGCCATTATCCCGCTCTTGCTCCTTATAAGATTGTCCCTTGTGAGCCCGCTTCAAGTTTCGACGTGCTTTTGCATTCAATTTAGAGGTTCGCTCGCCATCCAAGCCTAAGTCTGCCCTGCGCTTGGCACCAGCGGTGGCGGCCTCTGTAATCTCTTTGATCTGCGTCCTCTTCGTCTTTTCGTAATGGAGCTTCCTTCTGAGCGCATTCTTTACCTCAGTCCGGGTGGTTTCAGAGTCGTGCGTGAACTCTTGTGAAATGTTGATCTTGTTGCACTGAGTACCTCGCTCTTCTCGGAGGTATCCCTCCAAGTTGGTCATGCTGTGACCATACTTGATCTGCAGGTTTCGCAGGGACACCCACGCTCCGACTGTGAGTTTTTCGTCCCGAATTACTGAGGCATGCGGCTCGAAGCATGTTACTTGCATGCTGAGCTTGCCGAATGGCCCGGTCCACTCCGACTTCGATACGGATGCTCCGGACCTAGTCGTGTACCCAAAGGGATCAGTCTGCTGTCCTTTGCCCCCCATGAGCTGATGCTGATAGAACAAAGGGTTTTCTGTATAGTCGGAAACCCATAGCGTGATTTTGTCGCCTAGGTCGTACGGCTCCCTGACTATTTGTGCAACTGTGTCGACGAATTTGTTGTCTTGTACATCCTTCAATTCCGAGAACTTCTTCTTCACGTTTGTCGAATTCAACTTCATGGTCTCAAACTCAGAGACCGTC